>CAXKWD010000002.1:155076421-155676421 GCA_964059195.1 Ectobius pallidus
ATTGGCTACCCAGATGAGGGCGCAGGCCATCTGGTTGAAAGTCACAAGGGTTTTCGGATGCTGGGCATTTATATTCAGCTAATTCAACACATTTTTTTCCATTGAAGATCTTGTTACCAGCACATGTAAGAGTTGTTATTTTGTTACCATCTAGGCAATAGAAGTATTTATGACATCCCGAATCTATATCATAATGATAGCCATTTGACTGAGAGGTGCAGTCTTTTGATGATGTAGGACATGTGTAACTAAGTGGATCTACACATTCTTTTCCATTAAAAACAGAGGAACCTGGGCAGATGTAAGTAATTTTGTGCCCTTTAGAGCAGTAGTAATATGATCGACAATTAGAATCCGGATCACTGTAATATCCATCTTTTCTCTCATTGCAGATGTCTGGCTCTGAAGTTGGACACTTGTAGTTGCTGGCTGGAACACACATCTTCCCATCAAAGACTTTATCTTCAGGACAAGCTAGCACTGTTCGGTTTCCATTCTCACAATAGTGATAATGTTGGCAGTGGGAAATTAAGTCTTGATAGAGACCTTCCTCCAAACCCACACATCCGGGCCATGGTTCAGGTCCTCTGCAGAGGAATTTTTCTTCTTCCACACAAGTATGACCATTCCATATTTGTCCTTGAGTACAGGAACCTTCTAAAACGATCTTCCCTTCTGAGCAGAACAAGTAATCTCTACAGGATGCGCTATAGTCAGTGTGGAAGCCATCTGTCCTGGAGTTGCATTTATTAATTGTATTAAAATTCGTTGGAGGAGAAAGTAAAGGGCACATAAACAACTGTGAAGGGACACACATGTAACCGTTGAAAACTGTGCCAGGAGCACATGTCTTATGAGCTGTTAGTATTCCCCCAGAACAATAGAAATAATCTCTGCATCTAGTTGTAAGATCAGGATAACATCCATCTGGACGGTTTACACACTCTGAAATACACAGTGTCCTTTTCGCATCTGCACAGTGTCTGCCATCAAATCGCTGACCTACAGGACATCGCTGAGTGGTCAGGTTTTGACCACTTTTGCATATAACGTATGTCCTACAGTCATCATCCATTTCTTTTATGGGATGGGAACCATCAGGTAAGCTTGCACAGGGGTTGTGAATTGCCACTTTGACTACTACAGCAGTGCTTTCTGGTGGCTGACACATTACAGTTTTAGATGAAATGCACAGCTGACCATTGTAGAGTTGGCCTTGAGGACAACCAAATACTGCCTGTAAAACACCTCCTGAGCATGCAAAGGATCTCTCACAGCCATGGGATGTATCAGCATAACGCCCGTTAATTCGACCTGTGCAGAGTGGTTCAAAACATGGACCTCCTAAATGTACACATGCCTGCACAAAAGAGAACTAAGTTAAGATAATATGAATATTAACAGTAAATAGCTAGAAATGATAAATAATAGGGAGAATTTTTAATGTCATAAATGAAGACATCAAGACAATCAAGTCATCAGTTCATGGTTCGTACTTTTAATCAAGTAACAAAAGAAACTTAGATGGTTCTTATATTAACTGATGGGTTCATAACTTCCTGAAATAATCAAACAGAAGAAATTCACACAGTTTTTTTTTAAAATTAACCAATGGTTCTCTGATGTTTTCATCAACTCTTGTCAGACTTATCAGCATAAATAACTGATGTTTGAAATTAATTATTATCAAGACAAAATGGCCATGAGTATATAAGAATAACAGAATTTTTCTCCACAGCCATAGTGACTGGAAGCATTAATATTACTGTACAATGACCATGATTTAATTGAGACTATGAATTAATATAAATTACAACAGGCAATATAGACTAGATGTAAATATCTGTTCATGAGGAAGCTTACTAGGGGGAAAAAAAGGTACAGCATCTATTACATTAGAGCTGAATTACTTTTTATATCTTAGTAAAGTAGAAGGATCTGTTGTTCACTATTGATTTAAAAATGTATAAAACACTAATTCCTACATAATATTTAAATATTTTAGTCCACCTGCTAAAGTTATTGATTATTATAAGAATAAACAAAAATTAAAAATAGTTTCAACATTTTCATTCAGTTCTTATTTTTCAGGATAGGGACTCAAAATGATAGCCTACTTGAAAAATATTAGAACATGCAGGGCCGTATTTCTAAATAGGCTAAGTAGGCTGCAGCCTAGAGCAGCAAATTTTCGGGGGGGGGCAGTTTGGCAATTTATTCAAAAGTTAAAATGATGTATTTCAGATGTTAATAATATTTTCCATATGAATTTAAGAATACATGTTCCTTAAAAATATGTTTTAGTCCTTCTACATAGCCTGCGTTCTAAAACTATAACATAATACAAATTCACAGCATGTAATCTTGTGTAATTTCATTCCACCGTGTAGGACAACTTAATTCAAATTGAATACCGTTCTCCAATTAGGCAAAAGATAGTCATTAGCATTATAAAAATGTTTGATCACTGATCTCCAAGAACAGATTAATTAGGCTAATTAATTTCGAAACCCATATAATTTAACGAATCTTAAAAGAAGTAAGTAAAAAAAAGTAGATAACTAATTTGATTATATAATTTATAATGTAAACCATTAAAATTGTAGTTTTATCTAAACTAAATGAACTTTTATGTTTAAAAACAGATGAAAAGACCAATGAACTCTATCCTTTTGTTGTATAAAACAAATGTATTAAGCAGGTATGAATATTATAGAGGGGGCGGCAAATGGACTTAAGCCTATAGGCGGCATACTCTTAAATCTGACCCTCAGAACATGACAGTGGTTAAAAATTGAATCCATATTAACAATGAATTGTTCTTTAATTCAATTTGATGAGTTTAAAACTTATGCACAGTAATAATTTTGTCTAGAAGCGATAGGTTCATTCCCAGTTAGTCCCAAGCCCAGATATAGGAGAAACATTCTGTAAATATATACTTTAAAAAGAGATAAAAATTTAACAGCATTACAAATAGTCTGCTAGTACCAGTAGTACATGACACAAGTATAAAGGGAACAGAAGTTGGAATGTAAAATACTAAATTAAATTTACACTAAATTTTTACATTTTATTTATTTATTTTTGTATTTCATCATTGAGATTTTTACTTGGGAACTGATCCTGTGAAATAAAGCTATGATTTTTATATGATGCAGTTGATTATGAAGATGGAGAATTCTATAGAAAGGAGGATTATTGCAGTGTACATCTTGATTTGATTTCAAAATAAATAAAATACTGTGAAATTTATAAGTAGAAATATGTGGAACCTAATGTAATATTTCTTTATTTATACCTTTTTCTGTCGATCATATGTTGTGTCCTGTGGGCAGACATAGTCAGTACGAATGCCTTGGTGGCAATGATAGTAGGCTTGACAGTTTGTTCCTGGTAGAATGTAGTATCCATTCCCAGAAACAGAACATTGTGATTCTATGCACATAACATCACTAACTGGAACACAGCCTTGTGTCACTATGCTGAATGCATATTTGGGACCACATGAATAGCTGCCCATCAGCGAGAGATTTTCACACCTAGACATGACACAAATCCATTAGAATATTTGTCAGATTCAAAAACTTATGGAAACTTGTAAAACACGGATTAATAGCATAGGAACATGTGCTTTGAATCACGGAGGGGGGGGGGGATGAAATGGCAGCATTGATAACGAGAAACCCTTGAAAGGCTAGATCTGGGTCAGCCAATGAATGTGATTTATGGCAAGCCATCGCTCTGACGATGCTTGGTATGTAGTGTGGCGTGAATGAAACCAGATGTGTCCTAAGTGCAGCATCAACAACAAAACTAGACCTAAATTGCCTTAATGAAAAATTAATTAAATGAAATTACTTTGTTGAACATATTGTCAGTGGCGTAACAAGCTTAGGTGGTACCCAGTGCGGAAAATTTCTTGTCCCCCCCCCCATTTAAATTATGAAAAGATGGAACAGTTCCAAGTGTTATTTTTTGGATAGTCAAAGGTAATCCCACAAGAGTTTAAGAGTTTATCGATAGATGCAGCTGCAACGAATTTATCTGATGCAACTCGTAAACTCAACGGATTATACAAAATTAGTAATAATTACTTTATTATATAAAAACAAAACTAAGCTCCGAAATCATGGCATACTATGAATCAACCATCCATAAAGCGATTCGAGTTACTATGTTGTCGCCATATTGTAACCAGTGCTACAATGGTGCATATAAGATATAGTTAACCACAGACATTTTTTATGATTAAGGAAAGACATACATATCAAGCACATTATGCTGTTCATTGTACATTGTAGTGTTAAACAATAAATGCTCTTATTATTATTATATTATTATTAATCTAAAGTACGTTATAGACAGATATACATTGTTTTCATGGGCGACAGATTCACGAAATGTGGGTGTTACCATTAATAAAGCGAACATCACACATTTCTAGGCAAAAATACACTCCCGAAATTCTGCAAAGTTTTTTTTTTTTGGAGTGATCTTTTATATTTTTATATTTTGTTTTCCAAGCGAAATCTCGAATTTGGAAAGATGAATTTTGATAAAAGGACAAAATATTGTATTTATGTCAGGTACCTTTCAAGATGTGAACCGAAGATTGGAGACAAGTTTTCCTTATTTTTACATAAAGAATGTTTTCTCGAAAACGGCGCTAACGATTTTCTTTAAATTTTGCACATGGTTGCTTATACTGAGCTAAAAATTTTATCTGAAACACTTTTCCTAAATAATTCTCTGAAGGGTAGTTATAAGCCATCCACTCTGAATACGTGCTCTTTGCAATACGGCCTCTTGCAATGGAAAATAGTATGAAAACAAAATTTTGTATTTGGGTTAGGTACGGTACCTTTTGGGGATGTGACACGAAGATTGGTGACGACTTTCTCTTATTTTTAAGGGGAGGCTAACTTTTATTTGGGAAGAGGAAGTTATGTGAATTATACTCGTACATAAGATTTTTTTATACGTTGATCCTAATAAATTTCATAAACAAGTAATGTAAGTATTTTACAAAACTGTATTATTAATAATCTATTCTTAAATATGCGCACATTCAAGTTTATTTTCGTCAAAGTCATGACTGCCGCTGCGGGTAGAATTGGTTGCGGCTTGAGTGATATAAAATATCACCGATTGTTGAAGTCTCATAGTTCAGCCGCGTTTTATTACTTTTGTTGACTGAATTTAAAACTAAAAGAAGTTTCAATATGCATGTTGACTTGTAGAAAGTGGTTAAGCTTATTTAATTGTTTTAAATAATATTATTATTTTCTTTAAATTCCCTTAAGCGATTTTTTACTTACAAAGACACATTTTTATTTTGTCACCCCTGGGTGATGGCACCCGGGGCGGGCCTCACCCCCCACACTCCCCTTCCTATGCCACTGCATATTGTGTGTATTTGGCAATTGTATCATGGTAGAACATATTTTTGTGATTTTCTGGTCATATGCACCACATTTTACTTTTCTTACACTTTTCAGTATCCAAAGTGAATTTTGTTCCTTCTTTAAATTTCTTATTTTTGTCAGTATGCAAAGTGGATTTTGTCCCTTCTTTAAATTTCTTACAAGTATTTAAAATTTTTCTGTTGAACTGTAAAATTACCTTCCTTCTCTTCTGTAAGGAATGCAATAAAATATATTTTCATTCTTGTACAGAACTTTAGCGCTGTAAGCTATATTCAAATTACCAAATTAAAAGATATTTTTGTGGCACAATTTTTATAGGAGCTGATTTTTGGGAGCAAGGTAGGCTACGTACTGCTCCCCAATATTTAGAAGTAAGAGCCTCCCCCCCCCCCAATATTTGAGACTTTGATATATGTGATGACTTTATTTATGCAAGAATCAAACTTAGGAGGAGCGTGTTGGCCAGTAAAAATTAAGGTAAACATCTTCAGATTTATTTATTAACTTGTTTATATTTGTTTGGTTGTATGCCTTTGTCTAACTGCTAACAATCCTACATTATAATTCTTGCCCCTTGCCAACATAGGCGCCGACTTAGGGGGGAAAGGTACTTTCTGCCCCCCCAAGTCTTAAGATTTTATCATGTAAGGCCTATGTATAGCTACTGAAAATCCGGTTCTTGCCCCCCCAGAAATATTTCCAAGTCAGCGCCTCTGCTTGCCAAGAATATTTTCAAGCCTAGGGCACTTTAGTTCTCATTGTGTGATTGAAGCAGCTTGAAATATGAAGTGAGTGCAGTTAATGAAATGAAAGGACGATAACACAGGGTATTGGCTTTGAGCTCCATTTTGAAAATATTGATAATCCTGAATTAAATGTCAAATGATATTGTCTGTTTTAAATTTTCTCCCACTGTTCAATTGAAATAGAAGCTTTAATAAGTAATAACAGTTGAATATTTTCATTTGAAAATTGCATGGGTATTGTACCAGTGAATTGTAATTCAGGTCGGATCAAGTAGGTGAAATTAAAGAAGTCAGTGAAAATATCACCAGAATTGTGTGTTTTGAATCAAATTGTTTCATTTTTTCATTTTCTGCTTGTCTTTCTATTTTGTTTACATATCCAAAGGGAATTATAAAGAAATAAAATCTTTAATTTTGTAAAGCAATTTTGACATTAAGTTTACAGAGCAAATTTGGTCATAAAAATTGAGAGTTTTATTATTATTTGTATGATAGTAATAGGATAATACTGTTGAGATTTGATTCTTTATTATATCTATTGTATATTCAATCCTCAGTTCTTACAACATGTTTATATGTATGTATGCATTTTTAAAAATTTTTTTTTTTACCTGTAATAGTCTTGGCAGTTTGTGCTATGGTTAGCATATAATCCATCACCTCTCATTTGGCAAGGATTTGATGTTGTCGTGCAAGAGGTATTCCTTTCTTCTTCACATCGCAATGTTTTGGGGTTGAACAGGTATCCGTCCAGGCATTTGTATACTTCCCTTCGACCATAAGAGCATCTAGATATAAAAATACACTTTCTATATTTTTACATTCTTCTGAAGTTTGATGTTCTAAAATTAATTATATTAAATATACAGTGCAGGCCCCTCTTGTGATCACTTCAGGACACAGCTAATCTGATAATATTAATGGACTGATAACAGTAGACAAAAGAATTAAATTTTATATATATGAATTAATACACGACAAAACAGAATTAAAATTATTGATAAAATAATACGTAACTGTGAATCATTGAACCACTCATAGGCTAATACAGTAATAGACTGCAAGCAACTATTATTTCAACCAGTAACAAAGTTTTAAATTGTTTTACTTTTTTTTAGGAGTCCATTATCCAATACTCCATACTCAGTTTCGAGTTACGAGTGTTTTCGGTAGTCTATATACTGATCTGTGGTGAACACCGCATAGCAAAACATCTAATGCCTGTCTGATCAAGTCTTCTCATTTTACACTAGCCATCACTGTGTGTCAACATTGTTATCTTCATACGTCAAAAGCTACAGCTTAACTATGGGGTGAAACATGTTTTATTGCTTAAAAGAGAGTTAGGTAATGCCACCCCCTTGAACTGGTCAACCTGTGAGCTGGGAACAGTATTGCTATCTCCAATACAACACAATACAGTTGAGTTAGAAACAAAACCCTTAAAACCGAAATTCTGAATGACGTAGGCCTACAGTACTTGGAAATAAAGCTGCAAAAAGAAAATGTGATAACATAAACCGAATCTTTCATCACAATAAAAAGCATTTTTTCAATGTATTAGTATTAATCCGTAAGGGACTTCATAAAAGTGATAACATTACCCGACTGATAACATTATTCGCAATTACATTAAGTGGCATTCACTGTATTTATACCATAGGAGAACTGATTGTGATTATATGTTATTCAACCAGATTTCAACTGGGAGAGAGACGGGTTGGGAGTGATCCTAAGGATATAGACGACACGTCTGGACTCTTTGCAACAACCCCTTGCAATGGGATGAATGGCATGCCCAAGGCCCCCTGGGAGCAGATTCCACCACAAGCCCCTACGGAACTCCCCTACATCCAGTATGAACCTGAAACCTAACCATGTGCACCTCACTCCAGGGCAATGTGTCACACCCCCGGTCTGGTCGCAATGCCCAGATGTGCAGCACACCACTAGCAACCCACACGACCATAAGCCATGGGGCTGGTTGGGAGAGGCCTGCAGTGGGAGATGGCCCGAAAGTTGGGAAAGATACTGGATGATAATAGGGGGGAAATTGAATATAAAGTGAGAGTGTTGGTGGAATGAGAAGGAGAAACGGGAGGGTGCCTCGGGATTTGAACACAGGACTGCTTGCATGCCAGGCCCATGTGCTAAGCATGAGTCACCACAACGACTTGGGTAAGGGTGTAAGCATGGAGGATTGCACATTTGTGTACTTCTTATAGTCCTGTTGGCATCCCTGGCTGTTCACAGTACACATATGGATTATTGTTTAGTGCTAGACTATTTTTAAAGTTCCTTTCTTCTTTTAAAACCCGTTAGTGCCCAGGTTGGGTCTATGGATCCCATGCAGTATTATTTTTATTATTACCTCATTGGTCTTAGTAACTCTTGTCCTATGCTAAGACATGTTCAATAGGTCTGAAGTTGTGAAACAAGGTGGTTGTGTTTTGTTCACTAGTCTGTGTTGCGACAAATTGCTTTGTGTGTCTGTGAGACCCAACCCTTCCAATCATGTAAGTTATATCTCTAATATGATTTTATTGCTACTTTTTCATTTATTAAGAGTACCAGTATAAAGGATAAATTCCAAAATGTACGAGGGTTGGTCAATAAGTAAGGTCTCCAACACTCTAGCCCAAGCTCACAACGAAGGACGAGAGAATTGGCGCCACTGCCGTGTCCCGTTACTTTCCCTCTTTCAAACGAGCCATTGCTGCAGCTTCTGAACCTTTTAGTGTCCGAGATATAGCTGTTTGAAATGGATCTCCCGATTTCCGTTCCCGCCAAGTTCGTCCACGCGAAGTCATACGGTTCCTTACTGGAAAAAAAAGTTCCGCCGATTGAAATTCACAGAACGCTTTGCAAAGTTTATGGAGAGGGATGTATGGACATAAAAATGCGCGTAAATGGGTTCGTGAGTTTAAACAGGGCCGGACAAATATTCAAGATGAAGAGCAACAGCCGTCACAGATGAGATGCTGGCAAAAGTTGATGCATTGGTGTGACAAGATCGACGCGTCACTACTCGTGAACTTTGTTTATTACTTCTTGACATTTCTAAACGTTCCATACAGAATGTTCTGTGAATTTCAATTGGCGGAACTTTTTTTGCAGTAAGAAACCGTATGACTTGGCGGGGACGAAAATCGGGAGATCCATTTCAAACAGCTGTAGTTAGGATACTAAAAGGTTCAGAGGCTGCAGCAATGGCTCGTTTGAAAGAGGGAAGATAACGGTACATGGCAGTGACGCCAATTCTCTCGTCCTTCGTTGTGAGCTTGGGCTAGAGTGTTGGAGACCTTACTTATTGACCAACCCTCGTAATAAAATAAGGTAAACTGATGTAACAAAGTGCCATAATGCTTTTGTTCAATCAATTATAATTGCAATTAGGATATGCAGAAAATAAGCTTTTTTAATCAGATTAAAATCAGCCAGCATCAAGGGAACTACAGATTTGTAATATCTTGACACTCACACTCACACACACATATATATATATATAAATCCATGTAAAATTGGCCTGCTCTGGGATTTGAACTAGAGACCTCCAGAATATGAGTCCAACATGTTACCATTTCGACTACCTCGCTCTGTATAAGGGTTTGGTTTGATAAGCATTTGTGAATGAATTTGTCAAAGTATTGCAACTTGAAAATCTTAAAATATGTCAACATTTCACAAAATTCATTGGCAAAGAACTTCGCTAATTATTTCACAGTAATGTACCTTCTGTATATAAAAGTATTCACGTAGTATTCAATTTCAACGAGATTAAAATCATATGACCTTTAATTAGTAGTTACTCTGGTACTGGTCAATCGATTTGATCCAAAATAAATAGGCTTCTTGCCATGGACGTTATAAATATGTATACCAAGTTTCATGAAAATCTGATAACGCATATTTGAGTTATCGTGCCTTTCATTATATATAACCATAAGAAGGCACTAAATTGGGCATTATTCCAGTACCGGCCAAACGATTATAATAATAATAATAATAATAATAGAATTTTATTGTCATCAAACTTTTTCAGCAATAGACGTCAAAAATGTAGCCTACTAAGGTATATACAAGATTCATTACATATACATACATACTCTACATACATACATACATACATACATACAGACATACATACATACATACATACAGACATACATGCATACATACATTCATACATACATACATACACATACATACTCTATGGTCAGTTATTCTAAAATACATATTAAAATACAGTAGATTCAGTTTTGAAAAATTCTTCGACAGTGTAAAAGGGATTGTTAACAAGTAATTTATATAATCTAACTTTAAAAATATTTACAGGCGATTCTTTTAAATTTATACTTAGCTTATTATACATCTTTAAACCGAGAACTGAATAAGAGTTTTGTGACTTTGATAATCTTTGATAAGGCACATCTACACTTCCCCTATTTCTGGTATTGTAGTTGTGTACATCGTCTCTCAATACTACTTCTAAAACATTGTTTCTAACATACAATAACACATTATAAATATATAAATTTACCACTGTTAGACACTGCAATTTAATGAATAATGGTTTGCAATGGGCTAATCTGTCTGATTCAGTTATTATTCTAATAATCTTTTTCTGCAAGAGTAAAATTTCATGTACATGACAGCTATTTCCCCACAACAGAATCTTAATACTCTGAAAAAAAGCAAAATATGCTGACCTTACATAATTAGTTGGAACATGATTTTTTAGGTTTCTAATTAAACAAATAACTCTAGATACTCTTGCTGTTAGATTTTTGATGTGCGGATCCCAAGTCAATTTACTATTGATAATGATATCTAGGCATTTAACAGTTTCCAATTCTTTAAACTAAAAAAAAGTTCCTGGGTTTTAGGCTACTTTTATTCAATAAAAAGCCACTGGTCTAATATCAATAGACGTCTTCCCATGGACATTGTAAATGTATATACCGAGTTTCATGAAAATCCAATAAAGCATATTTGAGTTATCGCGCCTTTAAAATAGACACTAAATTGGGTTTTAGTCCAGCACCGGTCGCCCCATTTGGTCCAATATCAAGAGGCTTCTTCCCATGGACATTAATTACAATCCGATAAAGCGTATATGAGTTATCGCACATACAGACACACGGACAGACTGGCAGACAGACAGACATTTTCCTGTCCCCCACACAATCTCATAAAGTAAGTTACCATACTGGCACTTAATAATGAGAATTATTTCTTGAAAATTGTGTCTGGGTAGTCCTGCCCTGTACATTCATGAAATTATTCTTCACGCATGCACTGGCAGGTTAATACAATTTTAATCTGTTAAGGTATGCATACACGTTGGAAATCAAATTCCTCATTTATGGTCCAATTTTCTGGAAATTTTCTACAGATAATTGTTTGCTTTCAGAAGGTGGATGTACAACAGAAAAATAAAACACTTTTTGGGGGCCTCAAAATTTTGGTTTTTGAAATTTAAACACTATTTTTTTGAAACATTGCAGCTCCCACAAAAATGGTGATATCTTCAATTTTCTTGCACAGAATTGTTCCTCTGAACTTACAGAACGATGTGAACCTCAATTTTGGGAAAAACCAAATATAAGGTGCATCGTTGCATGAGACATATCCCACCCTGGCCCACCCTCAGTGAAGCACTTTCTTTTATACCACGATCTACCGAAATCTTCGAAGATAAACAGGCTGACAAATCATTGGGTACAAGGCAAGCCTGTGGGTACAAGGCATTTAATATCAAATTTTTAATATTTGGTACAAGGGGCACACTCGAATTTTTAATATTAGGTACAAGGGCACTCTCACAGTTTTAATATTTGGTACAAGGGGTACTCTCGCATTTTTAATAGTTGGTACGGTCGGGAGTGTCGGCGACAATATACAAGGATAGTTTGTCACCATGCGTCGCTGAGAAACAAAATGTGAATATCGAGTGGGCGGAGCTTAAAGTGCACCTTGTATTTGTCTTTCACCTCAATTTGTTGTTCATTAAGAAATTAATAAAGAATTAATAATTTTTAAATTGAAAAAAATATATTTTTACAATTGAATTTGAAAGATAAATGCTACAGATTTTTTAAATTTCAGTGAATTTGAATAAGTGTTGGTTCACATCACTGCCCATTTAATAAGCTTAAAATTGGTGGCAGAATGATGATTCTAGCTCTATTTCAAGTACACTATTTTTGTGTTCAACTGAGTGAAAATTTTAATTCTTATAAAAAAGGAATTAAACTTTAATGACTAAACTATGATGTCATGGTGCAACCAAACCTAACCTGATCATTTTTTCCACTTTCATGTTACCACAATTCTTGCAACTTGGGACATGCCACAATAGATATAAAATCCTGTAAACAATCGGAATCAAAATAAATACCATAGTTATTCTTACTGTCACTTTAATCTGAATATTTTCACTTAAAATTTTTGAACATGATGCACTATCTTTGTTTTTATTTTCAGCAATACCACTCTTATTAGACTTTTGTTTCATTTGTATGTTGATTTCCATAAAAAGCATGTTTTCTTTTCCTGTTACTGCATTGTTTAGAACCCATAATATCTAATATAACACTCCAAAATCGAAACTAAACGACCACCAAGAAACAAAATCACATGGTACAATGACACAACAATGGAAATTGTAGGTTATTTCTGCTCTCTGGTGAGGAAACTGTGTACTAACACCCTTGAAAAGAAATATATTATCCAAAATGTGGCGCTAAGTTTGAATAGAAAATAGCAAAATCTTTCAAAAATCCACTATGCCACACCCCTCCAGCTGCTTAGAGTTGCACATGATGACATATAGGTCTAAATTAAACCCATTTTCTGTGTGAATTTTGAAATAAATCATAGCACTATGGAAACTAGAAAGAATTGACTTTCATATGATACCAAAATGTAAAAATGTAAACCAAAATCGGCATTTCCAACGTGTATGCATACCATGAAATTATTCTTCACGCATGCACTGGCAGATTAATACAGTTTTAATCTGTTAAGGTGAATTTCAAATAGTTTGGCTGTTTAGGAATCATTTTTGGCAAGAGTTAAATATTTGGCTCCATTTTTTGTAGTTATAGTATCTAATAATGTTTAACCTACAATGTGATGCCAATTTATCAAATTGGTGTTTTTGTTTTTTTCTCTCAAGAAACTAAATTTTACTTGCCATGAGAATGGCTGGATGACCAGGAGTGTGACATATTGCACGAAAAGTGACATTATTATACAGGGTTCCCACAAATGATCTTTCGGGTTTCGAAAATGTGTAACTTGTGTTTAAATTAACTTACAAACATGTAACTGGTACTAATGGAAAGAGAAACTCAAAAAGTTTTGATTATAGTACCTTACAGATGTTCAATGTGAGCTCCGTTGGTAACACGACTCACATCAAGCCTGTAGTCCATTTCCGCCCAGGCACGTTGTAACATGCCATGGTCAACTGTTCCAATGGCTGCTGTGATGCATTCTCTTAGATCAAGGATGGTCTGTGGAAGAGGTGGCTTGTACACAAGATCTTTGACATAACCCCACAAAAAGAAGTCAAGGGGTGTGAGGTCTGGCGAACGCGGAGGCCAAGGAAGAAGTTCTTCATCGTCATTACCAACACGGCCAATCCATCGGTTCGGTAGTCTGGTGTTGAGTTCCAATCTGACTTCATTATGAAAATGAGGGGGTGCGCCGTCCTGTTGAAATATCACGGGCATTTCCTGTTCCAACTGAGGCAGGAGCCATTGTTGTAGCATATCCAGGTACTGAAATCCTCCAATTGTTTTCTCTACAAAGAAGAACGGGCCGTACACTTTCTGCACACTTAAAGCGCAGAATACGTTTACTTTAGGAGAGTCGCGGACATGCTGCAGACTCTAACGTTATGTTTGTTCACTTTACCTGAAAGATGGAAGGTGCAGTAATCACTAAACACTATGGATTCGAAAAACCCATCAGTTTCCATGAGAGTCTGCATATTCTCGCAGAAAGTACGACGCACCATTTTATCTTCTTCCTTTAAGAACTGCATCATCTGCAATCGATATGGAAGAAAATTCAAACGTTTACGCAGAACTTTCCATACGGTGGATTTAGGGATCTGCAGCTCCCTACTAGCTACAATGGTTGATTTTTGAGGACTACGTGTAAAAGATTCACGAATCCGGTCTACAGTTTCCTCACTTACTGCCGGGCGTCCTGAAGATTTCCTCCTACAGATGCACCCTCTTGTCGTAAAATCAGAATACCACTTACGAATTGAAGGATCTTTACCAAATCTTGTTCGAAAATGTCGTTGAACAACAGTTACAGATTTATTAACACAGAACGCTCGCCTATCCTCTATACCAGCCACTTTCTCGCTTTCGACAATGCGCATTGTTGAATGTCATTATACGTCATTGTTGCCAACTGTGATACTATAATCAAAACTTTTTGAGTTTCTCTTTCCATTAGTACCAGTTACATGTTTTTAAGTTTATTTAAACACAAGTTACACATTTTCGAAACCCGAAAGATCATTTGTATAGGAGGCTAGTAGATGAAATGGTAGATTGGAAATGGATTTAGGTAAGAGTGGACTGTAAAGTTCTGAAACCCTTGCCTTGCCTATACATGAAAGAACAAGAATTTGTAACCTTCTGGTGAATAAATGATATTTATTTTAACACTAAAAACTGAGATTATGATATACACTGAAAGATTGTTGAATTTGATGCTTGAAGAATGGAAGATCTTGAAGAGATGAAATTTCTTGATGCTGATGATGATAATTACAACTGTAGCAGTTTGTACTGAAGTTGAAGTTAAAGTTCCAAATAATGTTTATAAATTAATTATGATGAAGTATTTCTTAAAGTAATAAATTACACTTAATAATGTGTAATGTGTAATGTATTGATTGTCTATAAATCCTGAAGTTAGATATATAAGTAAAACACTTTGAAAATGTGTTGGAAATGTTCACAAAGGAAAACGGATATGTTGAAATTGCAGGCGTCTATATGACGTCACCTTGGCGTGCCTATGCTGAGCGTCACCAAGCGAAACAAAGAAAGTTTGTGAAGTTCCTTCTTCACTGTAGAAATTAGTTTTTAATTAATTGAAATTAGGTTCAATTAAAAGTAGATGTGAAATTGAAGATTTTCTTCAATTAGTAGATATAAGAAGTAACTTAACAAGATATATTAAGCGTGCCCACGCAACGCTATTGTTTGAGTGATGTTAGTAATCAAATTTCTTATCTGAAATTGATGAGTTGAAGTTGAAATCAAATCCTGCTGGATTGAAGATTGTAGAAGTAGTTCAAGCTTCCAGTTCCTTGGATACTGAAGGCTGATGATGATTGATGTTATTGAGAAATACTTTCCCAAAACAGGAGTGAATGAGAACCAACGTCTGCTTTCTTGAGACACGACGTGTGAACTGAACTAACTGAAAACTTGAACGCTTCACTGGCGTTTCAAAGGGAAATCCCCAATAAACTTAGCAAAATTATATTTATAAGAAAATGCGTCACAAGTAATTCTGACGTGAAAAAATACTAACAAATGCAATGGACAATAACACCATGGATTTAAAGTATAAATCAAATATAAAAACTATACAAAAAATCTATATAATAATAAAAATTTGAATATTTGTATGAGAAAACTATATGAGTTTTTTGTTGGAAATTGGCAGCATTGAAAATCGAAGCGAGTCAGTATCGATATATTGTCAAATCGAAGTACTCTCGTGAACGATTCCTCAATAATAGATGAATATCACCATGCGAATATACATGTAATAACTAATTTATTTCTTTTAATAAACAAATAATGGTTTTAAAGGAACAATATTAAATATGTAAGGCTGTGAGTATGATGCCAGACACTTTAACATTATTCTAAAGTCCGTGGAACGTAAATATCAAACATGAATATGCACGTTTAAAAGTGGGGTTATGTTTCTTACAAACTATCTTATTTAGATCGAGTAATATTAAATTATGATAGATTATACAAAACTAAGTTCAGAATCTACATCTACGTGTCAAATATTAAATCTGAACATAAATGTGAAAAGATCTACAATAAAATGACTTTAATGTGATGTCGTAATTTAGGCCTATGTTTGGTTACGAAAAATCATAGTTTTACTTCAAAGTTTTGTGTAATTATACATATTGCCCGCAATAATTATGCAAATAATTATTCAAAAAAGAGAATGTATAATGGAACAAAACTATAATTATTTAAAGGTTCTACAAAAAACAATTTTAGGTTATATACAATTTATTAAGTGTAATTAATCTTCTCCATTTATGGGAAGAGGGGCGAGTTTTACTATTGGTCTTTTATATTGACCTGAAGAAGTTCTGACAGTAGCTACTCTTACGAGACCGTCAGATCCAGGGTGAATTTGATCAACTATGCCTAAAATCCATTTAAAGGGTGGCACATTATCTTCAATGAGAAGTACTGGTGTACCAATGGATACATTGTGAGATTTAGAGGTCCATTTTGAACGCCTTTGGAGTGTGTGAAGATAGTCAGAAGACCATTTCTTCCACAAATCAACAGTAAAATTATGCAGTGTTTTCCACTGAGAGCGTAATGTGTAACTTCCAGACAAGTCTGGAGATGGCAATGAAATAAGTGGTTTGCCTACAAGAAAATGTCCTGGAGACAAATATTGGAAATCATCGATCTCTTCATGAAGTGAGAGCAATGGCCGTGAATTAAGGATAGCTTCGATTTGTATCAACAAAGTCGATAGCTCTTCGTAGGTGAGAGTAAGATCTGAAGCCATTCGCTTCAGGTGATGTTTGACTGAGCGTACTGCAGCTTCATGCAGTCCACCCATATGAGGAGAATAAGGCGGTAAGAAATGCCAATTAAGGCTAAGATGTGAGGTAGCATCTTTAACAGTATTTTGAAATTCAGACGAGGACAATAAGTCACTCAATTGTTTCAAATCATTACAAGCTCCAACGAAAGTTGTTCCGTTGTCGGATGTAATCGAATGGGGAATGCTTCTGCGGCTAGTAAATCTAGACAGAGCAGCTAGAAATGCTTTAGAAGTAAGTGTGGTTACTAACTCTAAGTGTACTGCCTTTGTGGACATGCACACGAAGAGAGCAATATATGACTTGGTAGTAATTTTAGATCTTGGACCACCATACTTTATTGTAAATGGGCCGGCATAATCTAAACTAACATTTGTAAATGGCGGTATTGGAGTTATTCTGGCGGCAGGCAAGTCAGCCATTTTTTGTTGAAAGGGCTGTGCTTTAGAGCGGAAACATGTGTTACATTTTCCTATCACAGATCTTATTATTCTTCTGATTGAAGGAATCCAGAATCTTTCTCTGAGATGAGCAATAATAAGTTGTGGTCCTGCGTGATACAGTTGAAAATGTGTATAGTGAATTAAATGCTTTGTGAAATCATGATCACATGGCAATAGCATTTGATGTTTTGATTCAAATGGAAGATTAGATCTTTCTAATCGTCCGCCAACACGTAGGATGTTGTCAGAATCTAAGAATGGGCATAAATTAAGAATTTTACTGGAGGTTGGAATTTCCTTTCCAGCTGACAATAGTCCTATTTCTTCAGCGTATGCTTGACGCTGGACATTTTTTACACAGCAGTGCATTGAACTTGTTATCTCATCAGGAGATAAAGATCCACTAAGGAGTTGGTTATTAGGTTTTGCATTATGTATGAATCTTAATACATAACCCATAATGCGGAGAGATTTTAAGTAAGAAAACTTGGAAAACCAAGATTGAAAGGTACTATCAACAGTAGTGATATGAGCTACTACCTTGACTTCTGGCAGTGGTTCTGAGATAGCTTGTGCGTTATTGGTTGGCCAGTATGAGGTGTCCTTGGACAGCCATTCTGGTCCAATCCACCACAAATCGTTATGAATTAAATCCTCGGGTGTCGAACCTCGAGATATCAAATCTGCGGGATTATCACTTGATGATACATGTCTCCAAATAAAGTCTGCAGTATACTCTTGTATATCCGCAACTCTATTTGCAACGAATGTCTTGAGTGTGGTTGGAGAGCGACTCAACCAACTCAAAACTATATTTGAATCACTCCACAAATTTACTGAATTAATGTCGAGCTGTAGTGTAGGCAAAACATTGTGGGTGAGTTTAGATAATAAATGGGCAGCTAGCAATTCTAATCTGGGAATTGTAACCGCTTTGATAGGTGCAATTTTAGACTTTGCACATAGTAAAGATACTTGAGTTTCACCCTCTTGATTGGTAGAGCATAAATAGATGCAAGCGCCATAAGCTTGCTCGCTAGCGTCGCAAAATCCATGCAAATCTATTGAAATTGCGTTTGGTATTAATGCAAACCGAGGAATAGCAATTTGAGAAATTGAATGTAGTTGGTTGTGAACCGTCAGCCATTTTTTGGCGATCGATTCAGGTATAAGTTGATCCCAGGAGGTAGTTTCCTTCCATAAGGATTGAAATATGATTTTGCAATGTGCAACTATGGGAGATATGAGGCCTAAGGGGTCAAATATTGACGCAATACAAGAAAGTAGTGTTCTTCTTGTACACTTAACAAAAGGTTTAGAAGAATCTATGGATGTTTCTACTCGCAATAAATCATTAGATGGTTGCCATATTAAGCCTAATGCTTTAATAGAGCTGGCATCTGAGTCACCAAATGTGCGATTATCAAGAGTTTCTCTTGACTCGACTGGTATGTTTTCTAGAAGTTGTGGCAGATTTGAACTCCACTTTCTAGGTTGGAATCCACCCATGGGAAGCAAAGTGTTCAATTCAGAAACCATTTGCTGGGCTTCTTCAATATTAGAGGCGGTTGCCACTATGTCGTCGACATATGTAGAATTATTTATTAGATATGAAGCTAGTGGAAAATCTTTACCCTCGTCAATAGTAAGTTGTTTAAGGGCTCGAGTTGCTAGAAATGCGGCTGGTGCTGTGCCATAAGTCACAGTCTTAAGATTGAAAATCTTGATGGGCTCTGAAGGTTGTTCCCTCCAAAGTATTTGTTGGAAATGCTGTTGTTCAGGAGATATGAGTACTTGTCTGTACATCTTAGCGATGTCAGAAGTAAAAGCAATAGGATTCAGTCTGAATCGTAATAGTATGGAAAATAGATCTGGTTGGACTGTGGGGCCTACATAAAGTATGTCATTTAATGACTTTTTATTTGTTGATTTAGCAGAGGCATCAAATACTACTCTTAGTTTAGTAGTACTGCTTGACGGTTTCATCACCGGGTGATGAGGGATTATATAATCAAAGGTTTCAGGCTGTTCAGATTCCGCAGGCTCCATGTGGCCTAGGGTCTGATACTCAGTCATGAAATCACCATATTGCTGGCGAAGTTCAGCATCATTTGCCAAACGTTTTTCGAGTGAGTTGAATCGTTGATAGGCTTGCTGCTTGGTGCTACCTATTGATTCTGGTGGGGCATTGAAGGGAAGCTTGACGACATATCTTCCGTCAAGATCTCTTGTGGTAGTTTCTGTGAAGTATGTTTCACAGTGTGTGTCTTGAGGGAAAGGTGCACCATTGGCTACACTTTCGAGTTCCCAAAACTTAGATAGTTGATTGTTTATTGATTGATCAACATTTAAGAATGCAGAATATTGTTTATCATTATTTGCATTGGCATTAACAGTTTGATTTCTGCGATTTCCTTTGACTCGCCTTGGAGAAGAAGAATTGACAAGTCGTCTGACATTGTCATTGCTAGATTGATAGAAGTTGTCATCTTGATGACTTGAGGTTAAATGCATTTGCCTAGAAGTGTTAAGTGATGGTAACCTTCCAGAAAAAGTCCATCCTAATTGAGAATTCTGAATTGTGGGATGATCAGGAGCACTGATTATGCCATCCTGCATTATTTGTGAATAAACTTCTACTCCTAAGAGTAAGTCGACACACTGTGGTGTGTTGAAATTTGGGTTAGCTAGGGGGAGATTGGCTGGAATTTGCCAATTTCTAATATCAATGTAATTATCTGGCAGTTGGCTGGCAGAAATTTCTGGAATTACAATAGCCTGTGTATCATAATTCCATAGCGTAGTTCTTGACTTGATTTTGATGTTTGTAGTCTTGTGCATATGGGCTTGAGACTCTAAGATGCCTTGAAGTGGCACTCTTTTGGGTAAAGCTTTCAACTTTAATTTGTTGAATAAGCGATTAGTTATTAAATTGCAACTAGAACCAGTGTCTAACAGGGCTGTTGCTTCTACAGGTTTACCATTTATGTCTTCCACAATGATTAATGCAGTGGGATGCAGACATTTTGGGGGGTCTGGTATTGAAGGAAGGTGCAGCATGCGTGTTACATTATTTGGTTGTGCGTTTGACCGCTGATTAGAATTGTGAAGCATTGTACTATGTCTTTCACCACAAATGTGGCATTTGAATACGCCGCATACACTACTATGACCTTTAGTTTGAAGGCATACTTGACATGCTTTATGAGTATTGACGAATCGCATTCTTTGCTCATGGGACATCGTTTTGAAATTGTCACATTGATACAATTCATGGATAACATTTTGCCTGCAGCAAATACAAAGAGGACGTGAATTATACGTTCTGGAGTTGTTGTGATTATTTTGATTGCTGTTGTTTGAAACAACATTATTATTAGTAGCAGGTTTTTGAGGGGGGCGATTGTGTGTAGCATTAGTGTTGTTTGTAGAATTAGCTTTAGCTTGAGATCCTATCGCTAAACTTGTCATCTGAAGGACTCTCACCTTCGACTCTAGGAAACCAAATAGTTCACTTAATGTGGGTAATTGATTGGGTTTAATAGAACTTTCCCATTCTTTAATGAAGGCTGGAGGTAATCTATCTAAGATTAGCTTGGAGACAATTAAGTCTGTTAGGTTGACATCAGTCTTTAAGGACTGGAGAGCGTGCATCGTACTTACAAAATGGTCAAGAAATTTTTGGAGAGAATTTGCTGAGTCTCGTTCAATAGTAGGCGCAGTAAACAAATGATCCAAATGCGTGTTCATGATTAATCTATCATTGTCAAAACGTTCCGTAAGTGTTTTCCATGCAACTTCAAATGTGGCATCTGACACTGGAATATTCTGAATTATACAGAGTGTTTCTGTGGTGAGGCATGATTTCAAATATTGAAATTTATCAATATTAGTAATATGTTTATTACTTAGAATAAGTGATGTGAAAGTATCCCTAAATTCTACCCAAGCTATTGGATTGCCATCAAATTGAGGGAGTTTTATTTCTGGGAGTTTCGGAAGAATTGTTTGAGGCTCTGCATGATGAGAACCTTTGCTTGAAGAGTGCCTTGAAAGTGATTTTTCTGGCTGATAGTTTGGCTTATTTTGTGAGATTAAAGAATCAAGAAAACCTAATGCTCGATGATAAGCTATTTCAATTTCTCGCCTCTGCACATCTATGTCTTGAAAATCATCAGGGGTGACTTGCAAAGCTGAGTCTTCATATGCATCAAATAAATGGAGAAACATGGTTCTCATACTGATTGCTTCATGAAAATTTGCTTCATTTTGAATTTCAAACTCATGAATAGATTGAGCATAGGACATGAACTGGCGATGTAGCCTGTTGATGTGATTGATTTTTTGCTGTATGGCTTTTTGTGCTGCAACTTCTGCTGCTTGTGCCTCGATACGGGCTTGTCTTTCCTTAAACTCGGCTTCCGCATCAGCCTTAGATTTAAGATAATTAGCTTCTAGTTTATTTATGTGTGAAGTGGCTTTAAGAATAGAATTTTCTACTTCCTCTCTATATGCCTGCTCTACGTCTGAAAAATCTAACTCTTCTATGTTAGTCTGAACATCTTCAAATCTAGCAACGAGTTGTGTTAGGTTAGCTTTCCTATCTAAGAGATCATTATAGGTCGCTTCATCATTTACAAGTAGTTGAGGTATGAGGTTGCAAAGACGTGTGATTCTTGCCTTTACTGGAGCGCGCTTCGCTCTGAAAGCTGCAAGGGTTTGCTCTAAAGTAGTCATTTTGATAATTCAAGTTGAGCTTATTTGATGAAATTGAAATTAAATTAATTGTGCAATTTTGCCCGCGTTTTAAGATTGAATTGAGAAAAGAAACTTCAAGATTTTTAGTACAAAATAATGTGTGGTATGTTGTGTTACACCTTTCACTGTTTTTGTGTTTGTGCTCATGCAACATAAAATGAGTAGGTGTTGTGAAACCCTTTTTCACTGTGTCTACTGTATTTCTCAAATACTGGTCGTGCCAGGAGAATGGTTTTGACTTACCTTACGTTACAAATTCTTGCCCGCAGGTTTCAGAAAAAATTAGGAAATATTTTCGGAGGACCACTTATAAGAAGATTGATAGATTTTAAAGTTCATAGGTCACTATGGGACAGATCCCGGTTCGGAAAGGACCAAATGTATAGGAGGCTAGTAGATGAAATGGTAGATTGGAAATGGATTTAGGTAAGAGTGGACTGTAAAGTTCTGAAACCCTTGCCTTGCCTATACATGAAAGAACAAGAATTTGTAACCTTCTGGTGAATAAATGATATTTATTTTAACACTAAAAACTGAGATTATGATATACACTGAAAGATTGTTGAATTTGATGCTTGAAGAATGGAAGATCTTGAAGAGATGAAATTTCTTGATGCTGATGATGATAATTACAACTGTAGCAGTTTGTACTGAAGTTGAAGTTAAAGTTCCAAATAATGTTTATAAATTAATTATGATGAAGTATTTCTTAAAGTAATAAATTACACTTAATAATGTGTAATGTGTAATGTATTGATTGTCTATAAATCCTGAAGTTAGATATATAAGTAAAACACTTTGAAAATGTGTTGGAAATGTTCACAAAGGAAAACGGATATGTTGAAATTGCAGGCGTCTATATGACGTCACCTTGGCGTGCCTATGCTGAGCGTCACCAAGCGAAACAAAGAAAGTTTGTGAAGTTCCTTCTTCACTGTAGAAATTAGTTTTTAATTAATTGAAATTAGGTTCAATTAAAAGTAGATGTGAAATTGAAGATTTTCTTCAATTAGTAGATATAAGAAGTAACTTAACAAGATATATTAAGCGTGCCCACGCAACGCTATTGTTTGAGTGATGTTAGTAATCAAATTTCTTATCTGAAATTGATGAGTTGAAGTTGAAATCAAATCCTGCTGGATTGAAGATTGTAGAAGTAGTTCAAGCTTCCAGTTCCTTGGATACTGAAGGCTGATGATGATTGATGTTATTGAGAAATACTTTCCCAAAACAGGAGTGAATGAGAACCAACGTCTGCTTTCTTGAGACACGACGTGTGAACTGAACTAACTGAAAACTTGAACGCTTCACTGGCGTTTCAAAGGGAAATCCCCAATAAACTTAGCAAAATTATATTTATAAGAAAATGCGTCACAAGTAATTCTGACGTGAAAAAATACTAACAAATGCAATGGACAATAACACCATGGATTTAAAGTATAAATCAAATATAAAAACTATACAAAAAATCTATATAATAATAAAAATTTGAATATTTGTATGAGAAAACTATATGAGTTTTTTGTTGGAAATTGGCAGCATTGAAAATCGAAGCGAGTCAGTATCGATATATTGTCAAATCGAAGTACTCTCGTGAACGATTCCTCAATAATAGATGAATATCACCATGCGAATATACATGTAATAACTAATTTATTTCTTTTAATAAACAAATAATGGTTTTAAAGGAACAATATTAAATATGTAAGGCTGTGAGTATGATGCCAGACACTTTAACATTATTCTAAAGTCCGTGGAACGTAAATATCAAACATGAATATGCACGTTTAAAAGTGGGGTTATGTTTCTTACAAACTATCTTATTTAGATCGAGTAATATTAAATTATGATAGATTATACAAAACTAAGTTCAGAATCTACATCTACGTGTCAAATATTAAATCTGAACATAAATGTGAAAAGATCTACAATAAAATGACTTTAATGTGATGTCGTAATTTAGGCCTATGTTTGGTTACGAAAAATCATAGTTTTACTTCAAAGTTTTGTGTAATTATACATCATTTGTGGGAACCCTGTACAACAAACTCTATTTTTTGCTTTTTTTTTCCATAAGAGTGTATTTTATTATCATTGAAAACAGTTTGTGTTGCGTCGTGTGGGGGTTTTGCGATAAATAACAATGCACTTGCTGGATGAATGTACTGTTTATTGATAGCACTTCAACAATACATTAGCAGTGTGAGAACGTTGACTAACTGACTGAATGATTGATTGGCTGACTAGAACTGAAACTGACTAGCGATTACTCGAACTCGAACTGTCGATTACTACTGCGACTCGTAGTGACGACTGGCGACTGACACACACTCTACTGTACTGTACACACTACTACTGGTGTTGTTGCTGGTGAGTGCGGTTTATATAGTCTCCACGCTGTATCTTCTGGAAGTCGAACTCTCGCGAAGCGAAGGTGCTGGAGGTCAGCGGGTGCTTCTAGAACTGTGAGGAATGTGCAGCTTCTAGCAAAATCTCGTTGCTCAGATCCAATACACAACAGTTTGACATCAGATTGTCATAATTTAATATTTATACTGGTATATATAAGTTTTGTATGTTTATATGCTTTGTATATTACTGCTTACTGCTTATATTACTGCTTATAACTGCATTTTTATGTGGTTATGATGGAGTATTACAGGAAAATCAGTCTAACGCAATTTAAATATTATTTAAGTTGCCACTATTGTCAAACTTATATAACACTCTCTTCCCTTTAGTAATCCTTACTAGCTCAGGAAACACTTTTTTTATTTTATCCAATGTACACGTGTATAAAATACCATTTAGATTTCTCTTCAGAGTTCTTTGTCTTTCTTGCTCTGTTCTAGATACTCTACAGTCATTTCTCCATCTTTTACTTTATGTTTACTCATAGCAATGTAAGAAAATGATCTTTCTTTTCCCTCATAATACAAATTTCAGGAAAAAGCCCTCTTTGATGTTACTGACAGTTATGTTTTCATTGATTGAGACTGTTATGCAGTTATTCACATTATTTTCCTGCGAGGTTACTGGGATGTTGCGCTGCCCCTTTGTAAGATGCACAGCACCCTAGGTCCGTAGATAGTTAGGATTCTCCAAGTTTTCAAAATTAGTTGACTATGTGATTATGCTTGTGATTATCATCACACATAAAAATGGAAATATGTTTTTATAGACCTGGAATCACGCATGACGGAGGAGAGAAAGGACTTTGTCAAGGTTGATGATAAATGAAATTTCAGTATTCATACAATTTATTATATAAATAGGATGTGTGCCATGTAAATAGAACATACGTTAAAAGAAATTACTAGAATAAATTATGTTTCCTTTAAAGAGTTTCAAAATTACATGATTAAATAGGGCTCGAAAAATAGTAGGCCTAATATGCAGATCTTTATATTGTGAGTCTAATAAATTAGACAGAAATTCCTAAGCTTTTCCGTGAGCAGAATAGTTGCAAGCACCAGCTAAAAAAACTTAAACCAACCCTGATCTGCATTTGACTGAAAGTTAATCCCCAAGAAAATATACTTATAAACCCCAAACAGAGGGCAAAATTTCAAGAGCCAAAACGAGAATTCCAAATCCCCCGAAAGAATATTAAAAAACAAAACATAAAACTAGAACAGAATTTTGATCTCCTGAAACAGGTGAGCACTGAATTTAAATTTACAGAACAGAAAACATGAATAAGAACAAAAAAAAAAAAATATATATATAGCTCACCTGGAAAACCAAATCTCTTAGGCAACTGCCCACTGAACAAAATTAATTACACAAGATGCTGGTAGCTCGCAAACAAGACGACCAGTTGGGTTCTCAACCATCGCAATCTTGGCATGTGATCAGGATCTCATCTCGCAGCAGAAAGCAGAAACAGAATGCTCTTAGCTAACGGGAAACACCCCCTAAGCTAGACACAATCAGTGGTGTTAGTCTCGCTTGAAAATAACTCTGCACACCTTCTTTTCTAAGAGAAAAACTTGCGCGTGGAAAACAATTATGCAAATTGCTGCACATTAGGCTGGTGAACCTTATTCACGATTCAATGTCCATTTTAGTAAGTGCTGCATTATAGTGTCCATGATACTCCACAAATTCATAATGTAAGCATTGAGAGCAGCAGATGAGCCAGGACAGACTTCTCATTTGGAGAAATCTTTTGTTTGTGCCCTCTCTTTCACTGTCGATTTGATGAACATGCGTTGTTCCTTTGAATTCTTTGACATTTCTGTTCAGCCTTTGTTCCCATTTCTCTATATCGTTGTGTGTTACTTCTTCAGTGATGATCTTCCTAACATTGTTCTTTGAATGATAAACTAATGAGAATGTATCAGGAATATGAATGCCTTGAGCCACCAGAGAGTCTGCAGTTTTTCTGCAGTTGCCTCCAATACCATCTGGTGCCCCCTTGCCATGGCCTATCTCATTATGGTTCCATGTCAAGTGCAAATGTGTGGGAACATTTCAAAGAACTCTTTACACAGCATTACACAGCATGAATCTATTGCAGTACTGAGTTGGAGGACCATCACTCCAAAAGTTAATGGTGTCAATTCCATCTGGAAGGGAGGCTTTAACAGGTTTCAAATGAGCCCATATAGCTAGAACACCATGCTGAAGGTTAGAAAATATGGTGCAGAAACTATGGATATTGATATCATTAGAATTTCTGTTCCATGTATAAATTACTATTATGTGTTGCCTTGAACCTCCAAAATGGAATGCCTGTGTTTCTTCAGAGTAAGCCTACTTAGAAGCATATTTCCCACTGAATAGGAATGACTGCATTTGTGCCATTTAATTTATCTTTTTGAGATTTTAGTGCGTTATGCTGGTGTTTTACTTGACCTACATGCTTGGAGAAGTTACACACATTGGAAGGAAGCTCACTTATAATTATTGACAAGTCTCTTCTTATAGCCTCCTTCACCATTTTTTTAACTTTTCTTTGAATACCCTTTTTGTTGGTGTATATCTCTTCGTTTGACATCCTTTTCTTGTACTCTGCGTATTTTATTCTTTCACCATTTACGAAAAGGAACTCATTTTGTTCATTTATTATCACATTTTCTCATTACACTTTTCTCATTATCAGCATCACAGTAGAGTTTTTCCCACACATCCCTTGGTGTGGACATCTCTAGTACAACTTCCCTGTGAAGACTTGATTAGCATTTCCATATTAGCATGTTTGATGCATTTTCAGGTTTCCCTGTCTTTAACTGCTGTTTTTGCTACCCATTTTGGTCAGTACCGGTAACAAGTGAAAGTTACATAGCTAAATGGACCACTGAGAATATTCTTTAGTAAATTTTTTGTGCAGATGCCTCATATTGTCTTCCAAACATTTCTTCTGCACTTTGCCTCCGGGTGTTGTAACAAAATCCTTTTTACCAGGTGAGATTCGGCTATTTCTTTCTTTCTCCCCCCCCCCCCAAAAAGGAGCTGCGACGTCTTTCTGGAGATTTGTTAGCACTTTCTTCTGCAAATGTTTCTGATTTTCATTCCAGATAGTACCTTTTCCCCTTTTCAAAAAAGATGCATTCATCATACAATATTTTTTCAGAATTCCCCCTCTGATCACCAAATGCAATAATTGCTTTTTCCTCTCAGACCCTGCAATGAATACAGTACTGTGAATTGATTCTTCTAGCTGATCAGAAATAGCCTCAGCAGAAAGCAACTTTTCTTGTTTGTCTGGTTACTATTGTCCTTTACACATTGTAGAATCTGTGAATGTGGAGAATCATGGAGAATCTGTGCACTGTTGCCAGATATGCCTATTTTCAGAATATGAGCAAAGTGAAATACGAACATGCATTTCTGTATGAAATTTTATGGAGAATATGATGATAGACACGATAATCTTATATTTTATTTTATTTTTGTTTACATAATAAAAATTGAAACATTTTTTGTTCTGAACATTAAAACGTATAAAAATTGGATGCATGGAACGCCATGCAACAGAAGTGAAACTTGGATTTTTTTAGTTTTTGGATTATTTCGATTTTGGACTATTCAATTTTTAATTGTTGGACTTTTAAAATTTTGGATTTTTTAAATTTTGGATCTTTGATTTTTTTAATTTTTTAATTTTGGATGTTTTAAATTTTGAATCTTTGAATTTTTTATTTTTTGGATTTTTTAATTGTTGATTTTCAATTTTTTAATTTTGGATTTTTAGGTATTTTAAATTTTGGATTTTAGATTTTTAATTTTGGATTTTTGGATTTTTTAATTTTAAATTTTTGGATTTTTTAAATTTTGGATTTTTTAATAATAGCCCTACACTCAATGCCTGATACCCTTCCCCCGCGCGCTCCCGTAGTTTTTTTTAATTTTTAATTTTGGATTTTTAGATTTTTTAATTTTGCATTTTTAGATTTTTTAATTTTTTAATTTTGATTTTTGGATTTTTTAAATTTTGGATAAGCCTAATCATTGATTTAATTGTTTTCTGTGCAGTTCGTCACTTGCAGTGACGATTTTGTTCGTAATACTAGAGCGTAACGCAACTTTGGTTAGCTCTCGATTTACTCCTAGCGTGGCAAAAGAAGTTTCACTTCAAAAAATTGAAACAATTGCAACGAAAAAAATCTCAGTTATTCGTTTGTCCTTACAGGCAATGCTGGTTCTTAGAATTTACCAATATTTTAAAAGTAGTCATTATAAAAAAATTAATTGTTAAACAAGATAAGAGTATTTTTCATTTTTGCACTAGAAAATGCTGTTGGCTGAATTTTGTTCTTTAAGTTCACATAAACACTTCCAGTGACAAAATTGTAGAGAAAAGTGTAAAATTCATTTTTATCATCATTCAAAAGTCCTCTGATCAATAAATCCATTGGGTTTCATAGTTTCTTTCCCAGGTGAACAGTGCACGATGTAGCTTGATGTAAGCTGGATATTGGGATTGGGCAGTAAGCACAAACTTTCTGTTCAGTTAACTTTCTGAGTCGTAATACTGTGATTCCTTTCATTCAAACTATATGTTGTTGTTGTTATCATCATCATCATCATCATCAATCATCAATCATCTTCATTACAATCATTAATTATTAGTGATGTTTTTGTTGAAATGCTGTTAGGCTACATCACATTGAGTGACAGGGCTGTAGCGTATTTAAATGCTTCTTCCTGGTTGCGTTTGTCTTGAAAGTTACGTATGTCCTGCTCCCTCGCTGCCCAGCCAAGTACTCCTCATTGCTTGACTTGCTGAGTCAGATCGCTGCGAGACCTTGTGTTGTGTAGTTGTGCTTTCTGGAGATATTGAGGAGGGCCTGGCTGTGCATGTGAGTAACAATCACCACTAATATGGAAGACAGATTCAGAGGTGCCATAAGCACAAGTTAAGTGTTCAAATTCATTAAGCTTAAATTCCAAGAAATCCATGAACTAGTAGTAACAATGACAGTGCTTATTTTTTATAATTGCACGCCCTTCAAGGCATATACATTCCGTTTATTCTGGTGATAACCATGTTGAAGAAATGTTTTATTCTGGTATAAATTATGTTGGGTCAGATTGAAATTTCGCTGCATTGATGAAACACATATAGTGTATAATTACACAAAACTTGGAAGTAAAACTATGATTTTCGTAGCCAAAACATAGGCTTAAATTACGACATTACACTAAAATCATTTTATTGTAGATCTTTTCACATTTATGTTCAGATTTAATATTTGACACGTAGACTGCGATTCTGAATTTAGTTTTGCATAATCTATTATAATAAATATTATTTGAGCTAATTAAGATAGTTTGTAAGCAAACCTAACCCCACATTCAAAACGTGCAATATTCACTTTGATATTCATGTTCCACGGACTTTAGAATAATGTTAAAGTGTCTGGCATCATACTCACAGCTTTACATATTTAATATTGTTCCTTTAAAACAATTATTTGTTTATTAAAAGAAATAATAAGTTATTACATATATATTTGCATGGTGATAGTCATTTGTCGTTGTGAAATCATTTCGTGAGTGTACTTCGATCTGACAATATATCGATACTGACTCGCGTTGATTTTCAATGTTGCCAATTTCCAGCAAAAAACTCGCGTAGTTTTCTCAAACAAATATTCAAGTTTTTATTATTATATAGATTTTTTATATAGTTTTGATATTTGATTTACACTTTAAATCCATGGTATTATTGTCCATTGCATTTTAGTATCCTTTTCACGTCAGAATTACTTGTGACGCTTTCTCTTATAAATATAATTTTGCTAAGTTTATTTGGGATTCCCCTCACAAAGCCAGTACAACCGCTCAAGGCATTCATTTAGTTAGTTCACACGTCGAGTCTGAAGGAAGCGGTCGTGGTTCTCATTCATTCCTGCTTGGGAAAAGGTATTTCCCAATATATCATCATCATCAGCATTCTACAGTGTCCAAGGATCTGGAAGCTGATTCTTCAACTAGAATCTTCAATCCAACAAGGATTTGAGTTTTCATCTTTAAATCATCAATTTTCAGCTAAGAAATTTGATTATTAATTTATCATTCATCAAGAGCATCTCGTGGGCACGCTAACATAGCTTGTGACTCCTTATAAGTCTCTTATTTGAAGACAATCTTCAATTTCATCTATCTAACTTAATTGGAACCAATTCCAATTAATTATAATTAATTTCTGCGTGAAGGAAGAATTTAACTGTAACCTTTCTTTATTCGCTTTGGGACGCTTTGCATAGGCACGCCAAGGTGACGTCATATAGGCGCTTGTAATTTCACCATCTTCGCTTTCTTTGTGAACATTATTACAACACATTTCAAAGTGTTATTTGACTTAAATTACTGAACGTCTTACATAATACATTCCTTTCAAATACAAACATAAAGAGAATTTGAAGGATTCTGTGCAAGACTGAAGTAATTAACATTCATCTAACTTCAAGATTTATAGACAATAAACATTTTAAGTATTACACATCAGTAAGTGTAATTTACTACTTTAAAGAGAATATTTCATCACAACCAATTTATAAACATTATTTGGAACTTTAATTTAACTTTATTACAAACTGCTACAGTTTTAATTATCACCAGAGTATTTTAACATCAAGAAATTTCGTCATCTCTTCAAGATCATCAACTTTTCAAGCATCAACTTCAACAATCTTTCAGTGTATTATAACCTCAGTGTCTTTAGTGTTAAAATAAATATCAGTTATTCACCAGAATGTTATAAATTCTTGTTCTTTTCATGTATAGGCAAAGGCAAGGGTTTCAGAAACTTACAGTCCATTCTCACCTAATTTCCCTTTCTAATCTACCTAATTTGGTACCTTGTGAAAGCTCCTTGATTGCCTACCTATACATTTGGTCCTTTCCGAACCGGAATCTGTCCCATAGTGGCCTATGGAACTTTAAAACTATCAATCTTATTATAAGTGGTCCTCCGAAAATATTTCCTAATTTTTCTGAAACCTGCGGGCAAGAATTTGTAACGTAAGGTAAGTCAAAACCATTCTCCTGGCACGACCAGTATTTGAGAAATACAGCAGACACAGTGAAAAAGGGTTTCACAACACCTACTCATTTTTATGTTGCATGAACACAAACACAAAAACAGTGGAAAGTGTAACACAACATACCACACATTATCTTGTACTAAAAATCTTGAAGTTTCTTTTCTCAATTCAATCTTAAACCGCGGGCAAAATTGCACAATTAATTTAACTTCAATTTTATCAAGTAAGTTCAACTTGAATCATCAAAATGACTACTTTGGAGCAAACCCTTGCGGCTTTCAGAGCGAAGCGTACTCCAGTAAAAGCAAGAATTGCACGTCTTTGCAACCTCATACCTCAACTACTTTTAAATGATGAAGCGACCTATAATGATCTCTTAGATAGGAAAGCTAACCTAACACAACTCGTTGCTAGATTTGAAGATGTTCAGACTAACATAGAAGAGTTAGACTTTTCAGATGTAGAACAGGCATATAGAGAGGAAGTAGAAGATTCTATTCTTAAAGCCACTTCATACATAAATAAACTAGAAGCTAGTTATCTTAAATCTAAGGCTGATGCGGAAGCCGAGTTTAAGGAAAGACAAGCCCGTATCGAGGCAGAAGCTGCAGAAAGACAAGCCCGTATCGAGGTAGAAGCTGCAGAAATTGCAGCACAAAAAGCCATACAGAAAAAAATCGATCACATCAACAGGCTAAATCGCCAGGTCATGTCCTATGCTCAATCTATTCATGAGTTTGAAATTCAGAATGAAGCAAATTTTCATGAAGCAATCAGTATGAGAACCATGTTTCTCCATTTATTTGATGCATATGAAGACTCAGCGTTGCAAGTCACCCCTGATGATTTTCAAGATATAGATGTTCAAAGACGAGAGATTGAAATAGCTTATCATCGAGCATTAGGTTTTCTTGATTCCTTGATTTCACAAAATAAGTCAAAATATCAGCCAGAAAAATCATTTTCAAGGCACTCTTTGAGCAAAGGTTCCCATCATGCAGAACCTCAAACAATTCTTCCTAAACTTCCAAAAATAAAACTGCCCCAATTTGATGGTAATCCAATAGGTTGGGTAGAATTTAGGGATACTTTCACATCACTCATTCTAAGTAATAAACATATTAACTTACTAATATTGATAAGTTTCAATATTTGAAATCATGCCTCACCACAGAAACACTCTGTATAATTCAAAATATTCCAGTGTCAGATGCCACATTTGAAGTTGCCTGGAAAACACTCACGGAACGTTTTGACAACGATCGATTGATCATGAATACACATTTGGATCATTTGTTTACTGCGCCTACTCTTGAACGGGACTCAGCAAATTCCCTCCAAAAATTTCTTGACCATTTTGTAAGTATGATGCACGCTCTCCAGTCCTTAAAGACTGACATCAACCTAACAGACTTAATTGTCTCCAAGCTAATCTTAGATAGATTACCTCCAGCCTTCATTAAAGAATGGGAAAGTTCTATTAAACCTAATCAATTACCCACATTAAGTGAACTATTTGGTTTCCTAGAGTCGAAAGTGAGAGTCCTTCAGATGACAAGTTTAGCGATAGGATCTCAAGCTAAATCTAATTCTATAAACAACTCTAATTCTACACACAATCGCCCACCTCAAAAACCTGCTACTAATAATAATGTTGTTTCAAACAACAGCAATCAAAATAATCACAACTCCAGAACGTATAATTCACGTCCTCTTTGTATTTGCTGCAGGCAAAATGTTATCCATGAATTGTATCAATGTGACAATTTCAAAATGATGTCCCATGAGCAAAGAATGCGATTCGTCAATACTCATAAAGCATGTCAAGTATGCCTTCAAACTAAAGGTCATAGTAGTGTATGTGGCGTATTCAAATGCCACATTTGTGGTGAAAGACATAGTACAATGCTTCACAATCCTAATCAGCGGTCAAACGCACAACCAAATAATGTAACACGCATGCTGCACCTTCCTTCAATACCAGACCCCCCAAAATGTCTGCATCCCACTGCATTAATCGTTGTGGAAGACATAAATGGTCAACCTGTAGAAGCAACAGCCCTGTTAGACACTGGTTCTAGTTGCAACTTAATAACTAATCGCTTATTCAACAAATTAAAGTTGAAAGCTTTACCCAAAAGAGTGCCACTTCAAGGCATCTTAGAGTCTCAAGCCCATATGCACAAGACTACAAACATTAAAATCAAGTCAAGAACTACACTATGGAATTATGATACACAGGCTATTGTAATTCCAGAAATTTCTGCCAGCCAACTGCCAGATAATTATATTGATATTAGGAATTGGCAAATTCCAGCCAATCTCCCCCTAGCTAACCCAAATTTTAACACACCACAGTGTGTTGACTTACTCTTAGGAGTAGAAGTTTATTCACAAATAATGCAGGATGGTATAATCAGTGCTCCTGATCATCCCACAATTCAGAATTCTCAGTTAGGATGGACCTTTTCTGGAAAGTTACCATCACTTAACGCTTCTATGCAAATGCATTTAACCTCAAGTCGTCAAGATGACAATTTCCATCAAGCTAGCAATGACAACGTCAGACGACTTGTCAATTCTTCTTCTCCAAGGCGATTCAAAGGAAATCGCAGAAATGAAACTGTTAATGCCAATGCCAATAATGATAAACAATATTCTGCATTTTTAAATGTTGATCAATCAATAAACAATCAACTGTCTAAGTTTTGGGAACTCGAAAGTGTAGCCAATAGTGCACCTTTCCCTCAAGACACACACTGTGAAACATACTTCACAGAAACTACCACAAGAGACCTTGACGGAAGATATGTCGTCAAGCTTCCTTTCAATGCCCCACAAGAATCAATAGGCAGCACCAAGCAGCAAGCCTATCAAAGATTCAACTCACTCGAAAAACGTTTGGCAAATGATGCTGAACTTTGCCAGCAATATGGTGATTTCATGACTGAGTATCAGACCCTAGGCCACATGGAGCCTGCGGAATCTGAACAGCCTGAAACCTTTGATTACATAATCCCTCATCACCCGGTGATGAAACCGTCAAGTAGTACTACTAAACTAAGAGTAGTATTTGATGCCTCTGCTAAATCAACGAATAAAAAGTCATTAAATGACATACTTTATGTAGGCCCTACAGTCCAACCAGATCTATTTTCCATACTATTACGATTCAGACTGAATCCTATTGCTTTTACTTCTGACATCGCTAAGATGTACAGACAAGTACTCATATCTCCTGAACAACAGCATTTCCAACAAATACTTTGGAGGGAACAACCTTCAAAGCCCATCAAGATCTTCAATCTTAAGACTGTGACTTATGGCACAGCACCAGCCGCATTTCTAGCAACTCGAGCCCTTAAACAACTTACAATTGACGAGATTAAAAATTTTCCACTAGCTTCACACCTAATAAATAATTCCACGTATGTCGACGACATAGTGGCAACCGCCTCTAATATTGAAGAAGCCCAGCAAATGGTTTCTGAATTAAACACTTTGCTTCCCATGGGTGGATTCCAACCTAGAAAGTGGAGTTCAAATCTGCCACAACTTCTAGAAAACATATCAGTCGAGTCAAGAGAAACTCTTGATAATCGCACATTTGGTGACTCAGATGCCAGCTCTATTAAAGCATTAGGCTTAATATGGCAACCATCAAATGATTTATTGCGAGTAGAAACATCCATAGATTCTTCTAAACCTTTTGTTAAGTGTACAAGAAGAACACTACTTTCTTGTATTGCGTCAATATTTGACCCCTTAGGCCTCATCTCTCCCATAGTTGCACATTGCAAAATCATATTTCAATCCTTATGGAAGGAAACTACCTCCTGGGATCAACTTATACCTGAATCGATCGCCAAAAAGTGGCTGACGGTTCACAACCAACTACATTCGATTTCTCAAATTGCTATTCCTCGGTTTGTATTAATTCCGAACGCCATTTCAATAGATTTGCATGGATTTTGCGACGCTAGCGAGCAAGCTTATGGCGCTTGCATCTATTTATGCTCTAGCAATCAAGAGGGCGAAACTCAAGTATCCTTACTATGTGCAAAGTCTAAAATTGCACCTATCAAAGCGGTTACAATTCCCAGATTAGAATTATTAGCTGCCCATTTATTATCTAAACTCACCCACAATGTTTTGCCTACACTACAGCTCGACATTAATTCAGTCAATTTGTGGAGTGATTCCAATATAGTTTTGAGTTGGTTGAGTCGCTCTCCAACAACACTCAAAACATTTGTTGCAAATAGAGTTGCGGATATACAAGAGTATACTGCAGACTTTATTTGGCGGCATGTATCATCAAGTGATAATCCCGCTGATTTGATATCTCGAGGTTCGACACCCGAGGATTTAATTCATAACGATTTGTGGTGGATTGGCCCAGAATGGCTGTCCAAGGACACCTCATACTGGCCAACCAATAACACACAAGCTATCTCAGAACCACTGCCAGAAGTCAAGGTAGTAGCTCATATCACTACTGTTGATATTACCTTTCAATCTTGGTTTTCCAAGTTTTCTTACTTAAAATCTCTCCGCATTATGGGTTATGTATTAAGATTCATACATAATGCAAAACCTAATAACCAACGCCTTAGTGGATCTTTATCTCCTGATGAGATAACAAGTTCAATGCACTGCTGTGTAAAAAATGTCCAGCGTCAGGCATACGCTGAAGAAATAGGACTATTGTCAGCGGGAAAGGAAATCCCAATCTCCAATAAAATTCTTAATTTATGCCCATTCTTGGTTTCTGACAACATCCTACGTGTTGGCGGACGATTAGAAAGATCTAATCTTCCGTTTGAATCAAAACATCAAATGCTATTGCCATGTGATCATGATTTCACAGAGCATTTAATTCACTATACACATTTTCAACTGCATCACGCAGGACCACAACTTATTATTGCTCATCTCAGAGAAAGATTCTGGATTCCTTCAATCAGAAGAATAATAAGATCTGTAATAGGAAAATGTAACACATGTTTCCGCTTTAAAGCACAGCCTTTTCAACAAAAAATGGCTGACTTGCCTGCCGCCAGAATAACTCCAATACCACCATTTACAAATGTTAGTTTAGATTATGCTGGCCTATTTACAATAAAGTATGGTGGTCCAAGATCTAAAATTACTACCAAGTCATATATTGCTCTCTTCGTGTGCATGTCCACAAAGGCAATACACTTAGAGTTAGTAACCACACTCACTTCTAAAGCATTTCTAGCTGCTCTGTCTAGATTTACAAGCCGCAGAAGCATTCCCCATTCGATTACATCCGACAACGGAACAACTTTCGTTGGAGCTTGTAATGATTTGAAACAGTTGACTGACTTATTGTCATCTTCTGAATTTCAAAATACTGTTAAAGATGCTACCTCACATCTTAGCCTTAACTGGCATTTCTTACCGCCTTATTCTCCTCATAAGGGTGGACTGCATGAAGCTGCAGTGCGCTCAGTCAAACATCACCTGAAGCGAATGGCTTCAGATCTCACTCTCACCTACGAAGAGCTATCGACTTTGTTGATCCAAATCGAAGCTATCCTTAATTCACGACCATTGCTCTCACTTCATGAAGAGATTGATGACTTCCAATATTTGTCTCCAGGACATTTTCTTGTGGGCAAACCACTTATTCCATTGCCATCTCCAGACTTGTCTGGAAGTTACACATTACGCTTTCAGTGGAAAACACTGCATAATTTTACTGTTGATTTGTGGAAGAAATGGTCTTCTGACTATCTTCACACACTCCAAAGGCGTTCCAAATTGAGCTCTAAATCTTACAATGTATCCATTGGTACACCAGTACTTCTCATTGAAGATAATGTGCCACCCTTTAAATGGATTTTAGGCATAGTTGATCAAATTCACCCTGGATCTGACGGTCTCGTAAGAGTAGCTACTGTCAGAACTTCTTCAGGTCAATATAAAAGACCAATAGTGAAACTCGCCCCTCTTCCCATAAATGGAGAAGAGTAATTATACTTAATAAATTATATATAACCTAAAATGTTTTTGTAGAAACTTCAAATAATTAAAGTTTTGTTCCATTATACATTCTCTTTGTTTGAATAATTATTTGAATAATTATTGCGGGCAATATGTATAACTACACAAAACTTGGAAGTAAAACTATGATTATCGTAGCCAAAACATAGGCTTAAATTACGACATTACACTAAAATCATTTTATTGTAGATCTTTTCACATTTATGTTCAGATTTAATATTTGACACGTAGACTGCGATTCTGAATTTAGTTTTGCATAATCTATTATAATAAATATTATTTGAGCTAATTAAGATAGTTTGTAAGCAAACCTAACCCCACATTCAAAACGTGCAATATTCACTTTGATATTCATGTTCCACGGACTTTAGAATAATGTTAAAGTGTCTGGCATCATACTCACAGCTTTACATATTTAATATTGTTCCTTTAAAACAATTATTTGTTTATTAAAAGAAATAATAAGTTATTACATATATATTTGCATGGTGATAGTCATTTGTCGTTGTGAAATCATTTCGTGAGTGTACTTCGATCTGACAATATATCGATACTGACTCGCGTTGATTTTCAATGTTGCCAATTTCCAGCAAAAAACTCGCGTAGTTTTCTCAAACAAATATTCAAGTTTTTATTATTATATAGATTTTGTATATAGTTTTGATATTTGATTTACACTTTAAATCCATGGTATTATTGTCCATTGCATTTTAGTATCCTTTTCACGTCAGAATTACTTGTGACGCTTTCTCTTATAAATATAATTTTGCTAAGTTTATTTGGGATTCCCCTCACAAAGCCAGTACAACCGCTCAAGGCATTCATTTAGTTAGTTCACACGTCGAGTCTGAAGGAAGCGGTCGTGGTTCTCATTCATTCCTGCTTGGGAAAAGGTATTTCCCAATATATCATCATCATCAGCATTCTACAGTGTCCAAGGATCTGGAAGCTGATTCTTCAACTAGAATCTTCAATCCAACAAGGATTTGAGTTTTCATCTTTAAATCATCAATTTTCAGCTAAGAAATTTGATTATTAATTTATCATTCATCAAGAGCATCTCGTGGGCACGCTAACATAGCTTGTGACTCCTTATAAGTCTCTTATTTGAAGACAATCTTCAATTTCATCTATCTAACTTTTAATTGGAACCAATTCCAATTAATTATAATTAATTTCTGCGTGAAGGAAGAATTTAACTGTAACCTTTCTTTATTCGCTTTGGGACGCTTTGCATAGGCACGCCAAGGTGACGTCATATAGGCGCTTGTAATTTCACCATCTTCGCTTTCATTGTGAACATTATTACAACACATTTCAAAGTGTTATTTGACTTAAATTACTGAACGTCTTACATAATACATTCCTTTCAAATACAAACATAAAGGGAATTTGAAGGATTCTGTGCAAGACTGAAGTAATTAACATTCATCTAACTTCAAGATTTATAGACAATAAGCATTTTAAGTATTACACATCAGTAAGTGTAATTTACTACTTTAAGGAGAATATTTCATCACAACCAATTTATAAACATTATTTGGAACTTTAATTTAACTTTATTACAAACTGCTACAGTTTTAATTATCACCAGAGTATTTTAACATCAAGAAATTTCGTCATCTCTTCAAGATCATCAACTTTTCAAGCATCAACTTCAACAATCTTTCAGTGTATTATAACCTCAGTGTCTTTTAGTGTTAAAATAAATATCAGTTATTCACCAGAACGTTATAAATTCTTGTTCTTTTCATGTATAGGCAAAGGCAAGGGTTTCAGAAACTTACAGTCCATTCTCACCTAATTTCCCTTTCCAATCTACCTAATTTGGTACCTTGTGAAAGCTCCTTGATTGCCTACCTATACATATAGCATTATAAAACCTGCAAATTATAGTTTCTTAGGACCTGAGAGAAAAGAAGCCATGATGTTACATTTCTTATTGCGTGATACCGATTTTGTCGAGTGCTGACGTGAACAGATGATGTCACCCGACTGCATTCTCTTATAACTAGTTTTCTGGAAAGAAGTAGATATCGTAACATAAATTCAGTCTAATCACTTATTATTGTAAATTATTGGAAAGCTTGTACTAATTATATGTCATCCCTTTTATAGTCAGACAGCTATTTCCTTCATTTCATTATATTCAAATGTAGATCTCGTGCACAGCAGATTAAATTTGGCCTGTTTCAGTTAATATACGAGGGTGTATCAATAAATAACCAGACTAATTTTGTAATTAACACATAATGGCTTTATTTCATTCAAATTTACTTGCAAACTTTGAAAGTGTTCTCCATCTGTTGAAATACAACTATTCCAACGATTTGCCCATTGTTCCAAACACTCACTGAACCCCTTTTTTGACAGTCTGTTCAGTATACCCATGACAACGTTGTTCAACTCTGTATCACTTCAAAGTGACCATGTAGCTCCTTTTTCACTTTAGGGTAGAGGTGAACATCGCGAAACAGTGTTGTAGCAGCCATGATATAGAGGGAACAGAAGCCAGACGCTAAGACTGTATGCACTCGCACGCTCATATTGTAGCTCATATTGTAAGGTCAATGTTGTAATAAATATTACCTGATATCAATACTGTGTCTGTAACCCATGGCATTCTACAAGCTACTTGATAGAGAAGTAGCGGCTCCAGTCATGGAAACCACCATTAACGACCATGGGTGTTTGCATGCTGAACACGTGCCCCCAATCCAGCCATCTGCCTATAGTAAATGCTGCAGCGGTCGGGTGGTAGGCCTTGTCCCTTCAGGGATGTAGTGCCATGAAGTTTAGTTTACTTTATTACAAGAGATGTAAATAATCATGGTTATGAACTGTTATAATTATAAGATACATATTTATTTAAACCAAATAATATAAACAATAAATATGTCACAAGAGCTGCAGATTTATTTTTGTGTATTAAACAAACGAGAATAACAAAAATTAATGATAAAATTAAACAATTCAACAATTCAACAATTGCTGATATTGACATTGAATTGTACTCTGCAATAGTTGGTAAAAAAGTGGTTTAACCTAGCCATTTCTAACTATTCACACATAGGCCTAATAGGTTCATTTAAGTTACAGTTCTAACTTATTTTTTCATTATAGATTAGGTTTTCACATTAAATCATTCTTTTTTTTAATTGCTGTATTTTCTAAATGATCCCATTTTTCAGTAGCTTATGTAATGCAAGTTAAAAAAAATAACAAACAAAATACTGACGTGATTCTTCTTACCCACTGACTCTATACAAACAATTTTACTTTACTGCTGTAAATCGAGTGCACTAGTCGTATTAAACTTATGTCAGAGTTTGCTAATATTAGGCCTATGTCCATTGGTGAAACTGAATATATTTTTAAGCAAGGAAGTTATAATTCCTAGTAATCTTACTCAAGTTTTTAGTTAAAACAAGAGTAAAACCACACATAATTTAAATAATATACACCTGCTTTGCTCAGATTTTAAAAATTGTAAAGAGATACAGATTATGAAAGCGATACCCCCCCCAAAAAAATTGCTCCTCCGAGAGAATTTGAACGCATGACCATTGGACTATCAAGCCCACATGCTTCCTCAGAGATAAACTAACTAGATGAGAGTTTGCAGTGTTTGAACGTATTACCAATTGCAAAGGTGACCATTATTCCTCAGCGTCATTTACATCATTGAGGTGGGATTCAAGAAAAAATTCAGTCATTAATCTTTGTTGTTGTTGATTAAAGAAGTGAATCGTTTTCAGAATCGTATATTACCTCAATTTAAGTCATATTCTGGGCGTTAATAACGACAAAGGATGATGTCTATGGCTGAATCGTGGAACTTAATTAAGAATATTTTTTATTTATGTTTCAGGTGATTATTAGTTTCTGAATCCTTATCGACCAATGCTTCTAACGACTGCTCCCCACTATAGATTAGGATTGTATATTGTGAACATTAAGAGTGTAGGGCCTAAAGCTAAATATGCTGTCAACAGAACACCATCTTAAGACACCCTTGGACTGCACTTGGGTGATATGAGATTTTCCCTACTTGAAAACGATCTCAAGTCCAGTTTCAGTGACTATTGCTCTGGACGCTCACAACCTCGATTTGAGAAGCGATTATTGCCTAGCAGATCAGCTCTCACATGATATCTTCTCAAGCAAGAGGCTTGCACGGGTACTCAATATGCGTTTATTGTCCTGTAGAGCGTCTCAAGTTTAATATTACTTGAGATTTCTCAGGCAAAACAGCTCTATTGCTATGGCCTCAGTTCTTATCTTATGTGTTCTTGCTGTAAATACTGCAACTTCAATACCCTGAACTGTGTACATTCTATTCCATGTGCTTGTTGTATGTGGTACATTTATATAGGCCTACCGGGAACTGTGTGTAAAACTTGTTGAATTTATATAAATTTTATTATACCGGTACCTGAACTTATTTCGTTAGTCACTTATTATATTTTATTATTTAATATATTGTTACAAGTAAGTAGCCTGTTAAATAAGGAACAAGGGTTGCAATCACTTGAGCGAAACATAAGTGGGACAAACTGATGACAGTTACTAACGACGAAAGAGAGGAAATCCGGTACATGAATGAGCCAAGTGTCAACTTCCGAAGCAAAACTTATAGACCATACAATTGTATTCTCAATAAGAAAAGAATTTCAGTCTAAAGGAAAGGTTTCTACACCGAAAAAGAGAAGAAATACAGACATAAGACAAAGAAGGGAAGACAAATACGACAGTTTTACCCAAGGTGGCTGTATATTCACCCATGCTGCAATATGAAGACAGGTACTCCAACTTTGTAGAGAAAATGAACTGTCCACTCTGGAGAAGTTAGTGTCTATTGTTAATGACGATTATATTCGACCAAACTTGTTGAAGCCAACATTTAGATGAGTGCTCCTGGAAATGGAATTCAGGTTTCTGAGGCTTCAACAGAACTCTGTTAATAGATAGGGAGGACATTGTGGCTATGAGGCATGAATATTTAAGAAAAATTGAAAACCACAGGATAAAAGGGAGGAACATGATTTTCACAGACGAAACTTGGTCAATGCAGGTCATACTAATACAGAGTGCTGGCAGGATACCACCATTGTTTATGCAGACGATGCTCACAGAATTGGGCTAAGTGTGGGGAGTAAAATCTCCTGTTATTGAGCATGCTGGTAATGAAAATGACTTCATATCGGGAACTGATTTAATTTTCTGCAGAAAAAGGGATGATGATTATCACGGTGAACTAGATGAAACAATGTATGAGAAATGGTTCATTGAGAAATTGTTACCAAATGTGGTGCCGAATTCGGCCATTGTAATAAATAATGCTTCAGTGCATTTCACTCTCTTGGAAAAGTACCGACATCGGCAAATAAGAAACAAGAAATTCAGGATTGGTTAACCTGCCTAAGAAAATTTCTTGGGAACCAGATATGAATAAAATGGAGCTATGCACAATTCTTTCTACTGCTTGCAAACAATAGCAGAAGAAATACAGAATTGATGACATAGCACACCTGCAGGTCACAAAGTAGTAAACCACGCAGCACGATATGTATAATGTACGTATGTTTTAGAGCTAGATATATATCTTAGGGTTTGGTCAAATTCAAAACATAAATTATACGTATATTTTATATCCAATATATACATGTATATAAATTGTAGTTTAATCCTGCTTTATATTCATTATACATCAAAATTAAGTACTGTTACATAAGTAATTATAAAACAAAATCGAATTTACTGTTCATTTGCTAATATCAAAATAACGTAAAAAAATATTCGTAATTATACGTAAATTATACGTCAAGAATTTGACATTGTAAACACCGGTTTATTGTGTTTTACTCTAGTAAATCGATTTGGTTAATTTAATACAATTTACTCACGCTAATCAGAAATTTAAAAAAATGGTTTAAAATTATTAGATCCGGAAATTCAGTAGGACTATTTTTCTTCCTTCTTTGGTAAGCTTGCGGTTGCGTAGGTGCTCGGAAGAACACCACCGCACCGGTGACGCGGAAGGAATGTGGACTGGCGGCCATCTTGTCTGTGACGTCAGCAATGAATTTCAGTGTTTCATCTGTACATATAACTGGTGCTTGTGTATCAGTTCCTCTTTTATAGTGTTTCATTAACAAGAAATTGTGTGTGGAGAGAATTGCACTGTTCTGTTGCAACTACTCCCTATGTATATAACATAGAAACGAAGAATAAATGTACATATGTGTGTATTTAAAGCTGACGAAATATTACGCAACTGCAGTGATGTTGAATACATTTCCTATCTGAATGTTTGTGAAGACGTCCTTCATGTAGAATATTAAATGAGGCAGAAGAAAAACATTTACACAGAAAACAGTACTGGTAAGTCTCTGTGCAAGATTTGTTTCACATACATAAATAGGCCTATCATAACCTCAACGACTTGCAAACTGATTTATAATACAGATGCTGTGGTAATTAGTTCTGATCATAATAATTTATGACAACGCTGCTAAAGTATTTCTTAATTGTTTCAGGAATTCACAATGCCTAGGTGATGTAGTGTAAAAGTAACTACAAGTCACAACATGAAAGTGTTAGTACATTTTCTTTACCAAAAGACGAAGAACTTAAGAAGAAGTGGCTTAAAAACACTCCTACAGACTTTACAGGGGTAAGCAAGCCTGTTATTTGTGTGAAGCATTTTCCTGAAGAGAGTGTGATAAGAACAGAGACATTTGTAGTTAACGGTGAAATAAAAACATTTCCTTGAACTTACCCTAAACTGAAACTTGGTGCAGTACCATCAATATTTCCTAATCTGCCCGAGTACTTGTCAAGACCAGGTCCATCATGCAGAAGAAGAAAATTTAAACCAAGCAGTTGCAGAAAGATTAAAAGAACTTAAAAGTTATGCTGAACGACAAGCTCTGCATTGTTTGGAAGATGTGATGCAGTACTTCCTAAGTGTAAAAGAAGGACTTAAAGGGCAGTGAATTAGCATAATGGCAGTAGAAAGGCTAGTGCTGTGCTTAATGGATGTTAATGATGATGTTCCGAAAATTCTTGGTTCAGTGTGTGTTATGAGCGATCTCAGTGTTTTGCTTACAATAAATAATTTCAAAATACCTCAGCAAGAAGTCCCAAAAAACTGCAAGATAATAAGCACAAAAAGTGTTCTTGATGACATTTTTAGTTATTGATATCTCATGTATTGATAGTATATGTAAAATGTATGTGAGCAGTGTACATTTATTAACCAATGTATTTGCAAGCAGTGAACCAAGTGCAAGTGAACCAAGCAGTGTATTTAGGCTACATAAATTATATATGTAAAATATACGTTTGATAGATCATCTTTACATATATTTTACGTATAGATTATTGTACATCAATAGTATGTATGTGATTGTAAGTATAATTGATATATATTAAATGTCTCTATTGACATGAATAGACGTAAAATATACATAAAAAAGTGGGACATTTGAGCGTATATTATATGTAGATTTTATTTAACCAATATGTGTGATGTACATTACCTAGATCTAGGGATAACGTAAATTTTACATATATTTTACGTATGTGTGCTGAGTGGGAAGGCTGCCCCTGTCCACTGTGAACTAAATCTGACTGAGTACATGTGGAGTAAAGTGAAACAAAATGTCTTTAAAAAAAAAAAAAAAAAAAAAAAATATATATATATATTTTCGTGATATCTATAAAAACATGAAGAATAATTTAAGACAAGTTACTGGCAAAATTATGTGCTCCATACTGAAATAGTTGAGAAGCGAATGTGGGAAGCAGACGGAATTTTGGAAATTCTGCATGATAGATTAGTCATCAATCTGGATAAGGAGGACAGCACTTCATAGAGTGATACTGGCCCTCTGTTATGAATTGTTTTCATAGGCCTACATGCCACAGACTGAAACACCTTCATAAGGTAAGTGAATGTATTTGTTAGCACCTTCTGAGAGTAGAATTGACAGAGCTAATAGCCAGCAACTCTGTAGTGTACTGCATCTCCCCACTCTATGGTCCTACCCTGAACTGAAGCGTAATCACAGCAGATAGTAAATAAGAAATGAAATCCTGTGGTTGTTTTTTATCCACATCAGCTTTAGCTGGATGGTGTGTCATCACTCATCAGCAAAGAGATAAGCATTTGAACAATCGACTTTAATATTCATGAAGATCATTATTGTATAATAATAAATACAGGGTGTCCACTGGTCGGGAAAATCCGGGAATCCGGGAAAAGGCCGGGAATTTCGTATGGTCGGGAAAATCCGGGAAAAGTCAATGAATTTGTTAAAATATCCGGGAAAATTCGAAAAATTGCAAAGCTGAAGATAAGAACTAGAAGAGAGGAAAATAAAACTACTCTAGATGAACAAATTAAATTGCTGAAGAAAAAATAAGTGGGATCAAAAGGACTTTTAGACAATAATAGGCCTATATGAAAGTATATTTAATGTATTTTGCTGTTCCTTACTTTTGTATCTGTTATAACCTAAGTAATTATTGTTTGCAATTACTTTTTTTACTAAAAATTTTTCTTATTTTAAGTATTATAATCCAATAATTTTTCTTACACAGTTATTAGAAAGTGCTTCATAATGATATTTTGGTCGGGAATTTCTGAAATGATCAATGAAAATCAGGGAATAAGTCGGGAATTTCTTCAGCATTACTTGGTGGACACCCTGAAATAGTAAGGGTCCCAAAGTCAGGGGCGGCCGGTGTTAATGTGCTACTGTGCTATAGCACACTGATCATTTTGTTAAATAAAATATTATTGATTATTTACACAAATATTACAGATATTCTGTTAAAAATACTTTTAAAAAATTGAGCTTAGATTTCCAACCGTTATACAGTATGCGGTATCCCTCATAGCGTCAGCTTGAGTTGCTAAGCATTATACTGCAGTGTGCTCAGTCCCGAATAGCGCTGCTCTGCTTGATGACCGAGGCCTGGAAAGTGCCCTGAGGCGGAGTGTATATTTGCCGCTGTTAGCATGAAAACCGCCTCATTGGAGCTATGAATCTAGTAGAACCTGGCCCCCTATAGGTATGCTGCATGCCTTACAAAAAACTGGTGGTGAGTTGATGACCTCTTGTTTGGCAGTTGGGGTGGCTATTTTGAAGGTTGTTTTGCAAATTGGAACAGTCGTTGGTAACGCATCTTATTGATGGCGGCTTTTCTTGACGTGCAGTTTTAATAGAGTTAAAATCGATGTAAGCCAGGTTGGTTTCTACAATGTAATCGATTGTTTTAATACGAAATTAGTAGTAGGCCTTAATTCAGAATACCATGGCTTGACATTAAATCTTATGAAAATATGAAATAACTTAGCTTTAAGAGCTAAATCTATACTTAATAGGATAATTTATACTCATAGCCTCATAGATTTGTTTCCTTAATTCAATGTGTATATATATAAATATATAATAATACTAATACTGACAATAATAGCAATAACAATGATAATAATAATAATAATAATAATGCAAATACATAAATACGTACAAAGCTAAAACCCAGGTTCCATTCCCGCTCAGTATAAATTTTCCTCTGTAGATTACCCAGTGGAGTTAAATTACCTAAGGAAAGAAGAAACTGAATGCTGAAGAACCACTTATAAATATTGTAATGGATTAATTTTTAGCGACGAGGGAAGTGAATTTAACGCGCACGCCAGCTGAGCTTCTAAGTTAGTACAATCTTACGTCTGGGGGAAGGGACATACTGATCAGACACCCTGTTAATTCTCAAACTGCGTTCTATAATAGTTTCTGTGCGAAGTGTGAACTGTAAACAAGACATAACCGAATAGTGGAACAAGTATATTTCATGCTGCGTGTATGTAGATGTTCAGTGTTATTGCTGTGACTGTACAGAAAGAATTCAGTAGATAGTTTAATAACTTGTCCATTCTCTAGAAGGAGTAAGGAAGAAAAAATCGAGATAAAACAATTAGGAAGGCCCACACCCGATTTGTTTATGAACCAAAAAGCGAAAGGCAGAAAAAACTGCGTTTACAACATAAAATTTCACAGGAGAGTATATGAAAACAGTTGGATATATGGTTGTAAATTAGAAAGGCTCTCTTCTGTTTTCCTTGTCTTCTATTTGGAGTTTCCACTTCGTGGAGATAAACGGGAGCAACGGACTTAGGACACCTTAGCAAGTTAACAAAACAGCATAAAGGTAACTTTAAGTACATACATAACGTATTAAATCTCTCGGCTGTGTGAAAAAAAACCAGGTAGGCCTTTGTACTTTCAAAAATTATTGATTGAAGGCTATTAAGTTCTGTGGGGAGTTTGAATTTGCTTTGAGAGATTACGACGAAACTGAACATTCTGAAAATCCTGGTATCTTCTTAGGACTGATAGATTTCGTTTCATATTTGGATACTACTGTGCGGGAACACATGGAATTGCATGGACTTCATTTTTTGACATAAGTGAATGGCATGTTACGTTTTATTTTTTGCATGTTCATACTGTAGCGCACACAAAATTTTTTTCACCGGCCGCCACTGCCCAAAGTAGAGTCTTGGGTATAACACTATACTTACTACACCTATTGAGGCAGAGAAAGTAAAAAAAGAAAATACAAAAAAATAAAAAAAATTGTCTAACGTGTCATCAGAACTTGAAAGACTGGATCCTGCTTTTTGTGCATGAAATTTTGGTCACTTTCTTTTCATCATTACATTCATAATTGCCTGTTCCTTAAGGTATGCATACATGTTGCAAATTCTGATTTTGGTTGACATTCTACATTTTTACATTTTGGTATCATATGAAAGAATATTCTTTCTAGTTTCCATAATGGTATGATTTATTTCGAAATTCACACAGGAAATGGGTTTAATTTAGACCTAAATGTCATCATGCGTTTTTGCACATGCTAAAATTTAATGGATACGTTTTTTTTTTAAGTATAGAAAAGAGCAAAATACCTTATTATTCGAGAGGCTCCTTCATGCCCCGTCATCTTCCAGGCGTGCCAACCACCGTTTGTTTTACCTGGGCCCTCCCACCTCAGTTCCACAGGCATCCAGAGCCTCTCGAACCCCGGATACTCCGGGAACATTGCGTCATCTGGCCAGAATGTCACAATGCTAAGGTTGAGAAAAGTTTTCTCCGAACTGTATTATATAGTTAGATCACTGTTGTGCACAGTATAAGCGAGGGATATGCAAAAAAAGAAATATCTAATTTTTATGAATATATATTTGGGAAATTATTGTTTTTTGTGTAAGATAACAATTTTTTGCAACATTCAGTCGGTAGATATAAAAGCATATGCTAAGCTGACGTCCGTGAAAAACATTTAAAAAAACACCGTTATTTTCAGCTTTAAAATTGTACATAGCATATAGTGATATCTACTCAGGGAATCCTAGAACTAAAAGGAAAAGGAACTGGTCCCGTCTGACAGCCGGCAACGTATACTTAATTGCGTTTTCATAAGAATTACAATTTTCAGCATTTTCACTCAGTTGTACACAAAAATAGTGTACTTGAAATAGAGCTAGAATCTTCATTCTGCCACCAATTTTAAGCTTATTAAATGGGCAATGATGTGAACCAACACTTATTCAAATTCACTGATTTTCAAAAATCTGTAGCATTTATCATTCAAATTCAATTGTAAAAATATTTTTTTTCAATTTAAAAATGAATAATTCTTTATTAATTTCTTAATGAACAACAAATTGAGGTTTACATCATTTTGTAAGTTCAGAGGAAGAATTCTGTGCAAGAAACTTGAAGATATCACCATTTTTGTGGAAACTGCAGTGTTTTAAAAACAATAGTGTTTAAATTTGAAAAACCAAAAAACTTATTCAAATTCACTGATTTTCAAAAATCTGTAGCATTTATCATTCAAATTCAATTGTAAAAATATTTTTTTTCAATTTAAAAATGAATAATTCTTTATTAATTTCTTAATGAACAACAAATTGAGGTTCACAATGATCAATGATCAATGAAAATCAGGGAATAAGTCGGGAATTTCTTCAGCATTACTTGGTGGACACCCTGAAATAGTAAGGGTCCCAAAGTAGAGTCTTGGGTATAACACTATACCTACTACACCTATTGAGGCAGAGAAAGTAAAAAAAGAAAACACAAAAAAATAAAAAAAATTGTCTAACGTGTCATCAGAACTTGAAAGACTGGATCCTGCTTTTTGTGCCTGAAATTTTGGTCACTTTCTTTTCATCATTACATTCATAATTGCCTGTTCCTTAAGGTATGCATACATGTTGCAAATTCTGATTTTGGTTGACATTCTACATTTTTACATTTTGGTATCATATGAAAGAATATTCTTTCTAGTTTCCATAATGGTATGATTTATTTCGAAATTCACACAGGAAATGGGTTTAATTTAGACCTAAATGTCATCATGCGTTTTTGCACATGCTAAAATTTAATGGATACGTTTTTTTTTTAAGTATAGAAAAGAGCAAAATACCTTATTATTCGAGAGGCTCCTTCATGCCCCGTCATCTTCCAGGCGTGCCAACCACCGTTTGTTTTACCTGGGCCCTCCCACCTCAGTTCCACAGGCATCCAGAGCCTCTCGAACCCCGGATACTCCGGGAACATTGCGTCATCTGGCCAGAATGTCACAATGCTAAGGTTGAGAAAAGTTTTCTCCGAACTGTATTATATAGTTAGATCACTGTTGTGCACAGTATAAGCGAGGGATATGCAAAAAAAGAAATATCTAATTTTTATGAATATATATTTGGGAAATTATTGTTTTTTGTGTAAGATAACAATTTTTTGCAACATTCAGTCGGTAGATATAAAAGCATATGCTAAGCTGACGTCCGTGAAAAACATTTAAAAAAACACCGTTATTTTCAGCTTTAAAATTGTACATAGCATATAGTGATATCTACTCAGGGAATCCTAGAACTAAAAGGAAAAGGAACTGGTCCCGTCTGACAGCCGGCAACGTATACTTAATTGCGTTTTCATAAGAATTACAATTTTCAGCATTTTCACTCAGTTGTACACAAAAATAGTGTACTTGAAATAGAGCTAGAATCTTCATTCTGCCACCAATTTTAAGCTTATTAAATGGGCAATGATGTGAACCAACACTTATTCAAATTCACTGATTTTCAAAAATCTGTAGCATTTATCATTCAAATTCAATTGTAAAAATATTTTTTTTCAATTTAAAAATGAATAATTCTTTATTAATTTCTTAATGAACAACAAATTGAGGTTTACATCATTTTGTAAGTTCAGAGGAAGAATTCTGTGCAAGAAACTTGAAGATATCACCATTTTTGTGGAAACTGCAGTGTTTTAAAAACAATAGTGTTTAAATTTGAAAACCAAAAAACTTATTCAAATTCACTGATTTTCAAAAATCTGTAGCATTTATCATTCAAATTCAATTGTAAAAATATTTTTTTTTCAATATAAAAATGAATAATTCTTTATTAATTTCTTAATGAACAACAAATTGAGGTTCACAATGATCAATGATCAATGAAAATCAGGGAATAAGTCGGGAATTTCTTCAGCATTACTTGGTGGACACCCTGAAATAGTAAGGGTCCCAAAGTAGAGTCTTGGGTATAACACTATACCTACTACACCTATTGAGGCAGAGAAAGTAAAAAAAGAAAACACAAAAAAATAAAAAAAATTGTCTAACGTGTCATCAGAACTTGAAAGACTGGATCCTGCTTTTTGTGCCTGAAATTTTGGTCACTTTCTTTTCATCATTACATTCATAATTGCCTGTTCCTTAAGGTATGCATACATGTTGCAAATTCTGATTTTGGTTGACATTCTACATTTTTACATTTTGGTATCATATGAAAGAATATTCTTTCTAGTTTCCATAATGGTATGATTTATTTCGAAATTCACACAGGAAATGGGTTTAATTTAGACCTAAATGTCATCATGCGTTTTTGCACATGCTAAAATTTAATGGATACGTTTTTTTTTAAGTATAGAAAAGAGCAAAATACCTTATTATTCGAGAGGCTCCTTCATGCCCCGTCATCTTCCAGGCGTGCCAACCACCGTTTGTTTTACCTGGGCCCTCCCACCTCAGTTCCACAGGCATCCAGAGCCTCTCGAACCCCGGATACTCCGGGAACATTGCGTCATCTGGCCAGAATGTCACAATGCTAAGGTTGAGAAAAGTTTTCTCCGAACTGTATTATATAGTTAGATCACTGTTGTGCACAGTATAAGCGAGGGATATGCAAAAAAAGAAATATCTAATTTTTATGAACATATATTTGGGAAATTATTGTTTTTTGTGTAAGATAACAATTTTTTGCAACATTCAGTCGGTAGATATGAAAGCATATGCTAAGCTGACGTCCGTGAAAAACATTTTAAAAAACACCGTTATTTTCAGCTTTAAAATTGTACATAGCATATAGTGATATCTACTCAGGGAATCCTAGAACTAAAAGGAAAAGGAACTGGTCCCGTCTGACAGCCGGCAACGTATACTTAATTGCGTTTTCATAAGAATTACAATTTTCAGCATTTTTACTCAGTTGAACACAAAAATAGTGTACTTGAGTGTAGTGTACCACCGTTTGTTTTACCTGGGCCCTCCCACCTCAGTTCTACAGGCATCCAGAGCCTCTCGAACCCCGGATACTCCGGGAACATTGCGTCATCTGGCCAGGATGCCACAATGCTAAGGTTGAGAAAAGTTTTCTCCGAACTGTATTATATAGTTAGATCACTGTTGTGCACAGTATAAGCGAGGGATATGCAAAAAAAGAAATATCTAATTTTTATGAATATATATTTGGGAAATTATTGTTTTTTGTGTATGATAACAATTTTTTGCAACATTCAGTCGGTAGATATGAAAGCATATGCTAAGCTGACGTCCGTGAAAAACATTTTAAAAAACACCGTTATTTTCAGCTTTAAAATTGTACATAGCATATAGTGACATCTACTCAGGGAATCCTAGAACTAAAAGGAAAAGGAACTGGTCCCGTCTGACAGCCGGCAACGTATACTTAATTGCGTTTTCATAAGAATTACAATTTTCAGCATTTTCACTCAGTTGTACACAAAAATAGTGTACTTGAAATAGAGCTAGAATCTTCATTCTGCCACCAATTTTAAGCTTATTAAATGGGCAATGATGTGAACCAACACTTATTCAAATTCACTGATTTTCAAAAATCTGTAGCATTTATCATTCAAATTCAATTGTAAAAATATTTTTTTTCAATTTAAAAATGAATAATTCTTTATTAATTTCTTAATGAACAACAAATTGAGGTTCACATCATTTTGTAAGTTCAGAGGAAGAATTCTGTGCAAGAAACTTGAAGATATCACCATTTTTGTGGAAACTGCAGTGTTTTAAAAACAATAGTGTTTAAATTTGAAAAACCAAAATTTCGGGGCCCCCAAAAATGTTTTTGATTTCTTCCTGTTGTACATCCACCTTCTCAACGCAAATAATTATCTGTACAAAATTTCCAGAAAATTGGACCATAAATGTGAAATTTGATTTCCAACGTGTATGCATACCTTAATGTACAAACAATCTGAATATGATCACATTATCATGCGATCATGACAATCCAGAATGCCGTTGATGACAGCACTGGTAGGTTTGCCAAGGAACTTAAGTGTTAGTTTAGTTCCAGAAGAAGTGGCAGTGACTTGTACCTGTAATGCAGGCTACAGGAGACTGGATCCTTATAAACTCCATCTTCTCTGTCACTACACGAGAATGCAGAGTAGCTCGTCTCAGTTCCAATCATGAGAGTTACATAGGCTTCGTCTGAACTGTTGCCTTCACCAAGAACCTGAAACACATAAGCGCATCAAATTATGACAAGTATTGAAAGTACTGTTCTATTGATTTGTCTGTTTCGCCAAATAGTTACATACAACTCATATAATTTTGGATTTGAAGCTGCTGAATTAAAATGACAATCTTTAGCTGTAAAATGGAAAGATTTTACAATTTTTTTTTGTTAAATGTTGCTGTCAACATAAAATATTAGATAACTTATTTACTATAATTTTCTCAACAAATTTGTTGCCAAATAATACAGATTCACAGGATTTTCGTATTATGCTTCAATGAAAACAAAGTAGAAAATAAACTTAATGCCGTATCTGATGTGAATTTCCAGTTGTAACCCATTACACCCTATTTAAAGAAAATCTACAACAGTAAGCAAGAAAAATATCAATCACATTAGTGCAGAGGCAGTAGTTATGTGAGCTTCAACTGCTCTTCTGATGTGTTTACAGTCGAGGATTTGTTTCATTGTGGCAGCAGAATATAATCCACATTCAACCCACACTTCAGGTGTACCAGAACCTTCAATGAGCTCTCCCATTGTTCGGAACTGAGCAATTATCATATGCAGCTCACCAGGTTTCAAAAGCCATTTCCCCATATAGTCATTGACGGCCATTTCCAAATATAGAAATATAATAATAGCTTAATGTAGCTTAATACAGTGAAAAAATTATAAATTAATAACAGGTCCTAAAAATATTGTGAAGCATGTAAAAATGCGCTTGCAAACCCTAATACTGAGACATATTCATAATTTTAATTTTGAAAAATATGAAAGTAATTTTTATGAGAAAACGGTTGATCCTACATAAAAGTTGTAATGAGGTTTTCTGTGCAGAATTTATATAGCTATATTTCTTGTTTCAAACGTTTTTTCGTAATCCCAACAGTTACTGATATAAATAGGAAAACGCGTTTGCGATGGTGGCCATTTTGTTTTTTGCCCGCACCACTCAAACGCACAATTTTCAAGAGTGGCACCATCGAAATTATGTTTCTCCAAGGCCAAACGAAGAGATTGAGACTACTCTCACACTTGCATCATCAAGGAGCACACGGGAGCCTGTTTTTGTACAGTTGACAGGGGACTATCTTACCCCTCTTTCAAATATTCTTCCCTCTGATATTTCTTCGTCTATCCTGAGTTTTATTTGTTGTTTCATATATAGATTACTTATGAGTCTCCTCTCCTTCCAGTCCACACCAATTTTCTTCAGGATCCTCATGAGTTTAATTCAGTCCACTCTGTCGAATACCTTTTCTAGGTCAACAAATACTGCGTACACTTCTTTACCTCTTCCTATATATCTTTCTCCTATTATTCTGATCAATCCAATTGCATCTCTTGTGCCTTTCCCCTTTCTTAATCCAAACTGCTCTTCTTCCAATTCATATTCCGTCTTATATCATACGCGTCGATTCAGTATTCGCAGGAGAGTCTTTGCAGAATGTGATATCAGTCTTATAGTCCTGAAGTTCTTACATTTCTTCACATTATTTTTCTTCAGTATTGGTTTAACATTGTCTCTTTGAATTCTTCAGGCCATTCACCTTCCTTATATATCTTGTCACATAAAGACAGAATTTCATGCATCCTTTCTCCTGCATCCTATGCATTTAACCAATTCAATGGGAATTCCATCTACTCCTGTTGCTTTCCCAGTTTTCATTTCCTTAATTGCTAGCTCAACTTCCTCACTCAGAATGGGAAATCCTTTTCATTTTTTGGTACGTCTGATTCATCGTCTATATCCAAAAAAGCTGGATGATTTCTTGTCACATATAATTCTTCTACATACTTCTGTCACGTGTTCAATATTCCCTGCTTATCTGTTATTTCTTCATTGTCTTCATTCTCAATCAGTCACATTGTTTTCCTTGTATTCTTTCCATAATTCAAACAGTTAACTTCACGATACATTAAATCATACCTTCCTTTTCGGTCTAGATCATCTATATCTTCACATTTCTTCTTCATTCGCTCTTCTTTTGCCTTCATGTTTACTCTTTTTAGTTCATTGTTTAATCTCCTTTAGTTTCTTTTGCCTTCTTCTGTATTGATATTTATCCATTTTCTTCTTTCTTCCATCTTCTGTAACATGCTTCCTGTGATCCAACGTTTCTTAATATTCTTACTCTCTTTGTAATTTATTGTTTCTTCTGCAGCTGTCTCTATAGAACTTTTCAGACTAATCCAATGTTCGTTGCTATTTCCAGATAGATTTCTCCTCTTGAAAATTTTCTTGGAATTTTCTTCTTATCCAGGGGAGACCACGGGGGGGTTTAAGACGCAGACTGCGTCACTGAAATTTCTGAGGGAGGGGCAAAACATTAGCATTTTATGATTTTTCTGGGGGAGGGGTAGTTAAAAATTGTTGCAAAATTAGCGTTTTATGTGTTAAAAATAAAAACAGTCTAGTTTTATAACTTCAAAAGGTCCTTTCTAATTCTTTAGAAGTGAATAGTCAATAAATTAGCTAAAGGCATTTGCTTGTAAACAACTGTCGCCCCAACAAAATCGATCACTCTGTGCTGATAGCAGCGAGTGCGAACCGAACCATTGTTGGCTCGTCACAGCCCCCACCTCCCTTACACGCAGGTAGAATTGGAGTATTAGTTTTTACTGGGTTATTACAGTCTTTGTACAATGCCACCTGCAAGAATAATAATTATTCTTGGAAGTGATTTTTCTCCACTCATAAGCACGTGCCACCTTATAAGAAGGGGAGGGAAGGTGTAGAAAAATCTGTCTACAACCAATGATGCATTCTTAATTTGAAACTTGAGGTTAAGGCTACTAGTTTCAGTCCATCTTGGCATCTCGAAAATGCCGAAAAAGCAACAGCAATTTAAATATAATTGTTTAGAATTATTGTGCAATGCCACTATTAGGCATGCCAAATGGCAAGATCACTGCAGAAAGAAACATAAACTGAAACATAATACATAATACAATATTACTGAAAGTAAAAGCAGTGGCGAAGATAAATGGAACCCATATATTGATGTAAATCCCAAGCAGAATCTTCAAGATAAAGCTGAAGAATTTCGACAGCCAAGGGGGCCCATACCTGGGGGCAGGGGGAGGCCTGACCCCCCCCCCCCTCCAGCTCTCAGGGAAAGGAAAAAAAATGTATATTAATAATTATAGTCAGGTGTTTTCTTTTAAGACAATGATTTGAAAGTCAGTTGAGACCTAAAAAGTTTGCAGAAGTTTTACCAAATCAACAACATGGAAGCATAATCCACAGTGGATTAGGAAAGGGGGTACAGGGGGTTTGGACCCCCAAAAGTCAAAACCTAAAATTCTATATTTGTATTTTTAAAAACATATTTATTTAATTAAACAAGATTTGTTGGTGTGTCACATATGATGTAGCAGTTATTTGGTTTTCATAACAAAATGAGTAGGCCCATTATGTCCACTGTTCCATGTGTTATTTAAGTTTTCTTATAAATAATAATAAGTATTATAACGTAGGTAACAATTTCTTGTTTAAGTTGCCATATCTTAGAGTATAGTAAACAAATTTGTTAACTGGTTTTTCAGTGCTAAAATAGCGTAAAATGTGATTTTCATTAGTTCAGTATTTAAAAATTTCCCGGGAGTGGACACCCAACTTAGGTAACAATTTCTCGTTTACATTGGCATGTCTTAGAATATGATAAACAAATTTCCTAACTAGTTTTTGAGTGCTAAATTAGCATAAAATATTATTTTCATTAGTTCAATATTTAAAAATTTTCCTGGGTGGACCCCCACTTAGGTTATTATTTCTTATGTACATTGGCATGTCTTAGAGTATGGTAAACAAATTTCCTAACTAGTTTTTCTGTGCTAAAATAGCGTAAAATGTGATTTTCATTAGTTCAATATTTAAAAATTTTCTGGGGATGGACCCCCGACCCCCTTTTTTTGGGGGGGGGGTATTCCATATCCCCAAACCCCCGGCCACTTTCGACCCTCCCCACAATTATTTTCTGGCTAAGTCATTGTTGCACTTATTATATTATTAATATAATGTTTAAAGTGGCCCAAGAAGTTAAAGTGACAAAAAATAAATGAATTAAAAAAATTGCCCCCCTAGAAAATATCATATGGGCACCCTTGTCGACAGCCAATCAGGTTGGGGGGTGAGTCATGAAGTTTGTGGGGGTGGGCACCCCTGCCTTATCTCTTCAGTTTTAAATTTCTCCACATCAAACTTCCTTGTCACCTTCCTTCCTCTTATCTTCTTTAAGCAAATTTGTAAGACATGGTCTGAATTGATAAATAATAATAAATAAATAAATTTAAAAAATTTCTCCCCATAGAAAATATCATATGGGCGCCCTTGTCAACAGCCAATCAGGTTGGGGGGGTGAGCAGTAAAGTTTGAAGGGGGTGAGTCATGAATTTGGGGGGGGGCATCCCTGCCTTATCTCTTCAGTTTTAAATTTCTCCACATCAAACTTCCTTGTCACCTTCCTTCCTCTTATCTTCTTTAAGAAAATTTGTAAGACATGGTCTGAATTGATATCCATTTCTGGTAGGGTCTTCGCATTCTTTAAACAATTTCGAAATCTTTCTTGTATTATTATGTAGTCAATCTGGTAACGCTTGTTGTCCTCAGGGCTCGTCCATGTGTATCTTCTTCGTTTATGTTGTTGAAATATTGAATTTCCAATGATCATGGAGTTCTTTTTGAAAAATTCGCCAGGGATTTACCTCTCTCATTCCTTTTACCCAATCCATATCTTCCAACTGTATTTCCATCTTGTCCTTCAACCACTACGGCATTCCAGCCGCCCATTAGAATAACACAAGCCCCTATTTTTCTCTTTCTCCACAATTTATTCTATCTTTTCATAACATTCATCCACTATTTCATCTGCTATCCCACTGTGTGGCATGTAGATTTGTCCTATGACTAAGTCCATTTTCTTTCCTTGTATCCACACCATTATCATCCGATGATCCACATAATGTGGACCTGTTATTATGCCTATACCATGACTCCCTTTAGACTCACCGTTGGAATAGGACATTCTAAAATCTTCACTCCTTAATTCACCATTCTGTTCCAGCCTCACTTCTGATATTCCCATCACGTCCATTCTGTTTCTTCTTAATTCTTCCTTCAGATTTTCCAGTTTCCCTACTTGCAGTAGAATTCTTATATTCCATGTTCCGATCCTCAGTCTTTTCTTCTGTTGTTTCACCTGTATGATGTTTCCTTCCACAACATCCCCCTCCCGAACATTCGAATGGGGGATAGTTAACGAACGGAGTCTTTTACGGTGGAAAGACTCATCATGCTAATTGTTTACAGCTTTACAAAGGAAAAATAGGTATGGTAGAATATTATAGGAGAAAAATTCCTCTGAGACTGGGACTTGAACCCAGGACCTTTAGCTATTTGCGCCAATGCTCTATCAACTGAGCTAGGCTGGAGTTCAATTCACAACACCAGATGGAACCTCTCTTCTATGATTGATTGCGCTAGTGGTCTACCTCACAGACAGACAAGTAATGTCATATGGAGTAATGTCTAACAGAGACAATAATCTGTGGTTCATGAATGCTTATAATATATTATATCTATCTAGGTACAGTAGCTTCCCATTCCTCTCCGTACCCCACTCTCTCTTTCCCAGCTCCAAGATCTTAAAAGATCTCAGGAAGGTCCCAGGGGGACCCACGTGGAAGTGAGGAGAATGAATTTGGCTAAGTTAGGCCCTCAAGACTTCACCGAAATTCACCACCTAGGTTAAATATCAGTTCCATAGGGTTTTTCACTAGATCAGAGACCTGGAAATCCCAAGTACCCTCTGCCCCCATATATATATATATATATATATATATATATATATATATATATATATATATATATATATATATATATATATATATATATTGTAACAAGGGCTCGTCGGGGTTCGAAATCAGAAATCTTATTCTCTAATTGAAGAATGGAGGTTTCTTTATTTCCGATAACAGTGCTCTTTACAACCACAAAACTCCAGAATGTACTCCAGTTCACTCTTCTGTTCGGTGTTCACTTCCACTGTGCTGTCTCCAAGTTACAGCACTGTCTCCGATCGCACACACTGTGCGGACTCCCAAGTCAAGGTAGTTCAACGCCACGTCGGTCGACTCCGCAGTCCTCGCTGCCGCTGTTCGATCCACCCGTCGCGCTGAGTTAACCGGAACGGCACTGTCCCAGTCCCGTCCAATAAAGTTCACCAGCTCTTCCGTTCACTAGTTCCTCCGTTAACTAGTTCCTCCGTTCACTAGTTCCTCCGTTCACTAGTTCCTCCGTTCACTAGTTCATCCGGTCACTAGTTCCCCGTTGACTAGTTCTTCCGTTCACTAGTTCCTCCGTTCTCTAGTCCCTCCGGTCATTGGCTCCTGAGCTTTTCAAGTCACACTTACTTGAGGTCGCGCTGATCGGTTCACTCTCTGTCCACACACTGACTGACTCTCTGGCTCTGACTTTGACTGACTCTCTCTCAATGACTCTGTGACTGTACGCTCACGATCTTATATAGTCCCGACGAATGTTCTGTAACTGATGTCGCGATCTTTCTCTCCGCGTATGATCTAGAAGCCTGTAGCGGCGCCCACTCGGTCACACCCCTTAGCACGTGGCTCCTCCTCCGGCCTTTCCCACGAGTGCGCATAGCCCACTCATTGTGACGTGTCCTCAGTAGGCCGCGCCCATCGGTGCTCGGCTGCAATCAGCAATAAGAGAGCCGCCCTTTTTCTAGACGTCTGTCGAATTCTGGCAGTTTCTGTGCAAATCGCGGCATTGTGACATTGCCCCCTCCTTAAGGGCCTTCGTCCCGAAGTGCTCCATGATATGCCGCCAGACGGTCCAAGTGAACTACCAGCATCGCTGGCTATCGCTGGTTGTGGTAGACTACGTCGTTAATTCGCTTGATGACCCGGTAGGGGCCATTCCAGGACTGCTGCAGCTTCGGCGACTTCCCTCTAGTCCTAGTAGGGTGGTACAACCACACTTGGTCTCCCTCGTGGAACCCAGTTGAGTTGGTCAGCCTGTCGTACCTCGCCTTCTTCGGTCATTAGCGAGGTGGAGATTCTCTCGGGCGAGTTGGTGAGTTTCCCTCAGCCTCTCGGTCAGGTTCCACACGTAGTCGGTAGCTGGCTGTTTCTCATCAGGTGGGGTGCCAAACAGTAGGTCGCATGGTAGACGGAGCTCTCTCCCGAAGACCATGTTGGCTGGTGTCATTCCGGTGGTGTCATGGATCGAGGATCTACATGCCAGGAGGAACGGTGGCACCCGGACATCCCAGTCTCGTTGATGGGTTGAGACTACCTTCCGTAAGTGCTCCTCCAGGGTATTGATATAGATCTCCACCATTCCATCTGATTGCGGGTGAAGGGGGGTCTTGTGGGTCTTGTGTACCCCCAGCCGTTGGAGCAACCCTTTCATGATGCTCGCCTCGAAGTTCCTTCCCTGATGGCTGTGTAACTCCATCGGCACTCCATACCGGCAGATAAGGTTCTCCACTAGTACCCTGGCCACTGTTTTCGCTTCCTGGTTCGGAATGGCGTAGACTGCTGGCCACTTGGTGAAATCATTCATGGCCAACAAAAGGTACCGATTTCCATCATCAGTAACGGGGCATGGGCCTGCCACGTTGTATTGCCTCATGGCCCCACGGCTGCGAGTTCTAGACCCTCTGCTAGCATCGCCGGTGTCTCATTGTTGACGCCACCTCTCGACGTCACTGCATTGGTGGAACCAATAAAACATTCTACCCAGTTTGTCGAGGGTCCGGTTCACTCCTAAGTGACCACTATTTTTTTTTTTTTTTTGCCCATCACCACCCACGGAGATACCTCGACCATAGGCCATACTCCGCTCCCAACAACTGTTTGGCGCATATGTTCTATTGCTCGTTTCGTACCTATCACTGGGGAAAGTGTGTTTGAGCTGGCTGTTTGATTCAGCACTATAGAACTATGTTTCTTTGTCTGTGTTGTCCTATCCTGTCTACGCGGGGGGTGCTATCCGATCTGGCATTCACCTTACAAGTGAGGGAAACCCCGCGAAACCTCACTTAGATCGGTTGCCTGTAAGGAAATCTTACAGCGTCTCGGGAGCCTGAGCTACTCTCGAGTTTCGTCTCATAATCGGTGTGTCTCAAAATCGAGTTTTCTAGACATGGTCTGCATCTTCTAACTTTCTAATTCCTATTACCTGTCTCGCGAATTCACTAAAGACTTCATGAGCCCCTTTGGTCATCCAAAACTGCAGGTCTGGCGGCCATCGTTCACCCTCTTGGGTGGTTACGTTTCTAAGGTCTCGTCTTATTTCTCTATATCTTGGGCACGTGTATAGAGCGTGATACATTGTATCTAGTTCGCTGTCTTCACAATAACAGAGGTAGTCCTCTGCTAGCTTGAATCTATATAGGTCCGCAGTGAAGTATCCGTGTGACCACCTGTCGCTCTTGCGTGGACTTCCTCCAGGACCTCCTGGACTCTGGCTCTCGGAAGGACTAGGTGCTCCGCAGTCGTCTTTCCGTCCGCAGACTCCCAGATTTCCTTCAGGACCCCGTTCCTGACCATCAGGGAGTCCCGCTGGGCCCCATAGCCCTCGTAAATGGCTCTGCGACTGGCTAACTCTTCCCATGTCGGTCCCGTACCTGACATGACGTCCCTCGGTGTTTGTCTTACGTCCACGTCGTCCAGCTGTTGTGCACTCAGGGCGTGATCTTCCCCTTCGGGAGCTGGTTGTACGGTGATGGCCCTGATCTCTCCCTGCTCTTCGTTATCTTCCACCTCGGCCTGTCTCTCTAGTTCACTTTCCACTGCCACTAGTTCGCCGTCTGGTTAATTTAATCTTTTCTTAGACGGTGTAAATTCCTGCTTGAGTTCTTTCTTAGGGCTTAAGTGTAGGTTCTTCACTTCACTTATAATTTCCTTTAGGCTAAGGCCACACGAGCTTTTTTCCGCACTGCGGTTCTGCAAGAAAACAAGCAAAATATATAGATTACATTGACAGATGTGAGACGGGCCACATGGGAGTGATTCATCGCAGAAAAGGAGTCATTTTGCTGCGTCTTCAAACTTGAACGCTCAGAGAATGGGCTGGGGTCCATTTGTTTATTGGTTTTCACGCTGACTTGAGTGGCCACACGAGCATCGTCTCAAGCAGCTGTTGCAGTTGTGTTTTCGCCATCATTTCGAGTATCAATCTCCATAACAATGGAACATTTTGTAGTGAATTAATTATTGTGGAAGTACAGAAACACCCCTGTTTGTACGATATCCGGGTTCGTGATTTCAAAAAAAGGGATATCAATAACTTCAGTAGTCGTCCGAGAAATCTGGGAAGAGATGGATAATGAAAACGAAACTAATATCGTTAAGTGAAATACTGTTTTAAGTACAATGTTTGGAAAATTATTCATAACTTATTCTACCAATTTTAAGGAGGGACGTAGGGTTTTAGAAAATAGTTCATACTCCTAAAGTATTGCAGCCACAGTTATGAAAATTTTTACTCTCATATATGCTATGGTAATAATTAGGGCAAGGCAATTGATGATTTTGCATCATTTTCACGCATTTTTCTGCATTTTAGGTCATTTTCGGCATTTTTAGGTATTTTTCGCCATTTTAGGTCATATTTCAGTGGAGGTAAAGAGGAGCTTTTCCATATAGGCCTACAAATCGTTTCAGGCAGCAGACAATAGTTTTTATTCGAGAATATCCGCCAAACAGAGCCGGATTTAAGAGTTTGCCGCCTATAGGCTAAAGTCCATTGCCCGCCCCCTCTATAGTTCATATTTGCTTAATACATTTGTTTTATAAACAAAAGGATAGAGTTCATTGGTGTTTTTTTTTTTAAACATAAAGTTAATTTAGTTTAGATAAAACTGCAATTTCATAATAAATTACATAATAAATTATATAATCAAATTAGTTACCTACTTTTAAGATTCGTTAAAAATGAAATGGGTTTCGAAATTAATTAATTAATTAATTTGTCCTTGGAGATCAGTGATCACTATTTTAAACATATTTTTATATTTTAATGCTAATAACTATCCTTTGCGTAATTGAAGAACTGTGTTCAATTTGAATTAGGCCTAAGTTGTCCTACACGGTGAAATGAAATTACACAAAAGGTAGTTAATTACTGGTTTATTTGTTGAAAAATATACAAACTTCTCTAAAACAACTCACCCCAAGTAATTCGTACGGAAAATATTATTAACGTCTGAAATACTTCATTTTAACTTTTGAATAAATTGCCAAACTGCCGACCCTGAAAATTTGCCGCTCTAGGCTGAAGCCTACTTAGCCTATTTAGAAATACGGCCCTGCCGCCAAATATACATAGTTCATTTTAATTCAGGTTTATTGTAAACACCATATCAGTTTGTCTTGTAGCAATAAAGAATTATTATTTTCTTTCTTTTTAAATTGCACATATTTTCTAGGGGCAATTAGTGGGCACGCCAGTTCAGAAAGGATTTTTTTTTTCGCTAAGGGTGTCCAGGTTGTACACATTTACTTTTTTTAGTAAGTTTGTTTTATATTGTAAATTCATATATAACACACTGTCATCCGTTAAATTGCTTTTAGCAATTCATTACTTAAAAAAACTAAATATAAGTAATTATGGAAAATTTATTGGTCATTGTTTAAAATTTTATGTCATTTTTCACTATTTTTAGGTCATAAATGTATTTTTATTTTGCATTTTTTCACTATTTTATGGTAATTAAATGCCTAACCTAGTAATAATATACAGTGGCGGACGCAGAGGGGGTATAGGGGGGTTATATCCCCCCGAAATTTGAAAAAAGGCTATATATGGACTCTAAGTGGCTAATTTTACAAACTAATTATATATGTAAGTTAATTATATTTTTTAGTATTCTTTCTACCTATTCAAATCCCCACCGAAAAAAATTCTGCGTCCGCCACTGATAATATACCATTTAAAAATACACTTTTGTATCATTAGAATTTATTTTATTTTATTTTCTTTATTTTAAATTTAATCGCCACACTTATATACCTTTTCTATGGAAACCACTTAATGGGTAACTATGAAACTTTGACATCTTAATTTTGGTTTACGAAACCAATATTTTATTAAATTATTAAAACTAATTAAAACCTGCTTACTTTTAAAGGATCCACATAACTTTCTATTCAGGCACTTTTTAAATTCCCTTCCATTATTTACTTTTAAGAAATCTAATGTTCGACATAAAATTTGTGTTAAAAGTCAGTCCTCTTATTAACGCAAATATTAATAAATGACTATATCAAAGTTCCGTTCCAAGGAAATGTTCATTTATTTGTTATCAAACGTTTCATGCAATTATCTTGAACAGTTTCTGAGAAAAAGGTACTTAAGCATTGAAAAATATAAGGGGGAAAAGCGTAAAGTTTAATTTATTTTCGGTTTCGTTTTGCTGTATATTCAAAGGAGCACGAGAGAGTAGACAAAAATGATGAGTCGTCCATTACTTGCGCCCACACAGCAGCTAGAACAATGACAGGAAATAAACAGACCCTGTTTGTTTACACTAATATTCTCAGCGTGAGAAGAAGCTCGTGTGGCCATGAGGACTGCAGACTTTTCGACGCTGTGCTTTCACGCAGAACAGCAACATTAAAACAAGCTCGTGTGGCCCTAGCCTTAGGGTCTCTCTCGTTTCTGTGTGATGCTGGTTCATTATCGCGTTCTTTTGCTGTTTCAAATAGTCCATGGCGCGAAGTAATGACTTGAACATGTCCTCCATTTTGCGTTTCTTCAATTATATCCCACTTCTGACACCAGTGTAACAAAGGCTCGTCGGGGTTCAATATCAGAACACTTATTCTCTAATTGAAGAATGGAGGTTCCTTTATTTCCAGTAACAGTGCTCTATACAACCACAAAACTCCAGAATGTTCTCCAGTTCACTCTTCTGTTCGGTGCTCACTTACACTGTGCTGACTCCAAGATACACACTGTGTGGACTCCCAAGTCAAGGTAGTTCACGTCGCTCAACTCCGCAGTCCTCGCTGCCGCTACACGATTCACCCGTCGCGCTGAGTTAACCGGAACGGCACTGTCCCAGTCCAGTCCAGTTCAGTTCACCAGCTCTTCCGTTCACTAGTTCCTCCGTTCACTAGTTCCTCCGTTCACTAGTTCCCCCGTTCACTAGTTCCTCCGGTCACTAGTTCCTCCGGTCACTAGTTCCCCGTTGACTAGTTCTTCCATTCACTAGTTCCTTCGTTCACTAGTCCCTCCAGTCACAGGCTCATCAGCTCCTCAAGTCACACCTACTTGAGGTCGCGCTGATCGGTTCACTCTCTGTCCACACACTGACTGACTCTCTGGCTCTGACTTTGACTGACTTCTCTCACTGACTCTGTGACTGTCCACTCACGAGCTTATATAATCCCGACGAAAGCTCAGGAACTGATGTCGGGATCTTTCTCTCCGCGTATGATCTAGAAGCCTGTAGTGGCGCCCACTCGGTCACACCCCTTAGCATGTGGCCCCTTCTCCAGCCTCTCCCACGAGTGCGCATTGCCCGCTCATTGTGACGTGTCCTCAGTAGGCCCCGCCCATCGGTGTTCGGCTGCAATCAGCAATAAGAGTGCCGCCCTTTATCTAGACGTCTGTCGAATTCTGGCAGTTTCTGGGCAATTCGCGGTATTGTGACAATATATATATATATAATATATTTATATATATACAAATTTTTCAGGAATTAAGTTAAAATCCAATGAAATTCTGATATCCAAACTACCTCACTACATGGATAACCAGGTCACCGATTCATCTGAGAGATTCCAAAAGGAGTTTTATTTATTAGAAGTACATCACTGTTATTAACCTGAAGAACTACCAACACCATGCCGTTTTGAAATTTAAATCTTATATAAAATTCAATAAATCTTAAATAATGCTTTGATGTATACGTAATTGTAAAATATGTAACAATCAACCCAGTATTTTTTTATCTCCTAACATGATGATATAATCTTAAAAATATTGCAGATATTTCGAGAGGGAGATTTCAGCCCCCTGAACCCCCCACACCTTACGCCCATGATCCAAATATCTTAGTTTTTATAAGGTTATTCGTTTCGAACTATGATGGTCACAGACACATATAAATACATCGTAAAAATTTAATTATATATTGGTTTTTTCATAGGTAATCCCACGAGAGTTGACGAATTTATCTGATGGAACTCGTCTACTCGAGTTGGATTTATTAAGACTATTCCATGAATAAAATGTAACGGATTATATAAATAGTAATTACTTTCGTGCTTTGTTTTATAAAAACAAAACTAACAGTTGTGAGATCTGAGCCGTGAATTCGGCTCATATCTTGATTATCTAACAGTTTTGTCGCATTCTGCTATCTTTGGTAAAGGTTTCATGTATGCTTAGTAAAACACGCCCGGTGGTAAACTCTGTTTTCTCTCTTTCTGAAATTGGTTTTCGCTCGTGCTGCCCTCTGTATGAAGGCAAGGGAGGTCTGGACCGTGCTTGGAAACGTCAGTTGTAATTGGGATCACGCACGAGCAGTTTCTCCGTATGAAAGTTCAACTCAGTGTTTGGTGGGCGTTTCCCGTGAGGGCGACCTTCGTCTTCATCTCGGTTCTTGGGTGAGATCTTTGCTTTTTCTATCATGAATTTAAGGTATTTAAAGTAATTCTGTTTAGTATTTCTCACCCAGTTTTGGCCTTGTCTAAATTTCCGTCCTTCGCTATAGTTAATTATGATTCAGTATCGCGGTTGTGGAGTTAAGTTTGGAATTACGCCTACACCATCCGTAATTATTTCAATTCTTCAGTCAGTCTAAAGTTCGTCTGTTATGGGTTGTTTTCACATGTTCTCCCGTTAGCAAAGGCATTTTACACAGAGCTAGTAATGTGGGTTGAAAGAGTTAGTATTGGTCTGAAGGTTGGATCAGGGGCTAAATTCTTATAGCTATTTCAAAACAGGGTTTTCTTGGAGTTTACCACCGTCTAACCAGAACATTTTTTCAAGTTAATTTTGGGGATTTTGCCACTATAAATGTTATGCAGAAGTTCTTCGGCATATACAGAGTGATTAAAAGAATTGGGTTTTTCTTTGTCATACAGAGTGATTAAATTTTGAGGACATTATTTGAAATGTCTAATAAATGCATATTCTTGGACAAGGGGAGGGGATAAGTAGTTATACCATGTTTTAGAAGATTACCCTCATGAGGATATTTTAGGTGATTTATTCAATTTTGTATATATAACCAAACTGATCATTTTAAGGTATAGCGTAAGGTATTAAGATCATGGGATATGTTAACTTGTTAAATCATTTAATGCATTTGTTGTAAATAATTGTTTCGACCGATGTTTAATTGAAGTTTAAAATAAATCTGTTTCTCCAAGGTTATCACCTTTTTCTATTTTGATCTACATATTTCAGGTTTTCCCCTAAATGCTGGGTAGTTATTGGAGTAAAATCCTTTTTTTCCTGGGAGTATGGGCACCAGATATTGCAGAAAATAAGCAGTAGCGTTGCCAAATTAGTTAGAAATGAGAAAAACCCGGTCTACTTCAACAAAGCATTTGTACTAGGCTTCGTACATATGTCGTCTGTGCTAAAAGAGTAAAGGGGGCACAGATCACGGCATACTGTGAATCAACCATTCATGAATCGATTCGAGCTACCCTGGTATAATTAGGGCTACCAACGGGCATATAAGACATAGTTAACTTCATTCAGGTAAGCTGAGCCGAACAGAATAAAAGCACACGAACTGGCTTACTAAACTAAACTAAACTCCGTGTCGCTACATCCCTGGAGGGACTTGGCCTACCACCCGACCGCTGCATCATCTCCCGTAGGCAGATGGCAGGATTGGGGGGCATGTGGTCAGCATGCCGACACCCACGGCCGTTAATGGTGGTTTACTGGACCGGAGCCGCTACTTCTCTATCAAGTAGCTCCTCAATTTGGAATCACGAGGCTGAGTGCACCCCTACCAGACCTCCCTACCTCAGAAAAATCCGAGGAGGTACCGGGAATCGAACCCGGGCCGACGGATCTGTAGTCAGCGACGCTAACCACAAGACCACGCCGGCGGACCCGAACTGGCTTACACCGAATCGAAATTGTGTTCTTAATCAATGTACATTTCTATTATTTCAATTTCCAAACAAATTATGTTGTACTATCCGCGCGCCATATCTTGGGCGCTGGATTTACGGGGAAGTGAGGGTTGGGGGGAACAAAACCTAGCTAGTCCGCCATTCTTTCTGCAGTGTTGTCAACCAAAGAAATCACATTTCAGCAGAATCGTCAACAGCGTAAGTGTGGATGCCGAATTGGATAATTATTTCCGATGAATCATCCTCGCTATTTTATGTAGTGGCATTTAATATACAACGATTTTAATGCAGTCCAATAATATAACGTGTTGACAGTATTGCGTAACAATTAATAACACGTCATAAGGCTTTAGTTATGAAATAAATCATTTTCCTCCGGGAAGAGAATGTTGTAGGTATAAATAGACTCAATATTTTTACACTGGATGACTAGGGTTTTAAGCATCAAGAAGAGTCTTAGCAGAACATGCTTCACCATTTCGTGTTGTAAAATATAAGAGAGGTAAGGCATCTAAAAGTGGAGAAAACTATAGGCCTAATTTTAAACGTATTTAATACGTTTTGTGAAAAGTTCGCTCAACTTTCAGTCCATGAAATTGACATCAGAACTCACGGGATCGTCAGAAATTAGCACATACGGAATTCTTAAAGAGGTGAGGAAAGTGTTTGATGTACAATGAAGTGTTTGTGAAATCAGCAATTCGAAAGATTGTATAGCTCCACGCATCAGAAAATATAATGTCAATAAATAAATAAGGATCCTGAGACAGAATGAAAGCTTAGTATTGAAGCCACTAGATGTCAAGGGTGTATAGCGTACTTCGTGTTTCAATGTTGTCAGCTTTACCTACGAAGTTGAACGAAACCTACCGATTGAGGACTAGGGAGCCGAGCGCCCAAGTTATCGCGCGCGGGTAGTATACCGTACAATAATCTGTTTTCGTGCCGCTTTGTGGCAGTAATCACTGCACACTGATACTTACCTGAGGCGAATTTTGAATAATCCGCCTCATGTTCGCTCTCCGCGTCGCATTTGTTTGGTAGCCTGCCGCTCTGTGCTGCACTCTGGACGGTGCAGTTGTCAGTCACTGAGTTCATGCAGTGGGCAGTCTGAGCGAGTTGTTCAAGGTGTAGAGAGTTCGCCTTCCGGATGCGGCATATTTTGGGTGAGTGTTCCTTCTACGCTATATAATTTTGAAGTTGCTGAAAATTAGGTGTATAGCCCTTCTGGCTAAAGTGATCATGATATGCTTTCAATTACTTCAGATGATACCAGAACCTTTCTTTCAAAACAAGATTCTCTGACGCCGAGATTTGTCATAATATTCTACACGTAGGAAATGAAACCGTATAGGAAATTACTTGGTGTTTCTTTAACTACACATATATATGCCTTGTAGCAGGATTTGAAGGCATTAATATTAGTTATTGAGGATGTGTTGCCAATTGTTTGGCCATAGCCAAATCAGCTTATATGACGTCACTTGGACGCCATTTTAAATTCTATTTTCAAGAGAATAAATGGTCACATTGAGAAAATACTTTCGCTTTCGGAAGAAAGAAATCTATGCTGCTTGATTCCCTTCATTTCTAATTAGCTGGCTATCTCTTGTGTAAAAATATATATTGCACTTGACGTTAATTTAATGGGTGTTCATTCTTGAAAACGTTAGGTACAGTTTTGGAAACCTTTATTTAGTTTTTTTATATGGGTGATTTCAATTTGCATGGCAGATAGTCCATGAGAATTTTGCGTATGAATTTCAAAAGTGTGGGTAGCCTTCTCCCTTTAGCTATTACCCTGAAGTCATGTTACTAAGAGAATATTACATTTTGTAGGCCTAATATATAATTGCATTTGCCACCTTTTGGATTAGGTTATATTGGAACAGTTCCAATGTTATCATATTTAATGAAACTTAACTTACATTAGAAATCTTTGCTGTGGCTACTGTTCCAGGTAGTAGGTTGCTAGTGCCCATATTTCTTGATATATGTTACATATAAAAAAAAGCTCTGAACTCCCCTTAAACTTTAATTAGAGCTTTTTTATTAATTTCCCTCATATTCTTTGTTTGGGATTATAAAAAGATTCCCTTGGATTATCTATTATTAGAATACCATTATTTGGTCAGGCTTTAGTGGGATGCCTAGTTGTTTTGTGCTGGTCAGAGAATTATTTATCCAGTGGACTCTTGTGGGTTGGTGGTTTAATTATTCATTTTACATTTATGTAAGAATTTCCTTGGGATTTTTCTAGACTGTTGGGCTAACTAGGTAGCTATCCTCCCATTTTAGGGGATTCAGTATTCAAGCAAATCCCTTTCTGTTAAAAAAAAGGAGATATTTACATTTTTTTACTGTAGCCTTATAACAGTATTTCATTCTTAAGTTTGTTGGTTGCAAGTCACCAGCATTCTATAGTAACTTGTACATTCAACTTAGTTTGCCATGTATAGTATTTTTTTTTTTTTTTTAACAAAATTAATATTTACAAACTATCTTACAAGTAATAATTAAAAACGGGAATGAACATAATTTACGAAACGTACAAAATCTTGTTTGCAACACTCTTTTCTAAAAACTGTCAGTGGTGCTGAAAGTGTAGTGTCACAATAGTTTAGTTTACACCTTAATTGAAAACGTTGTCTTTCAAATCTGGGACATTCCAGTAAAAGATGTTTCACTGTTTGTTCAATTTCTCCACATGGGCAAGTATAGTCACATTCTATTTTTATTTTAAATCTTCGGAAATAGCTACCAAATTTACCATGTCCTGATATAAACTGAGTTAATATAAAATTTGGTACAAAAAATTTTGACTGTAGTCTGTGATATATTGTTGGAAAATAAAGTTCTCTTGTAACAGCTCCTTTATCCGAGTGTTCCCATTCAAAATTCCAACAAGATGTAATATATTTCCTTATTTGATTTTTGACAAATGATATTGGACACTTAGCATACACATAGCTCGAGTCCATGGAAGCTGCCGATTTTGCCAACTTGTCAGCACGTTCATCCACAATGAACACAGACAACTACACAGTCTCGGGAACAATACTGAGATATTTGTATTATACTGTTATGGTTAGTGATCGTCGCTGCTCTGATGTTTCCATTGTCGCCAGGTGCATAATAAACCTGATTTGGAAGACCAAATCCACGAACTCTATTATCTGAAGCATTCGGCTCCTGCACACAGAGAACTTTAATTGTGTCAAAATTAGTTGTTGTTTTATTAACTTCATTGAACTCTGAATTAATTAGTAGTTCCTGTGTAGGTATGAGTGATTTATGTACATTGTGTTGGTAGATAATTAACTCACCCATAGTATATTTTAGATTTTATTATATTCAGTATTTTTTTGTATATTGGACAGTCCTTCGAATCTGCCGTGTGGTTAAAGTCATAGGACTGAAAATTTCTACGACATGCCATTTTAATATTGAACTGTTTGCAGTTTATGCATTCTAGTATGTTTTCTACACAGTCCTTTACATTATGTTCTTCAGCACAGCGAGTACATCTTTTCTGGGATTTACAATCGCTTGCCACATGCCCAAAGCCACAACATTGAAAACAGCGTGTGACAGGAATATAGCTTTTCACAGAGCATCTACAATAACCGACGTAAAGCTTGCCAATACTGAGCACGGCCTTGTATATCCTAGGTGTGACCTCAAACACAGCAAAATTGGATAAACCATCTTTTGTTTTCCTCATAAAGCGCTTTTCAATTTTTTCAGTAGGCGTAAGCAAACATTGTTGAACTATGGAATTCTGTTCAATGATAGCATCTAAAAGCTCATCTTCAGAAAAATTTACGTCGATACCATGAATGATTAATCGAGGATTCGTTTTAGGTGGCATAGTAGCTACCAGATGCTTGGCATTTGCCTCAACATGACTAATAAAAGCTTTACATTCAGAATCATTTCGTAATTCCAGAACGATACCATTGTTACGAACCTTTTTGATCTTGTTTACTCCCACACGCATCACACTAGCTTTAGCAACTTCTTGCACCAGCTTCAAAGTTTGTTCTGAATTTATAACATCACAATTTTTCGGTTTGATATGAACATTACTTGTTACAGCTCCTTCCTTTGGTCCTTTTGCAGCATCACAATATGTAGGGACAAGCGCTGCGGAGACATGAGCTTGCAGTTTTGAAAATTCTTCATTATATGAAAATAATAATCTCTTAATTTCACTTACCGAGTTAACAATATGTTCACTCCACTTTTTATCTGTACGTTTGTCCTTATTTAAACATTCTAAAATGTTATTTAATTCATTTTCGGCAGACTTGTGCAAGTTGGAAACTGTTATATTCACAGCCATCTTGATACCTTTTCCATGTATAGTATTTAAAGTTGTACTATAGTAAACTTTCAAGCCAGTCAGCTAAAAAGCATTCTGATAGTATCGGGTATATTCAGGTTAGTGTGTTAATATATTATTTGAACTTATTGTTCTGTAAATTTTCATGCTAGTTAATTAAAAGTGGCTAGCATTCTTATAATAATTCAACTTATATTAGTCTATGGAATAAACCAAATTTGACTTCTTCAGTAAACATTTCTATTTGAAATATATTATTTTGAATTTATACCACTGTGGCTTTTCAAATTAGTTAATTTAAGAAGTCAGCGGACTTGTATTAGCTTAGTACCTTGGGGGCCTGGTTGCTAGATGGTGGTACTCTCTGATAGTTAGATTTCTTTTTAGTAAAATTCTCTTGTCAAGTTAAAAAAAAAATATATATTGGAATTATTGTTTAACGTTTCATGTAAGGGTGTGCTAGTTAACTGGACTTAATCATATGCTGTGGTCTTCTTGGAGAAGATAAATTATCTAATAATATTCATCGGAAGAAAGGAAATAGGTATAGGTTACTCATACTTTAGTCTGTGGGCATTGTTATGCAATAGGTGAGGTAGTTCAAGTCTAGAGTTGGGCTGTGCTAATCGTTCTATTTATATATATATTTTGATAGTCGACGGTTTTCTCTTAAACCAATATTATTATATTCAAGTTGTGTGAATCCTGAGATCCTGAATTGTATTAAAAATTGTTATTAAGTATTTGGAGTTTGTTTTGGGGTTCGTTATATTATCCTGTCCTCCACCCTCTTTTGTGATTGAGTTCTCTTCCTTTAATGGTTCTGATCTACGGCCTCATTCTTCCTGGGTTTTTGGAACTTGTGCAGAACTCAACACCCAAATATATTAGCATCTACGTTTTCAACCAGAGAGAGAAGAAGCCGGCGTTACACTGGTAGCATTTCTTTCTTGGGGGTGGCGGAGGTTTAGATGCCTTGCATCTATTAGTTTTGGCCCTGAATTTATATTCAAACTCTCGACGTATATTTATTTGTTATCTTGTAGTTCCTTTCATAATGAACTTAAATACTCACATTAGTTGTCAGTTCCTCCGAAGGGATGAGTTATTGTTTGAAATCAGAGTCCGTGGTATTTCAGTTGATCAATCTGCGGATATTCCTATATTATTGTCTACATTGAAAGAAGTTGCTGCATATCAGTTACCCTCGGCTCAGTTCATTTCTTTTCAAGAAGTTTCGGATGAGTTTCGACTGGTTAAAAGTAAGGTTACTGAGTTGGTGGATACTGCATATGAATTGTTTGCTGTTTCGGATGCCTCCTTGCGTCAGAGGCAACGCTTGCGACACAGGGCACGGCACTTGGAAAATAGATTGTCCTTGTTGGGTCAAATTCCAGATCCTACTTTGAATCTTGCAGAATTGGATAGACTTAGGGAACTTTTGTTGTTAACTTTTCCAGTAGGTAGTGGTGAGGAATTAGACCTGGGAATAGATCAGCCTGTGGGAAATAAGGATAAGCCTCAGTCCGGCGTAGCTTCAGCCAGTGTTGAATCTCCTTTAGCTGCTGGAATAAATCCTGCGAGCTCTGATCCTATGCTACGGCCATTAGGGTCTGGTGCGAGCTCTTTACCTAATACTCTAACCAAAGATTATCAGAAATTTGGGGGCATTTCCAGAGCTCAAGCGGCGTCTCAATCAGTAGCCCGACCTCCGGTCTTGGAAGTGTCTTCATGCCCTTTTGATACTATTAAGTTGCCGCATCCTCTTCAGAAAATGCTGGACCGTAAGGATCCTTTTGTGATTTTTACTATGGCAGACGCCATCGCCTTCCTGCAGTTTTTCGTTAAGTTTACTGGACTGGCAAGATCTTTTTCTATTGTTGATTTATTCATTTTGCAATTGTTGATTGGTATTGTATCAGGGCGTCTCCTTGAAATCTTATTAGGAGTTCTGGCTGTATCTAAATCTGTTCGGCTGTTTCATGCTCAATTACTGGCAGAGTTTATTCCTTCGCGTCCGAGACAAGATTTGTTACAACAATACTATTATCGTCCTCAAGGGATTGATGAGTATTTCTCAGACTATTTTGTGGATATTAAACTCCATGCTCTTGTATTTCAAGTGCCGGATACTGAGAAGCAAATTCTTGATATAATTGTTTCTGGTTTGAACCCCACTACTCGCTCTTACCTTGTACTTTCTCCCAGGCCTTTGTCATTTGCTGATTTGTCTGCTCTGGTACCGACTGTTGCTGAAGCTGAGAGTGCTGACGCTTGTCGTCTTACTTCTGATTTAAACAATTTGCCCTCTCTTTCTGCAGTAACTAATAGAGCCAGTGAGCATAGGAGAAAACCTCCTTCTTGTTTCTATTGCTCTCGTGTTGGACATTTAAAGAAAAACTGCAAAAAGAGGTTAACCGACTTGCGTAAGACTAATGTGGGGCATTTTGTTTCTAATAATTATCTCCCTCAGGGAAATAAACCTGAAGGTATTGGGAGAAATGCCCAGATGGAAGCATTAGATAACCAGCGGAGTGATTTAGTTTCCAGACTTATTGAGAAGGATTCTCCCTCACATCACGCATTCAATTTGATATCCAATAGGGATCGGGATCGGATATTATTTCAGTCCATGGGCTGTTATGGCCGAGTTCCCCAGAATCTCCCTTTAGTTGATGTGTCGCTTAATAAATTTTCCTGCCCTGCTTTAATAGATTCGGGGGCTAGTAGATCTTGTATTAGGGGGATGTTCTGCCCTTATTGGGATTATCTGTGAATGATCTTTCACCATATGTCGGTGCAGCTCTTAATGCTGACGGTTCTGGTATTCATATTTTGGGATTAATTCAGTTGTCTTTGAAGATATCTAATTTCTCATGGAAGTTTTCATTTATGGTTATGCGATCTTTACTTTGCCCAGTTATTTTGGGAGCTGATTTCGCGGCTTTCTCAGGTTTAGTACTGGATTTTCAATTACAGGAAATATTTTTCAGGTTTAAGCCGGAACATCTTATTCCGTTTTCTCTTTCTACTGTTAAAGACCGTTCCAATGCTTGTGCTTCATTCATGGAGCAGTGTATGGGTGTAGATAATGATCCGGATGCTAAAGATATTGATTTAGGACATTTATCTCCGGAGCAACGACTTCAGATTATGGGGATTATTAAAGATTATCCTAAGGTTTTGACTGATAGATTGGGGGTTACCAATGATCTCGAATATGAGCTGCAGGTTACGGACCATATTCCTGTCCGCCTCCCTCCTTACTGGTTAGCTCCGCCCAAACTTTTAGTTATGAGGCGTAAGATAGATGAAATGCTTAAACAAGGTATTATTCGATATTCTACATCACCTTACTCCAGTTCAATCTTTCTAGTCCCTAAGGGAGACAATGATTTCAGGCCCGTAATTGACTACAGGGCGCTTAATCAAAAGATTATAATTGAGTCTATGCCATTGCCCGACATACATTCCGCGGCGCATTGGTTTGCTGGAGCGGAAGTCTTCTCTTCGCTTGATCTGAACAGCGCCTATAATCAAATCCCTCTCAAAGAGTCTTCACGCCACTTAACCGCGTTTTCCACCGATTGGAATCATTTTGAGTTCGAATCGCCTGCCTTTCGGGCTGGCGACTGGGGCTCAAGTGCTTACCAGATTACTAGATACCATCTTTTCCGATATTAAGTTCCAGTTCGTGTATCACTACCTGGATGACTTGGTGGTATACAGTAGGGATTTTGAATCGCACGTTGCGCACCTCCGGGAAGTTTTTCGTAGACTCGAGCAGGCTGGATTGACAGTTAAGCCTACTAAAGTTGGTTTTGCTCGTTCTCAATTGAGTTTCATTGGCCATGTTATTTCGCCCGAGGGTGTGGCTATTGATCCAAATAGGACTGTCTCTATAAGGAATTTTCCACCTCCTACTAATGTGAAATCTGTTGCCCGCTTTATCGGGATGATAAACTTCTTCGCGAAATTCATTCCTAATTGTGCTGCTAGGGCTGCTCCCTTGAATAGACTCCATGGTAAAGGTGTTCCCTTCATTTGGGGTGAGGAGCAACGTCATGCCTTCGAGGATCTTAAGCGTGCTATATCTAACCCTCCCATATTGGCTATGGCCGATTTCTCAAGAACCTTCATTGTCCAAACTGATGCTTGCTCTGGTGGGCTGGGAGCCGTTTTATTGCAAGAGTTTCCTGATGGACGCAAACCAGTCGCCTATGCCTCTCGTTCCTTGAATAAGCAGGAACAAATGTTTTCTATTTACGAGTTGGAAGCCCTTGCGGTGATTTTTGCTTTAGAAAAATTCCGTATGTACATTGAGCATGTAAATTTCATTTTAGAATGTGATAATCAAGCATTATCTTGGTGTCTGGCACGTCCCAGAAAAACAGGTAGATTGGCTCGTCTGGCGGTCCGATTATCGGCTTTCAAATTTGTTTCTGTCCACATAAAATCTGCGGACAATATTCTTGCCGATTCGCTCTCAAGGATGTTCGAAGGGTATTCCCCTATCGATCAGGAGACTTCTATCAAGCCGGGTGCTCCTGAAGAAGGTACTGATCAGGAAGTGATAGCTCCATTATTGACTAATTTTCCATTAGCGTATAGTGACATTTATCAACACCAGCGTCTCGATCCAGAATTGTCCAGTATTATGGATCGCATCGAGTAAGGGTCTGTTGTAAGTAATTATCGGTTGGCGAATGGTGTTTTGCAAATTCTAGTTGGTAAACAGAAAAGAGCGAAGATTGTGCTACCATCATCTCTTTATGACATGGTGTTCAAATATTTTCATATTTCCCCTCTTGGTGGTCACTTGGGTGTTAAAAATCAATGTTTAAGATCAGAGCGTCTTTTTGGTGGAAATCTATGGCTTTGGATATCCGTGACCGGGTCCGTTCTTGTCATCAGTGTGCCATTTCTACCCCACTTTGAATTCTCGTATTGGCTTCTTATCATCTTCTGTCCCTCAAAAGCCGTTTGAGAAGTTATTTGTTGATTTTCTGGGGAAGTTGCCACGTTCAAGAAAAGGTAATACTTATATCTTCGTGGTGGTTGATGCCTTCACTAAGTTTATCTGGCTTTTCCCTTTAAGAGATTCAAGAACAGAAAAGGTTAATGCTTCATTATCTTCCATTTTCCAGGTTTGTGGGTTTCCACAGAGTATAGTGTCAGATAATGGCCCTCAGTTCTCTTCACATTTGTTTAAAGATTTTTGTTTCCGCAGGGGTATCAACCATATCACGACTATACCCTATTACCCGAACCCCAGCCATGCTGAGCGCGTCATGCGCAATTTAAAGAATGCCTTAATTGCGTATCACCATACTGACCATACATTGTGGGATTCTAACCTTCATTGGTTACAATTCGCTTTTAATACAGCTGTGCATGACAGTCATGGGTTCTCACCTTTTTCTTTGCTGTTCACCTTTGCGCCTAACCATCCCCTAAGTAACCTGTGGCGCATTTCAGACTTACTTCCAGATAACTTTTCTCCTAATGATATTTCCAGAACTTGGAAAGCCGCTAGACGTAATTTGATGGCTAGTCATGGCAGAAGGGCAGTGGCATATAATAAGGGTAGGATTCCTTGTAGGTTTAAAGTCAACGATGTAGTTATGTGTAGGAACTACCCATTAAGTAAAGCTTCGTCAAGGTTTGCAAAGAAATTGGCTCCACGTTATGTTGGACCTTACCGCATTATTGAAGTGCTCCACAACGGAGTGTCCTTCTTACTGGAAAATATTGAAGATTCAAGTAAGCGCAGATGTCATTCTTCCCAAATGAAACCTGTAAAATGTTAAATTTTGTTTGAGTGGTATATATAGTTATTGTATTGAACATTAGTGTTTGTAAGTTATGGGTCAGAGGTGTTAATTATTTTATGTCATTTGTAGAGAAATTTCTGGTAAAGGTTCTGGTATCATGTTGATTTTAAAGATGTAGTGTTATTTGTTCTTCAGCAACTTATTATTTACTATGTTGGGTAAAAGATATAGCGTAGATGGGATGCTCACCTTATTTGCCGTATCCCGGGGTGCACTTCCCTTCTCTTGATAAAAAAAAAAATACTCAAGTAAATTGGAAGGCTCAAATTCCAAAGTATTACATATTTATGAGGCCCCTTCAAATCTCTTCAAAAAAATGCCTCAACAATTACAAAAGTTTGAGACTCTTCAACAAGAAATCAAGCAAATATACCCAAGCCAAAAAAACTGACTTTTCCAAAACGCTTCAAAGTTAATCAACTCAAGAAAGAAAACTCAAGAAAGAACTCAAGAGATTCTTGTAGACTTCATTCTCTACACGTCAAAATATCAATGGAGTGATGAATTATTATTATACAGCATAATTGGACTTAATAGAATTTATGGCTATGGTATCGCCGAAAAGTGAATAAGAAACTATAAGCAAATTATATTATGCTATACTAAAAAAAAGGAAAATTAAACGAATATTTATCATGGAAGCTCCTTTAGTAGTGGCCACTTTAAAATAAAGACTTATTGGGATCCTAAACTAAAACACATGGGGGGGAAGTGTACTAGTTCTCCTTCCTCCTGGTTACTTCTCCACTCTAATCTAGTAACACTTTGTTCCATGTGCAACTGCTATACTCCTGGATTGTGAGCTTGGACTGCTGCTCACTTCGCATAGGATGTGGTCTGTGCTCCTGCTGTGCTCTGTGGGTATGTCCGGACATTCCTTGGGCACTATTGTACGTCGCTCATGAGGACTGCAGCCTCAGCTTGATTTTGTCACCAGGAATGGTGGCCGGAGCCTCGTCTTCATACATTTATTCAGCGGTCATCGAACCTGAGCTACTCTTCGTCCGCATCAATATTAGTTCTTCTTCATGTCTCCGACTGAGTTTGTAATATCGTCGCAGCCATAGATGGACCTTGGCTGTGCTTATCTCAGTCTATTATAAAGCCTATAGTTTTTACTCTAAAGTGTTATTATGATTATGATAAATTATGGACCATGTTCCAGTGTGTTTGAGGTGATCTTAAACTCATCTGAAAATTATTTCATTGATATAAAAAAGAAAGAAAGGGTCAAATTTTGGTATAGTGACTACTTTCACATGGGTAAGATTTCGACAAAACAAGACACTAGGTACGCTGAGTGTAATATGAATCATATATGTTTTCATTTTCAGGGACTATATCAAGAAAAAACTTTTCTAATCAAAAGAACAAAATGTGAGTGTGTATAATAATCAGGGTTTAATGGACACAGCAAGTTTTGGACAGTTAGAGATGTTCAATCTTTTGATATTATGAATGCATGTTCTATCATCTTAAGTAGCTATAACAGGTTAGGTTCTTAGCATAAGGTCTTAAACTGATTCTATGGTAGTCTCGGATAGGAGATTCTTGTTTGGTTTGGTATCATGTATTAAATGATTTTGAGATGCTTAAGGTTTTCAAACATTTCTGGCCAGGGAGGAGATTGAGGCAAATTTTGAATAATCCGCCTCATGTTCGCTCTCCGCGTCGCATTTGTTTGGTAGCCTGCCGCTCTGTGCTGCACTCTGGACGGTGCAGTTGTCAGTCACTGAGTTCATGCAGTGGGCAGTCTGAGCGAGTTGTTCAAGGTGTAGAGAGTTCGCCTTCCGGATGCGGCATATTTTGGGTGAGTGTTCCTTCTACGCTATATAATTTTGAAGTTGCTGAAAATTAGGTGTATAGCCCTTCTGGCTATAGTGATCATGATATGCTTTCAATTACTTCAGATGATACCAGAACCTTTCTTTCAAAACAAGATTCTCTGACGCCGAGATTTGTCATAATATTCTACACGTAGGAAATGAAACCGTATAGGAAATTACTTGGTGTTTCTTTAACTACACATATATATGCCTGGTAGCAGGATTTGAAGGCATTAATATTAGTTATTGAGGATGTGTTGCCAATTGTTTGGCCATAGCCAAATCAGCTTATATGACGTCACTTGGACGCCATTTTAAATTCTATTTTCAAGAGAATAAATGGTCACATTGAGAAAATACTTTCGCTTTCGGAAGAAAGAAATCTATGCTGCTTGATTCCCTTCATTTCTAATTAGCTGGCTATCTCTTGTGTAAAAATATATATTGCACTTGACGTTAACTTAATGGGTGTTCATTCTTGAAAACGTTAGGTACAGTTTTGGAAACCTTTACTTAGTTTTTTTATATGGGTGATTTCAATTTGCATGGCAGATAGTCCATGAGAATTTTGCGTATGAATTGCAAAAGTGTGGGTAGCCTTCTCCCTTTATCTATTGCCCTGAAGTCATGTTACTAAGAGAATATTACATTTTGTAGGCCTAATATATAATTGCATTTGCCACCTTTTGGATTAGGTTATATTGGAACAGTTCCAATGTTATCATATTTAATGAAGCTTAACTTACATTAGAAATCTTTGCTGTGGCTACTGTTCCAGGTAGTAGGTTGCTAGTGCCCATATTTCTTGATATATGTTACATTAAAAAAAAAAAAACTCTGAACTCCCCTTAAACTTTAATTAGAGCTTTTTTTATTAATTTCCCTCATATTCATTGTTTGGGATTATAAAAAGATTCCTTTGGATTATCTATTATTAGAATACCATTATTTGGTCAGGCTTTAGTGGGATGCCTAGTTGTTTTGTGCTGGTCAGAGAATTATTTATCCAGTGGACTCTTGTGGGTTGGTGGTTTAATTATTCATTTTACATTTATGTAAGAATTTCCTTGGGATTTTTCTAGACTGTTGGGCTAACTAGGTAGCTATCCTCCCATTTTAGGGGATTCAGTATTCAAGCAAATCCCTTTCTGTTAAAAAAAAAGGAGATATGTACATTTTTTTACTGTAGCCTTATAACAGTATTTCATTCTTAAGTTTGTTGGTTGCAAGTCACCAGCATTCTATAGTAACTTGTACATTCAACTTAGTTTGCCATGTATAGTATTTAAAGTTGTACTATAGTAAACTTTCAAGCCAGTCAGCTAAAAAGCATTCTGATAGTATCGGGTATATTCAGGTTAGTGTGTTAATATATTATTTGATCTTATTGTTCTGTAAATTTTCATGCCAGTTAATTAAAAGTGGCTAGCATTCTTATAATAATTCAGCTTTTTGGTTAGCTTACCATGTGAAGCAGGATTTTGGAATTCTTATATATATATTAAGGGGAATATAACCTGATATACTTTGATAGGTTTGAGAATTATTTTCAATAATTCCTAGTCGTGTGTAACCAAGCAAACATATATAATATTTCCATGAAGTTCTTATGTTGAAATATAGTATTTTCAAAATAAATTTTCTGTCCCTTTTCAAGTCAGTTAATTAATAGTGGCTAGCATTCTTGCTATTAACTTATGCATTCAGGTTAGTTGCTGGTTATAGCAGCATTCTGAAATTTGATATATTTATTAAGTAAACTTACCTCTCAATTATCTTGAAGTTTTGAGATATATTTTTTAAATAACTTATATTAGTCTGTGGAATAAACCAAATTTGACTTCTTCAGTAAACATTTCTATTTGAAATATATTATTTTGAATTTATACCACTGTGGCTTTTCAAATTAGTTAATTTAAGAAGTCAGCGGACTTGTATTAGCTTAGTACCTTGGGGGCCTGGTTGCTAGATGGTGGTACTCTCTGATAGTTAGATTTCTTTTGAGTAAAATTCTCTTGTCAAGTTAAAAAAAAGAAATATTGGAATTATTGTTTAACGTTTCATGTTAGGGTGTGCTAGTTAACTGGAATTAATCATATGCTGTGGTCTTCTTGGAGAAGATAAATTATCTAATAATATTCATCGGAAGAAAGGAAATAGGTATAGGTTTCTCATACTTTAGTCTGTGGGCATTGTTATGTAATAGGTGAGGTAGTTCAAGTCTAGAGTTGGGCTGTGCTAATCGTTCTATCTAATATATAAAGTCGAATGTGTGTTTCTGGGTATGTATGTATGTATGTTTGTTCTTTATACAAATCTACATTTCTTTACCAATTTACACGGAATTTTGCACACATACCCAGTTAAGCCCGGGAAGTATAGCGGTCAACATTAAAATTCAAACAAAATACTCCTTCCCTTGAAAATTATATAATTTCTGAGAATTTTATACTGAAAAAATGAATTGCTGTTTAGTTCACATGGCAACAGTGAATTGTTTACTATGATTACATAGGGCCTTGGCAAGTATATAGCCTAATGCTGGACTTTAACGAATTATGATTCCATCGATGTAATATATTGGCGAAAATAATTACTGAAAATGAAATCCACGAAAATAAAGCACAGTGTGATGTAGTCACGTAACTTTCTCTACCCTCGACATAAGAAATATTTACTCACTTCACATTTTGATGTAGAATAAGAGGGACAACTTAAGTGTGTGAGTATGCTATATCAAAAGTCTGTAAATAATCCTTTCCGCTGATAAGTTATCCATACCTGTAGGCTTTGTATTAGTTGAGAAATAGGGATGTTTATCATAGGCCCTAAGCATGGGATGCTACATTTTGAGTCCTATGCTCGCAGTATATTATGTCCCGGGTTCTAGGGGAGGAAAGTATGAAAGTGATACTACATTTATCTTTTATTTCAGCCCCTAAACTGTTGTAAGATGAGAATGAAAAATAAAATTTTCCGTCAAGTCAGTACAATCTTATGTAATTTGTGTTTCTTCTTATTTCAACCCCTCCCAAGCATGATGTGTAGAAGCAACGGAATGCAGCATTCCACATCCTCTATGAGCCATAAAAAGCTATATCCAGCGTTTTCTGATGGAATAGTTTGAGTGTGATAAATCTTTTTCTTCATTTCAAGTTCTACATACATAAAGTCCTTCATAAGTTAATTTCAAATAAAAAAATACAAAGCCCGGGCGACGCCGGGCCTTTTCAGCTAGTTTATATATATATTTTGATAGTCGACGGTTTTCTCTTAAACCAACATTATTATATTCAAGTTGTGTGAATCCTGAGATCCTGAATTGTATTAAAAATTGTTATTAAGTATTTGGAGTTTGTTTTGGGGCTCGTTATGTTATCCTGTCCTCCACCCTCTTTTGTGATTGAGTTCTCTTCCTTTAATGGTTCTGATCTACGGCCTCATTCTTCCTGGGTTTTTGGAACTTGTGCAGAACTAAACACTCAAATATATTAGCATCTACGTTTTCAACCAGAGAGAGAAGAAGCCGGCGTTACATACCTTCCCAGTAAGGACCAGACGATTTTACCCCGGTAAAACAGCCTCCTCGCGATTCCTACAAGAATATTGTAAGATAAACGACCGTGATTGGTCTATATCCGAGGAATTGCTAAACGTTATTGGTCAATATCAAACAAGCGGCATATGAGTGGGATAGTCATGGTATATTACATTTTTGGATTCAGGGATCTAAAACGTTTATTAATGCTGAAAATTTGACAATGAATTGGAGGGCCTAGTTCCATAAGGGCGTAAGGCATATATCTTTAATTTTGAGTTTTTAACATTTATGCTTTCTCCTCATATCTCTTAAATACTCAGTGTACAATTTGTACTTGTGCCTTAAACCTCTGCTCAGTTATAAGAAAAGACCTGTGAGACTGCACATCCATTCTACTTCATTACAGTTCCATACAGGCATAAGGAACAATTCCTATATCTTTTTGAGGTGTGTTTACCAACTGTTTTTATTTCCCGCAGTGCTAAGCAAATGTTTATCAAAACTGAATTTGCATTTCTGAAGCGTAACTTCATTCAAAATAAATTATTTTGCTTGTCATCTATTGTATTAATGTCAATACTGGTATTCATTGGCAAACATGCAATTGTCACTGTATATTGTATAATATAGGTTTTTACAAAAATAAAGTAAAAACAAATAATATGATACAAAGTTAAAATATTTTGCTACTGTAAAAGTACTTCAGTTTTTGTTTGACAAGTTTAATTACCTCTAGTTGTAAAAAATCCCTTTACAGTCTACCTTGTAAATTTGCAGAACACTAATTTAGCATATCCTTCAAAAATATATGTTATAAAATTAAACTTTAAACCACCTACTAGTGAGTGGTAACATTGTTTAAAAATATCACGATTTCTCGAAACGATGTCCTTGTGCCTTACGTCTTTATGGAACTAGGCCCTTCAATTTCAGAGTCGAACACAATAATAATGCCTATTGTATTGTCACAATGCCTAGCTACGAGAAGCTACGAGAAAACCGCTGACGTCGAGAAAGATCGCGCCTCCCTTGTTGGACAGATTGAAGCCGCGTACCGATGGGTGTGGCTTAGTGGAGACACGTTGCAGTGGGTGGACTATGCGCTCTGGAGGGGAGGGACAGCGCGCTAAGGGTGTGACTGCGCACCACCACAGACTTCAAGGTTGTGCGTGGATGGGAAATTTCTTGTCGCTTAGCTCAAGAACTTTCGAAAACCCTATATAAACCACAGGAGCGAACCGGAGAACCATTGTGAACTGAAGGAGTGTGAATTGATGAACCGAGGAACTAGTGGACGGAATTGAACTGGTGAACTGAGGGAACTGATGATCTGGATGAACTGATGAACCGAGGAACGGGTGAACTGAACTGAGACAGTGCCGTTCTGGTGAACTCAACGCGACGGGCCAGCGAGGACTGTAGACTGACCGACGTGGTACTGAGCTGCCGTGACTTGGGAGTCAGCACTGTGTGTGAGCGGAGACAGTGCTGTGACTTGCAGTCAACACAGTGGAAGTGAGCAGCGAGCAAGTGAACTGGAGAACAAGGAGTTATATGCCTGAGTATTGAGTATTGCTACACGAAATAAAGGAATCTTCATTCTCTTCAATCAGAAGAAAGTGTTCTGATTTCAAACCCCGACGAGTCATTGTTACACTGGTGTCAGAAGTGGGATATAATTAAAAGAAAAAATGCAAAATGGAGGAACTGTTAAAATCGTTACTTCACGCCGTGAACGATTTGAAACAGCAGAACAACGACGACTTGAAGCAGCAGAACACCGATTTCAAACAGCAGAATGACCGACTGAACGCGAAAATGGATCAGCAAAGCACCGAGTCGAAACAGCAGAATGACCGACTGAACGAGAAAATGGACCAGCAGAGCACCGAGATAAAACAATAAAACACCGAAATGAGAGAGGCCCTAAGAAGAGAAATGAAAAATGAAGTGAAGAACCTGCAGTTAAGCTTTAAGAAAGAACCGGTTAAGGAAAGGTTAAATGAACTAGACGGCGAACTAGTGGCAGTGAAAAGTGAACTAGAGAGACAGACCAAGGTGGAAGAAAAGGAAGGGCAGGAAGAGGTCAGGGCCATCACCATACAACCAGCTCCCGAAGGGGAAGATCACGCCCTAAGTGCACAACAGCAGGACGACGTGGACGTAGGACAGGTACGGCGGGACGTCATATCAGGTACGAGACTATCTTGGGACGAGGTAGCCAGTGGCAGCGCCATCTACGAGAGCTATGGGGCCCAGTGGGACTCCCTAATGGTCAGGAACGGGCTCCTGAAAGGGATCTGGGAGTCTGCGGATGGGAAGACGTTTGTGGAGCAGCTAGTCATTCCGAGAGTCAGAGTCAAGCATGTCCTGGAAGAAGTCCTCGTAGGAGCGACAGGTAGTCACTTAGGGTTGTTGGGAGCGGGGTATGGCCTTTGGTCGAGGGCCCCGGGGGTGGTGGTGGGCCAAAAAAAGGTGATCACTTAGGAGTGAACCGGACCCTCGACAAATTACGAAAAGAGTTCTACTGGTTGCACCAACGTAGTGACGTCGAGAGGTGGTGTCAACAATGCGACACATGCGCTGCCAGTAGAGGGCCTAGAACTCACAGTCGTGGGGCCATGAGGTAATACAATGTGGCAGGCCCATTCCCTGTCACTGATGATGGAAACCGGTACCTGTTGCTGGCCATGGATTATTTCACCAAGTGGCCAGAAGTCTACGCCATCCCGAACCAGGAAGCAGCAACAGTGGCCAGGGTACTGGTGGAGAACCTTATCTGCCGGTATGGAGTGCCGATGGAGTTACACAGTGACCAGGGGATGAACTTCGAGTCGAACGTCATGAAAGAGCTGCTCCAACGGCTGGGGGTACGCAAGACCCGTACGACCTCACTTCATCCGCAATCAGATGGAATGGTGGAGCGCTTCATCAAGACCCTGAAAAGACACTTACGGAAGGTAGTCTCAACCCATCAACGAGACTGGGACGTCCGGGTGCCCCCCTTCCTCTGGGCATATAGATCCTCGATCCATGACACCACCGGAATGACAGCAGCCAACATGGTCTTCGGGAGAGAGATCTCCGTCTACCGTGCGACCTACTGTTTGGCACCCCACTCGATGAAGAACAGCCATCTACCGAATATGTGTGGAACCTGACTGAGAGGCTGAGGGAAACCCACCAATTCGCCCGAGAGAATCTCCAGTTTGCTAGTGACCGGATGAAGGCGAGGTACGACAGGCTGACCAACACAGCTGGGTTCCACGACGGAGACCAAGTGTGGTTGTACCGCCCTACCAGGACTAGAGGGGGCAATGTCACAATGCCCAGCTACGAGAAGCTACGAGAAAACCGCTGACGTCAAGGAAGATCACGCCTCGCTTATTGGACGTGTGCCGGTGTGTGTGACTTAGTGGAGACGCGTCGCAGTGAGTGGACTATGCGCTCTGGAGAGGAGGGACTGCGCGCTAAGGGGTGTGACTGCGCACCGCCACAGACTTCTAGATTGTGCGCGGATGGGAAATTTCTCGTCGCTTTGCTCCAGGACATTTGACAGCCCTATATAAACCACAGGAGCGAACCGGAGAACCACTGTGAACTGAAGAAGGAGTGTGAATTGATTAATCGAGGAACTAGTGAACGGAAGGAACTGATGAACTGGTGAACTGAGGAACGGGTGAAGTGAACTGAGGCAGTGCTGTTCTGGTGAGTTCAGTACGACGGGCAAGCGAGGACTGTAGACTGACCGACCTGGTACCGAGCTGCCGTGACGTGGGAGTCAGCACAATGTATGAACGGAGACAGTGCTGTGACTTGGAGTCAGCACAGTGGAAGTGAGCAGCGAACAAGTGAAGTGGAGAACATTCAGGAATTATCTGCTTGTGTATTGAGTATTGCTACAGGAAATACAGGAATCTTCATTCTTCAATCAGAAGACAAGTGTTCTGATTTCGAACCCCCGACGAGCCCTTGTTACAGTATTATGGTGCAGATGGAGAAAGTGCAAAAAAATGATTTGCATATACATATAATTATTTAAATAAATATAACAACTAACTTACCCATACTTCACTTTCATCGATCACAGGCGCAGAACTTATCATCGGCAACAATCCTGAAATCAAACAAAGTATATAGAGAAAGAGACAACATAATTTGCTCAATGGGATTATACCGGGTAGAAGGGATATAATTGTGCAGATTTTCTCGGTATATTCCTTCAGTAGAAAGAAACAAAACACTCCAATACCATATTTGTCCCAAGTTTTTTCAGAAAAAAAGTCCTGAATTTTAACTCTGATTTTCTCGATATGTATTATTTATACTGTTTTAATCCTTTTCACATCAGCACAGGATTGAATAAGGAATACATTTTCCCGTTTGATTTTCAATAAAGTTGGCAGTTTTCTTGCAAATTAAATACAAAGATGTTTACGTGGACCACAACATCCGCTACTCAGTAGCGGCTCGTGGCTCAAAACGAAAGTGTGCTGCAAATACTATTTCATACAGCAAACTTAAAATATTTTTAAAAATTATTAGTAGGCCTATCTAAACTGCTCGTCTCTTTATCCATCTCTGGGAACTCTCACGCGATTTTCTCTGCCCCGAACGTTGTGTGAGTTGTGTGACGAGAGAAAATAGCAAAAATAAAAATAAAAATAAATAATAATAATAACAATAATAATAATGATAATAATATAAATTAATAATAATAATAATAATAGTAATAATAATTAGGGCAGGGAAAATCGCGTGAGAGTTCCCCGAAATGGAATAAGAGACGAGAAAATAGTATTTTTAATGATCGAGGTAGAGGAAGTCGCTTCGTGTTCCCAGTGCGACAGAATACTTAATCGAGGTTGTGGAATCCGGGTTTTTCTGAATTCAACACATTCGAATTTGGCGGTGAAGATGAAAAGCATTACTTACTCGCTACATCACGGTCCCCTACCGTCAGATGGTGGAAGATCTTCTCACATAACTAACAGCGCGCCCGCCGGTGAGACGTGAACCTCCCTCAGAATCCCACTCTGGGCTGCCCGCTGCCGCAGCGCATTTTGCAGGTTAAATCTCCCATATACGCCAAGCAGTGAAGTTCGAGCATGACGTCACACCCTACGAACGCTGCGCTGTTCGCAAAATGCATTCACGGGGCGGAAAAGATAATATTCACATTACCGACTCTTGACTCCCAAGCTACCAGCTAAGAAATTCTCGCGTGGACGCGCCAAGTTCAAAATCTACGCAAAAGAAAATATAATATTGCATTTGAAAATAACATTATACGACGAGAGAAAACAAGCTGTGTGCTGCAGCACTGCAGCACATAGGAGAAACCGCCACTGCGCTACATAAGAAAACGTTGGAGTGGAAGTGTCTTGCTTGCAGTGTGGCAGACATAATTCACACCCGGAAGGAGCCCAGTGGCAGTGTGTCGTTGCAATTCTGCGAAACTTTCAACCTAATTATCTCATAAACCAATAACGTAGTCGAAACTCAAAATAAGTTTTATATTTATTTTAATGATAACCACTATCCCCTTGAATTTGTTCAGTCATGCTCCTTTCATTCTGCATTCATCCCATTCAAGAAATGAATATAAAAGTACCGTATTTTTGAAGGCAGGGAAATTAGTAGGTGAATTTATATTAGATTACTTGACTTCATCTACTTTCTGATTTATATGTTTTAGTGCAAAGAATCTTGTATCGGATAAAAGCATATTTAATATATAACTGATTTAATTTTTATTTGGACCTAATAGCTTTTCATAAAATAGATCGCTTATTTCTCCATCAGATTCTTCTAAACAGTTTTAGTCCAGGCAACGAAGGAAAAATAGAAAAAAATAAATCGTGTAGTTTTGAAAATTGACAGAGTTGTCGGGGGAAGTGTCCTGGACAACATACTAAAAGTCCCCGTGGGTGAGGGGTGAGCGGAGGGCAGGGGGCCCCTTTGAAGGTACCTTTTATAGGGTTTTTGCTTATATCTAAATAACGGTGCATCATACAGGAAAAGTTACTATATACAAAATTCAAACTGATAACATTTTCTAAAAGTTTTATCTTATAGATTTTTTCTATTCCCAATTGCTTTCAAGATATCTGCCAGCGAAAAAAACACTTTCGCCTCAGGGTCATTCCACAGTTCTGGGTGTGACACTTTTGAGCTTATTTAAGAAGTTTATCATTTTATATTAATAAAGTTTATGAACCTATAGTTTTCTAATTTTTATTATGTGATCCCGATCCCGATCCCGATCCGAGCATAATCCAGAAAGCAGTAATAAAACAAAAATACTTACTGTTCTGGGTGTGACTGATTTGTCCAGTACTTTTACATATGAACATAGAAAAAGGAAAAACTCTGTTCTGTGGTTAATCAAAGAGGCAATTAGAATTTTATTTTAGTTAAGGTGGAAGTTTCTTAAATGGAATATGTAAAGGTTTTAAATATTATTTACATTTTTATAGAAGAACGGAATTTTTGAAAATGTTCTGGGTGTGACGTTCTGGGTGTGACAAAAAAGGACACGTGAGAATTATATTCATCTTTGAAACTATTTATTAAAATACTTTATTTGTTTCCACATAGTCACTGTTTTACGACTGTTTAACAATGTTTAAGCAGAATTTTGCCTAAGAACCGAAAACACATTGACCTCTGTAATTAATTATGGTAATTTTTGTGTTCTAACTTTGGGAACGATCACAGACATACTCTTATGTGAATGATCTTCTTTAATTGGCCAGATCCAAGGTTTTTCTGATGGTTGTATATATTTGAGCAATAGTTTTTCATTCTCGTAGTCGACTTCTCTCACTTCAGCATAAAATTCCTTTTTAATGCCGCAAACTTTACAAACTACTTTTCCTAAAGAGCGACTTGATTGAGAAGGACTCTTTCTGGGAGTTCAGATAATATCAGATGACTTAGATTTCTTCACTTTCTCCCTGTGACGTGGCTGTCTCTCTCTATCTCTTAGTCTTTTAAGCTGAAGGAAGGGCTTTTTCATCACGGTTTATTGCGCGTTTTGCTTTCAGTATTCTTTCTTTATTCCTCTTCCACTATTTCCTATAAAGTTCCTCATGAACATCTTCATTCTGCTTTATTTTGTCCCTGAATTTCTTTGTTTTTAATTAGAACTCTTCTGTGATAAGATATAAAAATACTGTAATTAGAATTGGAGAGCCAAGCAACCAATATATTGGAGATGTCACACCCAGAACACATTTTTAAGCTAGTTGCATTGCAGATATTAAACAAAGTTGTTATTGAAAGTTGTAGAGCATGTGTTCAACCTCACTTCTGGGAATCAGTAACATGCTGGCATACATATATCCACTATTAAAAAAACTTTTACATGTTTTTGTGTTCCGGGTGTGACAGAAAACAGTAATGTTATTTTGACTAAATAGGAAATGTAGATACTTACTTTTCCAAAATATAATCACTTGAATAAAACAAGAGAAATAGTATCTTCAAGATAACACAACAATAAAAAAAAGTCTGTCGATATTTCTGCTGATCTCAGAGTTGTCAACTTATGCATAAATGCACCAGTTTCTTTTTAATATATAAGTTCAAGTTTGGAAGTTGATTACACCAAGAAATGAAGTGCATTTCAAATTTGCTTACTAATTTAATAATCAGTAATTAACAATCTTTACTTTGATATGGAGTTTCCTATAAATTTGTGCAATTTATTTTTCAAACCTTGAGGGTCACTTCACACGGAATGACCCCTCACGCTTTTCGACATACTTTGCCTTCTAGCGCATCAGCCCTTAAGGATACAGCAATGCTTTCATGAAAGAAGTTGTAGGGAAATAAATCCGCTTTAAAATGAATAGTCATTTATTATTTTGTCTTGAAATGTTCAAAAGTTATGACAATTTTAATTTCGGACAAATTTATAAGATTTTGAAAGAAAACCGTACATCTCACTTTCTCTATATTTAGAAGTTATATCTTTGTATAGGCCTATAAGCTGTATATTTTGTATTTACATCGTGACACATGTGGAGAAATATTACTCAGCCATTAAAGTTACATTTATTAAAAATCCAATCACGGTACAAGCGCAGTACATGTACTGGAAAATACATGATGGTCCAAGCAACAAAAGAAAAACATGGACAAAAAAATCATGTAGTTTCGAAAATTGGCAGAGATGTGGGGAAAATGTCCTAAACAACATTCTAAATGTTCCTATGGATGAGGGTGAGGGGGGTTAAACGAGGCTTTCCCCCAGTTTTTCCTAAATACCTTAAATACTATAGGTTCTTGCAAAAAAACAGTTAATGCACAAAATTACACTACATACAATTTCCTACAAAATTGCTCTGAATCATATTTCTGTAGGATTAATAATACAGGAAATACGAGGAGATGAAGTATGACATAGTTCTGGAAATTCTTTTTATACAGACCTATTATATTTTTTTTTTACACAAACTGGAGCCGATGGAAATTAAAATGGCATGATGTCAAGCAAACTAGTTTTTAGAAAATATACATACTAAAGGTTAAGGTTACACATAAAGCTTATTAATATATTTTTTTAATATTATAATTACCATCATTATCATCATTATTGTTGTTGGTCTTCTTCTTGTAAAGCTTATCAATTTTGTTTCGATAAAAAAATTACCGGTATTTTGAAAAATGGTAAGGAATTATATATATTTAGAAATTGTAAGACATAGTAGGACTATCTGTAACTTTAAATGAATGTTTACTTCCCAATGTGGCTCCTGAGAATAGTTGCACAACATATTTTGTCACTGTGCAACTCGGTGTGTAGTCCAGTCAATGAATGCTCTAAAAGAGGTGTAGAGGGAAATGGAAGGAACACAAGGACAGGGGGCCTTAGAAGATCCCTTTTTTAGGTTTTTCGCTTATATTTCGGAAACTGTGGGTCCTAGCGATAATACCACTCTATACAAAATTAAAGCTGACAAAATGTTTCACAAGATTGATTTTGTTAATTCTTTCGCTATCTCTCCTAGTTTCCGAGATATCCGCGCTCAAAGTTAGCTAATTTTGAAAAAATAAAATTGCCTCGTGTTTTTTTGCCATATTTCATTAGCTAACTCTTCGGCCCTTCGTCCAACGAAAACTTCATAAGAAAGAAAGTTGTAGAGAATTAAATTTCCTTCAAGAATATACGATATTTTGCGTTTTGCCTTTAACCGTTCATACGTTAAAGCAATTTTAACTTTATGTGTAAATTCCGGGATTTTGCAGAAAAACTTTCGTATTTTCCGTTATTCCACTGCTCTAACTCTATACAAAAGCCAATATATACAGTGCGTGTCAAAAGAGTCTCCGCAGTGAGCTCAGACGCATGCGGGTGTGGTTAGGTTGGTAGCGGGACTACATTGACCTTGGAGCAGGACCTCATCCTTTTGAAACAGTAGTACTGTGATAACTGATAAGATAACTGATGATAACTGTGTGGTTGTATGCTTTTGCAGTGCAGTGCTTGTGTGAACCGTCGAATTGAGTGCATGTTTAGTTAATCGCGTGCTTATAAAATCATTATGTTAACCATCGAAGAAAGAGTGTTTTTAGTTGAACTTGTATTCCATGAGCGTGATAAGTTTACGGAAAACGTAAAACTTAAATTTCGTGAACGATTTCCACATTCGATATGTCCCTTAGCTACCGCGGCTACGGAGACCGGCTTTAATTAGCGGGATCCGTTGCCAACCTAACTGTGGTGAGTGAGCGTGTTAGCGCATTCACCTCACTGCGGAGACTCTTTTGACACACCCCGTACATATTTATATGTATAAATAGTGTGCACTATATATAAGTTGTACATAAAGGAATTAATATGCATATATGTATTTTATAATAAATTTTCAAATAACATATATGCCTATGCATTGCCCAGTCAATGAATGAATGGAAATGGAACACAATTTTTTACTTTGAGACTTTGTTTGGACTAGTTAGAAGTTAAACATACTAAAAACCCTCCCTCCTAGGTGGTGGGCAGGGGGCCCGTAGAAGGTTTTTCTTTTATATCTCAGATACTATGGTTATTTGGGAAAGAGGTTCCACGATATCTGCTATTTGTGATGGGTATGTCAATTTTGTGAACAGTCACTATCGTGGAAGGAGTATCACTGTAGTGTTTGATGGGTACACAAGCTCATCCTCAAGTACAAAGGTCGCTGAGCAGCAAAGGCGATACCGTCTCAGCAAGTCAGCCGACATACACTTCAATCAGGAGACAGTCATAACTGTGAAGCAGGAAGACTTCCTGTCAAATGCTCACAACAAAAGTCGGCTGATTAAGATGCTGGAGCTCACACTACAGGCACATGGAGACAGAACCCTTCAAGCATAGGATGATGCGGATGTCCTCATTGTAGATACGGCTGTGGAGTTGTCACGTACCACCGCTGTAGCTGTTGTTGGTGAGGATGTCGACCTAATAGTCCTGTTGATGGCCAAAACACCTGGTGATCAGGACATAATTTTCGTCAAGCCTGGACGTAGAAACATAAAAACTACACTGTTTTCTACCGAGGAGCTTCAGACCCAGGGGCTGCGAGACATACTATTTCTACATGCCTTCACTGGGTGCGATACCACCTCAGTAGCCTTCCGAAAGAGTAAGCTGGGATTTCTCAAACTGTATTTGAAGTCTCCAGACGTCCAGGAAGCAGCTGCAGTTTTCTCAGACCCTTCCTCAACAAAGGATGATATAGGGGAAGTTGGGAAAAAGTGTATTTTGAGGTGGTACGGGACCCACCTAAAGAGAAACCTCCCACCAACTGAGGGGGCAGCGAAACAACATTATCTGAGGACGTATCAGCAAGTCCAGATGTGGTTGGGTCATGAGCTGCCTCCTCAGATGTACGGGTGGGAGTTAACCATCAACAAATTTCTATCCCCGGTGCACCGGATGGAATATTAAAATCTATTTTTTGTCGGTGCACAAAGGATTGTGCCACCACTAAATGCGGATGCAGAATGGCATCTCTCAAGTGTTCCCCTTGCCAAAACTGCCAGGGGAACTGTCCTAATGGGGGGCCCCTCTTGGACAATGAGGATGAAGAACTCGACATTGATCCTCTGCCAGTTATCCAAGAAGATGTATCTACGGGTGTATCTTTCTCTACGGATGAAGAAGAAACCGACGCAGAATCCACCCCAGAACCAAGTTCCCATGACCAGCCAGGACCATCCCACTCCAAGAGAGCCAGGAATTTATAATAATTACTGTACTATAAGGTGTAAATATATTATTAAATTAAACCTAACACGGTCTCAAAGAAACATTTACGAGTTAATGTGTTAATAAAAAAGTTATGTACAAATTGTTATTGACTCTGAAATCACTCTACCCCAATGCCTTTGCGGAGCGAATGTACAGTTAATGTATATTATGTTAACTGTATATTATATATTATATACATTGAAAACAAGTATTATTGCCTATGAAGGGGGTTATTATGGCTCAAAAATAACAATAAATAACGATAAGTTGTCAATTTTGAGTACTATCAGAGATTTCAATCATATATATATATATATAGTAATTATATTTATGTAGGGGTAGGAGATGGAACTCTCAAAATGGTTCCATTAGATTTGGGGTGTGGATAATAGTACTAAACTACAACAAACAATATTAATTTTGAAAATATAGTGTAAATACTTATACGACACATATAATTTCTTTATGTGCCACATATATAGTTATACTATTGATACATATAAATATTTACATATAACTATATATAATACGTGTATATTGGATTTTATATAGAGTTTGAGCAGTGGAATAACGGAAAATACACAAGTTAAGGATTTTCTACAAAATCCCGGAATGTATACATAAAGTTAAAATTGCTTTAAGGTTTGAACGGTTGAAGATAAAGCGCAAAGTATCATATATTCTTGAAGGTCATTTAATTCTCTACAACTTTCTTCCTTATTACTTTTTTGTACGACAAAGGGCCGAAGAGTTAGCTAATGACATATGGCGAAAAACGCGAGGCAATTTTTTTCTTTTCAAAATTAGCTAAATTTGAGCGCTGATATCTCGGAAAGTAGGAGAGATAGCGAAAAATTAATAGAATCAATCTTGTGGAACATTTTGCCAGCTTTAATTTTGTATAGAGTAATATTATCGCTAGCACCCATAGTTTCCGAGGTATAAGCGAAAAACTGAAAAAAGGGATCTTCTGAGGGCCCCCCTGTCCCCCGCTCACCTCCTAGGAGTGACGACTTTCAGTATGTTTACCTCCTAACTAGTCCAAACAAAGTCCCAAAGTAAAAAATTGTGTTCCTTCCATTTCCCTCTACAACTTTTCATTGACTGGACTAGTGGTGGAAGATATGGAAGCCGAAAAGCTGGCATTAAATCCTCATCCATTTTTGGAACCTCTCATGGTACAGTCGGCCAAATAAAAAACGTCGGGCGGTATTTGATTAAGTATCACGAACGAGCATATGCGCATGTACAGGAAGACTTAAGGTTAGGTTCACACACGCCTCATGTCTATCCATGTATTTTCTTGATTATTTAGTCAGTTTTGTTCCAAAACAAACATGTATAGAAGGCTGTGGCTATATGCCTCAAATCCGCCATATTCTTGGTTGCAAATTTTTATAATATTAATAATCAATAGATTCGCGAGGAATATGTTTATTCAAGGAGCATTTTTTAAAGATTTTATTTTATAATACCGGTACTTCTAGTGCAAAGTCAATTACTTACGCTCAACTTCTGCAACCAATCTAGCATCGAAATACGCGGCCTTCCGCAGATCCACGCTTCATATGAAAACTTCCGGTCGCATTATAGTGACGTTCCTACTTCTGAGCTGCTCTTTCATAAATATGGAACCTTCTCGCTGCTTCAGAGGCCGAAAAATGCAGGTCAATTACAGCCCTAACTACACTTTCTCTCACTTTAGCATTTGTATGTGGCGATGACATAAAGCAAAATGAATTATGACAATACATTAAGTTGAATATCGTGTGTTGCGCTTTCCGCTTAGTTCATTTTTTCCCTCGTTGTTCATTTTTCCCTCCTGTCGCATGACCTCATATGTTCCGAGAATGGCCTGTATTTTATGTTTTTTATAGGAAACTTGTGAACTAATGAGTTAAAACTTCAATTTTAACTGCATACGAGTCCCGACGTTTTTTATTTGACCGACTGTACATGCACCAACAGTATACCATCAGAAGAAGAAGAAGAAGATGAGTTTAAGATTGATGACATCCAAGCAAAAGAATCAATGTTGTATATGTGTATAAATACCGAGTGTTCGTAGAAACTCTAACTTACCATAAGATGTACTAAGGTTCCGATATTGGAGATTAAAAAATAGACAGCTATACATTTATTTAAAGTAATAGGTAGGCCTACCAGTCTTATAATTTCTAAATACATCTAACTCTTTACAATTTTTACAAATAATATTTTAAACGAAAAATATAACGGCTAATAGGTCTGGTTCATATTTTTAAAAAGCGCACTCATACCATGTGATTTTTATAAGCTTTATAACAATAACAATAATGAGTTTTATGTATAAAGTTTACCTTCAGTACGAATATCATTCTAAGAACTAGTTTTCAGTACGAATATTATTCTAAGAACTAGTTTTCTGGGCGCCATGGTAATTTAATTATCATCTGCTCTCTTTTTTGTTAAAATGTAATATATAGGTTATGAAAAAAGAATTTCCAGAACTATGTCATACTTCATATCCTTCTATTTCCTGAACTATTAATCCTATAGAAATATCATTAAGATAAATTTCATAGCAAATTTTATGTATTTTAATTTTTTGCATAAATTGTTCAATAATTATTTTCACCAATGTATTACATCGATAGCATCATAATTTGTTAAAGCCCAGTATTATGTAGTTCCCAAAGCCCTATGTGAACACTGTAAACAATACACTGTTGTCATGTGAAGTTAATTGCATTTCATTTTTCAGTATAATCACAGTATAAGCATTGATACAGTAAAGAAACTGTGTGTTAAAAGTCCTATGACAACATGCTAACTGGACGACACTAGCGCTCCATGCGGAGAGTAACTAAAACTACATTTTCATCATATCAAACTACTTGGGAAAATACATAAACACATCACAAAATATGTTATGTTAAGAGATAAAAATACACAATATTTTTATTTAATGCAAATCTGAATTTTAAATTTAAGAAATAATAAAACAGATGTAATATTCTAGTTAAGAACAGGTAAACAATACCTAAATGAGCTGCTGTTAAGGACTGTATCTAGGCCTAGTACTTTTCCTGTAAAATCATTGCCCTGTAATATAATTTATAATTAAAACTATGATATTAAATACGTATTAATTACGTAAATTATGATATTATAGGTCTGTCACGTTGTTCATTCTGCACTTCATTGTTGAGTGTATTTTGATTCTTTGCCTAAAATGGCAACATACGACTTCAATTGTAGGTCTATGTAGCCTCAATTACTGCAGGATGAACTCCATTAAACAAAACAAAAAATTCTGGAGCCTTTGGGGGAAAAAATAATATTAAGTCGCACCTTGGATGAATGTTCCCGCCCACCGCTCCCTCGCGATGCACTTTCTTTTATACCACTTCTTCTGTCCTCATATTACATAGAAACTCGTGATTGGACGTTGGTAGTGTGACGTCATACCGGTAAACAAAAGATGAACAAAAGTTGACAGGCTTACTAACGTGTGGAAGATATAATATGCCACATTTTCGAAACCGACAAACAGTGTATCGTACATTATTCGAAAATGCAAGGGCGCTTCGCTTCGGCTGCCGCCTCCGCTCGCGCACTTAACTAAGTGGATAGTGTTATGCATTATTTAGATTATGTGAAGAGGTGATTGTGGTCTGGTCGGGATTGCCGAGTAAGCTAGAGGGTTGTCATTTTGGTGTATGGGTTGGTAGCTTGTATTTGGTACGATCGGGAGTTTGGAGAGAAGGGACGATCGGGTGTTCCGAGATAACAAGCGAACAGCAACGCATTGTTTGGAGCGTAAGGGGGCGACTTAATCTTCTCTTATGCCGCCTTTGGAATTGAGGACACCGTCGGTACAGCAGTTTTAATTAACGAGTTTTTATAGGAATTTATAAACTGTTTGCTTTCGGCGTGTTCCTAGCATAGACCGTAATTTTCACTCAAATATTTTACATCTTTTGTTAGTAGGTTTTCTTGTCGACCATTAATGACCCATTTTATACACCAGAAATCATTACAACAGAATGAAATATAAAAATATTACATTAAAGTAACTTGAAACATAACCACACCAGAATCACCTACAATAAATATTACGTATTTTCGTTCTTACTTTCTAATAAATAAATCACTCCTATTTATTTACATATTTCCCGGAGTAGTTCCTGTAGTGTTAGTTTATGCCGCTACGATCGCTAGTATATGCGCGCACATGTTCGTCTGGCAGAAAAACGGACTGAGTGTCTTTACTGTATTAGTACGTATACTGTGGTATAATATTCTCAGAAATTAAATAAATTTTCAAGAGAAGGAGTGGTTTGATTGAATTTTAATGTTGACCGCTTCACTTTCCGAGCTGAACAGGGTATATGTGCAAAATTTCGTGCAAATTGGTCAAGAAATGTAGATTAGTATAGGGAACATACATACCCACATACATACAGAGTATCCCAATAAAATGTATACACTCTTTAAATGACTACAATACTAACAATTATTATAATACAGAAAATTTTCAAAAATCAAAATAATGTGAACAAATGTAGAAACCAGCCAATTATCGAAAGTGTTCAAATTGTTGGCCATTGTGGTCCATGCACAGCTGATAACGCTGATGATTGAATCGAAAACGTTCCTAATCATTTCAATTGGTATTTTGGCACATTCTCTTTCAATGGCTGCTCTCAGCTCATTGACTGTAGCTGGTTTTGTGGAGAAAACATTGTGTTTAACATGCCCCCACAGAAAAAAATCCATGGGGGTCAAATCCGGGAGCGTGGAGGGTAATCGATACTTCCTCTTCATCCTACCCATCTGTTTGGCAGTGGCCGTCAATATAGGCCCTTAAGTCGCGATGGTAGTGGGAGGTGCTCCATCCTGCTGGAAGTACCATTCTTCATTCCTAAACATCTTTTGGATGCGTGACATAGCGGATTCTTATAGTAAGTTGAGGTAATTTGCACCATTCACGGTATCATCAAAAAAGAAAGTCACAATTAAACCAAATGCTGCAAACCACACCACACTGTTACCCCTGGTAAGTTCACATGGTGTTCCACTGTCCCATGAGGATTGTTAACTGCCCAGTAGGCGCAATTGTGACGATTAATTGAACCATTTAACTTGAACGTAGCCTCATCACTCCAAACAATGTTGTATGGGAATTGATCGTCCTCTGCACATTTTGCTTTGTACCACTCATAAAATTCAATTCTCCGGTCTTAATTATCTTTATTGAGAGCGTGGGCTAATCTAGGAATAAAACTTATCCATTGGGGACGCTTCAAAATGCGATGGACACTCGATTTTGGAACTCCTGTCTCACTAGCCGCTTGCTGAACAGATTTTCTAGGCGATTTCTGAAATCTCTCAATGACTTCTCTTTCTCTTGTGGGGCTGATGGATGATCATGGTCTTCCGGAATGGACATCCTTAACAATTTATTCTTCCTCAAAATTATCTCGCAAACGAGTAACTGTGAGTCTCGTTGGTGCATCTCGAAACTTCATTCTAAACCGTCTTCCAGTAGCGGTTTAGAATGAATTTTCTTTCATCGAAGTTTAGTCTGACTCCCGCCATTATTTTTAGCAGTCACAACTGAAAAAAGAACAAAAAATGTGGTTGTTATGAACTGTCAAAATGTGTATACATTTTATTACATACCCACATACTTTCAATTTTATATATTAAATAAGTGACTGTGTAGTCCAGTATATAGATACATTCCACCTTATATTAATTAGAGTAAATGATTTTTCTTTTTTATATTGTTTGGTATAGTAAGAGTAGGTAAAACCAAATTTGAGACTTCGAAAGCCCTAGGGATAACTTTCTGTGAGAAGAAAACCACGAAATTTTCGAACTTTTTAATTTTGTTGGAAAAATCTCCTACATAGAAACTCCTACACAAACTTTTCTACAAAATGCACTTGCCAGACTTTAATTTACATGTAGTATTACAGTTACTATAGTACTTGGAAGTTTAAAAAAATATTAAAACCATTTGAACGTTTAAAACGTTTTGAACCATTTTATCCCTATTTATGGCGGTTTATGTAGTCCATTATGTGTTTTAACGTTGAATGACCATTCATTATGTATATGGCCCTGTATACAGACGGATGAGTTTGGAAATTAAGTAATAGAAGGTTCAGATAATCAGAATGCTTATATCACAGAAACAATTGATTTTATTATGGTTTATTACAGAAACATTGATTTTGTTACAGGAGCAATATTGGTTATGAGGCAAACATTATTATGATGGAAATATATTGTGAGATCGGTATGAAATATGTGCGCCTTAGACGTTTGAAAGTCCAGGTTGTACATCTGCTTTCGGTGCATCATCAAGTCATACTCTTCTTGTTTAGAATCATCGTGTCCTTCAAGAGCTTCAATGCCAACTTCATCGCTTTCTTCCTCAAATTTGCTGGTACATGAAATCCCTGAACATTTCTTGCAAATTGTATTGCATTTCAACTTTTATTTTCTGTAGGTACATGCATTATTGGAACCTTTTCTGCAGCCGCAGTGTATCAGTTGCAGCAAGGACTGCGGTGCTGGGACTTGTGTCTTTTTAATTGGAATGAGACCTTAGCTGTCGCGTTTCCATCTTCATTCTATGCATCCAGGATGTTACCCACCCACTTGGCGGAATGTGCGAATGCATATTGTTCGGCTACGTCGTGCGTTGGTGGAAGTCTGGGTAAGCTGATCTTTGTTTTGGCTGCCATCTTAACAAACAAATGATGTCTAAGATCATTGATCCCCTGACGGGTGTTCGTTCCAGTGCTGTCCAGAGCCATGACAATTTTTCTCCTACTTGGCTGATTTCTTCCTTGGTTGCATGTAAAAAAAAAAAAACTTAAGTGTATCTATTCAAGCTGGGTTCTTCGCAATGGAGGTACAAAGTTTTGTTTCTCCATGGCCAAATGGAGCTGAGGTGGTATCACAACCACTAAAAACATGAATAAACAGGAGGTACTCTGGATCATATTGATGTGATGAGGTTGAGAAGTCTCATGTTTGCCACTCCTTCCTGATTTGAGAAGGTGTATGTTTGGGCATGAATTGGGTAGCCCGAGCTGGAGCACAAGTACGTCTATATCCTCACTTACAGCAACGACACTATTAAAAATGGCTACTTTTGATATACTTGTACTAACTGTAATCACATCTGCGTCTTCTACTGCCTGTAATATTTGAAAATATTTTCGAACTTTTTTTTCACTATTTGTATGAGACCACTCTTATTACTGTCATTCCCCATGGGAAACAGCAGGGAATTTTTTTCATCAAATATTGTATCAGCTGGACTCCTTATCTTGGAATGACAAATTTTTCTGAACTTTTAGTACCCTGTTGATTCACCTCGTTTTGGTATCCATCAAACAAGATAATTCCCTCCGACCCATATTGCTTCTTGACAAAGCTGACGTACCTCATGTAGATAGAGCCAAATGATTCATTGCCTTATGAAGGACAACTACCATCTTACGTTTCAGAAACGATGTCTGGATATCTTCAGGCTTGAAAGCTTTGTAGAGCAATGATTTGGTACCCTTTCGTAATCCTTCTTCGCTGAAGGAACAAGTTCGTAGGTGAAGTACTGTTTCAAGTCTTCATCTAACTGTTTCGTTATGCAGAATTATGAAGCAATGTCATTGGATCAACAGCGGTCACCTGTTTTTTGAATCAATCTTCATGGTGTTCATGACATCAGCAAGTGTAATTATTTTATCATTTCGTTTCAAATGTAGCCTAACTAAGTTTTACCAATCATTTTTGCCTTGCAGGTCTTGCCTACTTCTTGGGATAATTGATAATTCACCTGCTCTCCACCTACTACTCCACTGCTTATTAACATTATAGAGTCAGTTATGGGAAACGGATTGTGCTGAACAAACCATAGCTTCAGTTTCAGTGTCTCGTCCTTGTCTCGATCCACTCGAGAGAACCTTGCTTCTACATGCTGCTCAGATGGCACTACAGTTACTTGGCAGTAAGTTTCCATGGCATCACAAACTTGTAATGTGTCCACTGTCCGCTAGCCTACTCAAGACCAACAGACCGACAGCACCCCTCCTCACATCACAACGTTTGCTGACTCATTTCTCCCACCTTTCCACCTAAATACGAAGAAAAAAAAAAATTGGCCTTATATTAGAGCAATTCTGTGATATATTTACTACTTAACTACTTAAAATTAGTTTATTAAGTTTACTTATTGGAACACAAATCGGATTATTAATACTGGAATCAGCAGTTGCCGTAATTCAATCTTACGTATTTGCAGTATTAAGAACTTTACATTACACTAGAAGTACTGTGAACAGTAGACCTCGCATAAAAAAGGAATTAAAATATAAAAATCTTTACATGTATGTAATTTTAAACGGATTTTAAACTTTCTATATTATCTGGTTGTAGATATATATTAATGAAATTTGACCCACCTCAGGCTGTGTTTTCTTGTAATACATGTAGTAGTAGTAGTAGGGGATTTTCCAGCTATTGCCGCCTTCCCATTCCTAATAGCCATATATCTCGATCCAAGGCGTCCTCTTCGTGGAGTCCTCTCCTATCAATGCTCTCTTTAATGCTCTGGTACCAGGATCTTCTCGGTCTGCCCTGTCTTCCTCTTCCAGGTGGTTTCCTCTTAAGCATCTTATTCGGCCATGTGTCCGAACCATCTTAAACCTCTTATTTCAATCCTATCTAGGACTGTCTCCTCCACTTCCATCCTTCTCCTTATCTCTTCATTCCTAATCTTTTGGATTCTTGAAACTCCTGTACTTCTTCTTAAGTAATCCATTTCTACTGCTGATATCTTCCTTTTGTATTCAGCATTCGGTATCCAGGCTGTAATACATGTACATATACATATTTGATGGCAATGTATCTTTAAAACACATAATGGACCACATAAACCGCTATAAATAGGGATAAATTGGGTCAATACACGCGTTTTACATTAAAAAATCCAAGTACTATAGTACGGTACCTGTAATACTATATGTAAATTAAAGTTTGACCAGTACATTCTGCAGGAAATTTTATGCTCTTTCGAATGGCGATAGAAAATATTTGCTAGGAGTTTTTATCTAGGAGATTTTTCCGACAAGCTAAAAAAAGTGTGAAAATTTCGTGATCTTTTGCTCATAAAAATTTATTCGTAGGGCTTTCGAGGTCGCAGACTTAGTTTGACACTACTCTTACCTTACCAAACAATATAAGAAAGAAAAATCTTTTACCATGATTAATGCAAGGTGGGTTCTTTTTTCGCTACCTATATACTGGACTAATGTGTGGAATAGTCATTCTAAATCCATGGGTTGGGTATTTAAATCAATCAATTAATATTTTAAATGAAATAAAATGTTCCATGTTCATTGATTTTTCATACTCTTTACAGTATTTACAACCCTTTTATTGATATCTGATGCACCTGTTCTCCGAACACTATGAAAGAGTATTTGTTGGTATGCGACACAGAAATCTCCCTCGATGATATGTTATGTAGCACGGTGACCCTCTAAAGAACTTTAGTACCCACCCAAATCTTTGAAGAACCGCACTGCGTGTATGTCCAATGCGCGACAGTCTCGTTTGAGACGGAGATTTCAGTTGCCTACCACACTTATTCTTGCCTCGGCTGAAATGAGCTCTTAATTTCAGGGAACAGCTTTACGGGAATTAATCCGATCAAATCACAGACTTACAAATACTGGTAGGATCATTATTCATACAGTGCGTCTTTCGAGCGGCCGGACCGTCGCGCGGCGGCACCGGACTGGGTGAGGCTTGGCACATCTTCCGCCAATGTTACACGTAAACGACCGGCAAGTCATGGGTACGGAACACTAACTACTGTACTAACTTACATTAGGCTTTCCTGCATCACAACAGATGTTGAAATTGATGACCTTGAACGCGAACACATTCTCTATATATCCGAAAACAATTCTGGTTTACTCGAAAAAGTTCATGTTGACTGATTGCCTGTATTTCTCTCGTGATGCTGTCCTTCAATTCTTGTAACGTGTGCGGATTTTATGCATACACTTTATTCTTTAACGTTCCCCATAAATAAAAATCGCATGGCGACAGGTCAGGGGAACGAGGTGGCCACAATCCTCGACTAATTATTCTGTCACCATACACACTTCGCAATTCATGCATAGAATTTTCAGCAGTGTGCGCTGTAGCTAAATCCTGCTGAAACCAGCCACACAATCTTTCATTTCTTGTTAGTAGCGGAAAAAAATTATTTAAAATAGAATTTACATCTCCCTCATTCCACTGTCCAATTTCAACCTTTCAAAAAGCACAACGAACAATATCATCGTGTCCCATGTAATAAAAACCCTCGGAGGCCAAAAGCCTAGGATTCATGAAAGGTGCGGTACATCTTCCATATGATATTAGACAATCACTTTCCTAATTCATATTGAGAGCACGCCAGGTCATACGAGCACGAGGACAAGCGTTCGTTGACATGGCGACGTTTCTTCTTCACCTTCCGATCTTCAATTGATCCAAGATGAGGTGATGAAAGTAATATAAATTTGTAGGTTATATTTTGTTCTGGCAGATGCAATATTACTATGCGGTTTTGTTATGTGATAGAGTTTAACACCAATGTAGTCATAGGCGTAGTAAATGCGTCTTGAAGTCTCCATGGAGTCGGAGGCACCCTACGCCCATCGACTTCGCTAGAAAGGTGCGTATTATTAACATGGACCCTTTCCTATTCTTAACCATCGTAAGATAAATTCTTATGAGTGTTTTATTGAAGTGAAACTTCTTTAGCGGCGGTAGGAGTAAATCGGGAACTTGTGTCACGCTCAAAAACCGTCACGAAATTAGTGTTACAGTGAAAACCGTCACGAAATTAGTAGAGTGTTTCGGAGCGGACTGCACAGAAAACAATCAACTCAATGATTAGGAGTAATGAAGGGGAGATTATAGAAAATATGCCGTATTTTCAAGATGCCATAACTCAGGTGTTAACAGTCAGATTTAGTTGAATTTTTTATGCTTTGCATGTGCACTCTGTAGTTTAAAATAAGCAGAGAATGGTTGTTCTAGATATCACTGTTTGGTAGGAAAGAATTTTTAACACATAGGTGACAATTTAGTTTTACGGTTTCTTCCCTTGACATAGGTACGCTTTTTTCAATTTCTGTAGCTTAGATTTTTTTGAAACTTTGGTAACTTACTAACAATGGGTACTGCTATTTACCCTACCTCAATCAGTCTAATATATACAATATTACTGCCTGAGAACTGCATAAAAACTTCACGACTACAAAAAAAGACTTTTTTTTTTTAAATAAAAATAGTTGTAAATTCTGTATATTCAAGACTTTCCCAAAAATTCTGGTAAGGGAGATTTGTCATCTATCCATAATGAATTCCTGCAAGTTTCATTATTTTAGCGTGAATAGGTTTTTAGAAAATGGTACCTGAAGTACAAAAAATGTAATTTTACAGGAGAGCGAAAAGAAAATTACATGCATGTTCTAACCTTATGGTATTTTATCCATCCAGGTCGCTCTGTTTGGATTAATAATAACGCAACATATACGACCTATATATCAAAATGTTAAAAAAACTATGCTCTATTACATGAGCCAAAGAAAAAAAATCGATTTTTTTGACATTGGTAACTACCATCTCCCCTGAAAGGAATTTTTTTAGACCTAGTACGAGGACCTGCAAATGGTAACAGTAGTGATAGCTGTAGTAGTGGTAGCAGTAGTAGTAGTAGTAGATGTAGTAGTAGTAGTAGTAGTAGTAGTAGTAGTAGTAGTAGTAGTAGTAGTAGTAGTAGTAATAATAACAATAATAATAATACTTACTAGCTGAATGGCAATAGACATTTCCTAAGCAATCTAAGATATATTATCTATTTTATGGAACTCGGAGGTTCATTACCGCGCTTAAAAATCCAAACAATAAAAAGTCAAAGATGCAAAATTTAAAAAAATCAGAATTCCAAAATTACAAAATCAAAGATTTAAAATTCAAAAGTCAAAAAACTCCAAAATTTAAAAAATAAAAAATAGAAATTAAAAATCCAAATATCCAAAATTTAAATAATTAAAAATCCAAAATTTAGAAATAAAAAAATTAAAAACTAAAAATTAATAATTCGAAAATCCAAAATTGAAAAATCTAAAATTCCAGAATTAAAAAAAGAAAATACAATATTAAAAAAAAAACAAAAAATAAAAAAATTGAAGGAATCAAAATTTAAAAATTCAAAATTAAAAAATGCAAAGAACCAAAATTTAAAAATCAAAAAATCCAAAATTTAAAACATCAAAAAATTAAAAATTAAAAAATCGTAAATTAAAAATTAAAAACCCTAAAAGTCCAAAAAATTCAATAAAATTAAATTAAAAAATTCAAAAAATAAAAATTTCAAGTTCCTAAATTTAAAAACTCCAAAATAAAAATAAAAACTCCAAAATTAGTAAATTCAAAGATCCAAAATGTAAAAAACCAAAATAAAAAAATCCAAAATTAAAAATCCATATTTTCAAAATTTAAATTTAAAATATCCAAAAATCTAAAATTTAAAAAATGAAAAATAAAAAAAATTAAGATCGAAAATTAAAAAAAATCCAAAATCCAAAATTCAAAAATCCAAAATTCAAAAATCCAAAACCCAAAATTAAAAAATTCCAAAAGCCCATTATTAAAAAGTCCAATAATGCAAAATTGAAAAAATCCAATAATCAGAAAAAATTGAGAAAATAAAAATTAATACAAGTTTCATTTCGGTCGCGTGGCGTTCCACGCACACTTTATTTTCTATGTTTCAGAAGTTGGAGACTCAAGATTATGAGCTAAATTCATTTTATGAGTTGAAGATTTTCAAGATTATGAGTGAAATTAATTTGGAAAAAAATTTAATACAACCAAAGTGATACAAATGTATTCGTTTTTAAAGTTATTTCATAACTGGATTTTAAAAAAATGATATACGTTTGACAAAGTACAGTTTTCCCTAACCTATCCAATTCTTAATTCCTAGGATGAGGGACTGTGAAATAAAAAATACATCTCAGGTGTTTAGAATTTTATTCACCTTATTACAATCATACTGGGATTTCATCCACAGCGTAATCACAATAACATTTTGCAATGCACAGTTCATATTAGGTTCATTATGAAAAAGACATTTGGTTTCACAGCCTCTTTTTTCCAGTATATAGGTAGCGAAAAAAGGGTCCACCTTGCATTAATTAGGGTAAAAGTTTTTCTTTTTTACGCGTTTTGGTAAAGTAAGAGTAGTGTAAATCTAAATTTTCGACCTCGAAAGCCCTAGAGATAACTTTCTGTGAGCAATAGACCACGACATTTTCGCACTTTTTTCAGTTGATCGGAAAAATCTCCTAGATATCTACTCGTCGCAAACATTTGTCTATCACCATTCGAAAGATCATAAAATTTCCTGCAAAATTCACTGGTAAAACTTTAATTTACATGTAGTATTACAGGTACTATAGTACTTGGAATTTTTAAAAAAATTAAAAGGCATGTATTGGCCCATTTTATCCATTTATGGCGGTTTATGTAGTCCATTATGCGTTTTAATTATGACTGACCATTCATTATGTATATGTACATGTATTACGAGGTTACCTCGGAGGGGGTCAAATTCGATGAACATAAATTTACGACCAGATAACATAGAAAGTTTAAAATCCGTTTATAATTACGTAACTTAGGTGTAATTTGTTTTAAATTCCTTTTTTTATGCGAGGTCTACTGTTCACAGTAGCATACCGACCGTGTAGGGTAAATAAATCACAGAATTGCTTAATTATAATGCTTAATTGTATTGCCACTTTGTGATTTTGGACAATGGAATGAGGGCGATGATCCTCGAAAAGAATCACGAACGTTTCTCACAATTTTGTACAAGAAAAAAATAATTAAACTGTATTCTAAATGTATGCGATGTAATCCTTTGTCAGTGAGGACATGTCCTACCGACATCACCCTGATGCCTGTCACATATTCATGATTCATCAAGTATTATGCGTACGATGTGGTTAAAATTATCTTTTTTGATAGAAGTCACGAGTTTTAGAAATAAAGAGTTCATGTATGGTAAATAATAAGATCATTCCTACAAGAACAAAACCGAGACCGAGACCAAGACTGAGACCGAGACCAAGACCGAGACCGAGACCACTAGTTTTAGCAAAGTAAAACTTAATAAATAATTGATGTGTGTCAAATATAGTTAGTTGCTTTTCATCCTTGAAGCTGTAATTGTGAGGTAACGAAATGAGTGACGAGAACACTTCTGATCAAAGTAATGATGTTGTATGCTCTCAATCGAAACTGTCAAGCAGTAAATATGGTGATTTTTTCGAGTTATTTGATGGAAGTGAGCAACCTTATGGTATGTGCAAACTTTGCGAAAGGTCAAAGCATAAGAAAAATGAAATAAAAATGAAAGATCATAATGCTAAAGGTCTGAAGAAGCATCTTCTGATGGTACATAAACTTCTCCCAGGAGTAAAAGATAAACATATATCGTCAGATAATGCGAAACATGTTAAATCTATACGGAATAAATATTTAGCGCTAAAAAATCCAATCTTGAGACCAAACAAGAAATTAGTGATATTATAAATCCGATAACTCTCCCCTTGGAAGAGCTCGTGAACATCGGTAAACATGAATCTGAAGAATCGGAAATGGAATACGAATCGCTTCAGTCCTCTGATCAAACTCTACAAAAGCATTATAAATACATGTTAGAAAATGTCTACGGACGTGTGTCAGCGCCTTACGTCCAGAAACTTGTTCGGCATAGACCTAAAAATGATGATGATATTTACGCCGTGAATTGGGATCCTAATAGGCAGATATTCAGCATTGGTAAATCCACAGTCACCATTAAAACGATAACCTCTATATTGGTAACAAGAGATATATCTTCAGGCCAAACAAGAAATTGGTGAAATTATAAATCCGATAACTCTCACCTTGGAAGAGCTCGTGAACATCAGTAGACATGAATCTGAAGAGTCGGAAAAGGAATACGAATCGCTTCAGTCCTGATCAAACTCTACAGAAGTATTATAAATAAATGTTAGAAAATGTCAGCACCTTACGTCCAGAAACTTGTTCAGCATAGACCGAGAAATGTTGATAATATTTACTGCGTGAATGGGATCCTGATATGCAGGTATTCAGCATTGGTAAATTCCCAGTCACAATTAAAAAACGATAACCCCTATATTGGTAACAAGAGATATATCGTTTGTCCTGGGTTACTTTAACTATTAACGAAAAGTAATCCTAATAAACATTTATACGACTGATATGACTTAACCACGTATAAGGAGATTTTGGAGAAGACTAACGCGCACAAAGAAGATTATGACGAAAGTGAAAAAATACATAGAGTCAATACTCAAAAATATCATGTCATAGAAAAATTATTTCTGGAAGAGGAGAACGAAAAAGAAGAACAACAACGTTCAGACTCTTTTCCTGAAGAACAAGAACAAGATGAAAAAGAAGAGGAACAATATGTAGACTCTTCCAACGAGGCCTCGTCGCACCGTAGAGGGATGTTGAAAGAAGTACATGCGAATCGTAAAAATGATTAAATATACTGGGACGACCCGAATGACATCACTGATAGATTGCGGCTTCTCATGTCCTCGTCTGTGGCAGGGAATAAATCTCATCACAACGAGATACAAGAAATCATATCCGAATTGAGGGAGAGAAAATCATAGCATGAATGCGACTACGTAAGAGTTTCAAAATATAGGAAAATATTTAATAAAGGATACTTACCGTTGGGGACTACGGAGATTTTCAAGATACAGAAGATCCAATTGACATTTCCTTGCTGCGGATTTGGAGGGTACCAGCATTGGAGGTGCTTTTTATGCCGAAGAACTCCAGAAAACTAAGTTTTTAGACTGTAATTTAATTTAAAAAGTGTTAAAACGACGTGGGAATCAGGTTTACGTACGATGGTTAGGATTTCCAAGCTCTAAAAATTCATGGGTTAATACTAAAGATATTTTATGACTGGGACTTGTACATGTGAAAAATGAAAAACATATTCATTTGTGTAACATGTATCCCACATAACCCAGCTATATTTACAATATTTACAATATTATTCACACATCATATTTATTAAAACTTCGTGTGATAACATATTATCATTTTATTCCCTCACACATCACACATATATTGTTCTTTACCATAATATCATTTTTAAATAATGCTTCACACACCATATACATAAATATAAAATTTTTACACACACCATATACACAAATATACATTTTTTACAATTTACATTTTTTAGTGGGAGGTTGGTCATCATCATCCCTGATTTGGTAGTGTCCGTGAGCGAGAGTGCCCACGCAAATTTCTAAAATATGACGCTTATCGTAGTTTCCAGATAAAGTTAATTTATTCATACAAATTGAAAATACACTATGTTTATATGATCTGATGGATCTGTTTACCGAGAATGTTGATTGTCCGCTCTGGAGACAGCCGACATAATCATCAAAGTTGACATCTTTGTCAATGACGTTTTTCTTAACGCCTTTCAATTTCTTGATTACCATATAATTAAATTTTATGGCGTACATTTTCGCTCGCAGACCTACGAACGCCTTTTTCGAGTTACCACCTCCTTCATCCTTGAATTTTCCGACCACCGCTTTGTTTTCGATTGAATACAAGGCTGCTTGGATGGGTAGACGCTAGGATCAAGCTCATCGCAGAAATGCATCATATCACGGAAGAGGTCATCCGTTTCAATTTTATAGACAAAACTGTCAGTGTCCATGTAGCATAATCCCATTCCTTCTTTATAATAATTTCTCATTGTGTCATAATGGAATTCATAATCCTATTCTTAGAAATTTGCAAAATAGACATGCCAACATAGATGGCTTTATCGAACACCAAGCTAGTTTTAGCAACATGGACACCAACCACGTTTTCGCTATAAATTGTTCTGTCCAGAAAGTTACTTATGGTTACGAGCTTTCGAATTTCCTTCTCATTTGATAGAAGCCAAAAATTTATACTTTTCCTCACATTTTCCATAGCTTTCCAAAAACGGCGTTATTCATTAATTTAAAAAGTCTTTCTCAAAGTTGTTGGCTGCACCCTACGCCTGGCCATGTTATAGTCAATGTAGGGTTTCAACCAGCAGCTTTGTTGCAATTCAAACCCTCTAAGAATCTCTGCCGGATTAGACGAAATTCCGCCTGCAATTTTAAAGAAAGTGGGACCTCGTTCGCCTGTTAAAGCTGATCTTCACTGAACTTCCCAAACGTTGGTGGTAGAATAACGCTGCACCCAATCATTAAATCTATAACGATTTTTCTTCCTTTACCGAAATCGCAAGTCCACTTTGCTGTTCGCTCAACGGCTTGGTACAATTCACATCGGGAATGTTTACAACTGAATAACGTTGTAGATTGGATACTATAGGCGTATTCTTATTCTTGTTTTCCTCTGATTGAAACTTTGTACTTGGTAAATCTGCTTGTGAAGTTTATATGGTAGAGGTCTGCAGCGTATCCCACAAGTTTTGCGTTGTAATATCCATTGTAGCAGCATCAGCAGCTGTAGTAGATTTAGATAAACTTTTACGACCACGCTTTAATGTTGACATCTCGGAGGCTTGACGATCAGTAAACTATGCATACATGCAGCGTAGATATTATATACTGTTCATCTTCCCTCACCTTTCCCTCACTCTTGGTGTATACAATCATGTTCATCAGGAACGTAAGTATATTGCGACATTTCACCATTGCCACAAACATCCCGGCCGATGTTGATGCGGACCTCACCTTTTGTTTTATTTATAAACTTGCAGTAGGGGGACCAATATTTATGTTCATTTGCTGGATCGTCCGTTTTTTCCCATTGTCCTATTTTCGTATGACAGTACGCGCACTTGGCTACATCCTTGTATCCAATATCGTAGAATCCAGCTTTGCTCAATTTGTCCAAGTCCATAAACGGTAATGGCCAATCTTTAAAAGTTTTACTTCGATCAGATTGTTTAGTCCTATCAAGCGTCGACTCATAATACAGAGCTATCCTGCGCGTTATGCTTCTCACTTACGAATGATCTTGAAACAAGATTGAACCTGACCCGCACGTGCCCTGTATGACCTTGAAACAAATTTGAACAAGTCTGTAGTGATGACGTCATACATAAAGAATTTGCTGATTCAGCTGTAATGTGAGACGCACTTCCGGTCACGTGCCGTGTATGACCTTGAAACAAATTTGAACAAGTCCGTAGTGATGACGTCATACATAAAGAATTTGCTGATTGAACTGTAATGTGAGACGCACTTCCTTCGAGGTGTTGCGAAATCACCTTCGCTTGTTCTGGTGTACGTGACAAAACATGGGAACAAAACTGATGACGTATTATAATATGAGATGTATGGCTGATACACTTCCGGACGCGTCTGTAATACTTCCTTGCAAAAACGGCATAAAGTTGAAATCAGCCATATTGACTCATGACTCGTCAATATGGATAAACTAAATAAGCATCCCACCTGTCACGTGACCCATCCCACCGTTGAGGTAGGTCGTATGCCCCTCCACCTTTCCATCCATGACGTAAGCTATGTCGCCATCTTGAATTTTCAAATTCCCCACCTTCCGCCATTTGCAATTTCATATCGTGCGCATTCAACCATTTTCCATTTTAAAATTTCCTGCCTACTACCAATATACAATTTTTAAGTTTCCCACCATTTTGAATTTTGAATATATATCCTGACTTCTACTAATATCCAATTTCCAAATTTTCCACCATTTTAAATTTTCAAATCACCCGCCTTCTAGCAATATACAATTTCCAAATTTTCCACCATTTTGAATTTTCAAATCACCCGCCTTCTACCAATATACAATTTTCAAATGTCCCTCCTTCCGGCATTTGAAATAGGAACCGGAAACGCAACCATTTTGATTTTGTAATATACAATTGTCAAATTTACCGCCATTGTAAATTTCAAAATTTTGAATTTCGCGCTTGGTCAGCCATTTGAAATTGGAACTGGAAGCGACGCCATTTTGAATCACGTTATGTCATAGCCACGCCCACCATTGACGTAAGTCATGATGTCATAGCCGCGCCCTCCTTCCCCTCCAGGGCCTCCTGTCACGTGATCCGTGACGTCATAGCAGCGCCTCCCTCCCCTCCGCTTACGTCATCACTTCCCCTCTAGCGCCTCCTGTCAATTCAGCCAATCAGAATGCGGACCCACCGGACCCACCTGTCACGTGACCGGCATCTGATTATTCTCCAGTTATGATGTCATTAAACTCAGAAGTAATATTCCGCCAGAGGCTTCTCACACTTTGCAATAGATGAACTGATTGGGAATATTACCGAGAGATCTTACAAGAAAGGGGTAAACGGTAGAACAGGCCGCGCAAGAGTCTCCCACTCCAACCCGCCTGGAAAGTAGGGGTTTTGGGTGGGTACGCGAGAATAGGTTTTTATAATTTTGAGATATTTTGTTAGTTATGAAAAGAGTCGTGTTGGTACAAGGGAATTTTCCTGCATCAAATAAGCCATGTTTTAAGTTATAATACGGCGTTTTTTATAATTGCGAAATACTATGTATGGTGCAAGGGTATTTTTTATTATGAAATATTTATTATTTGGTTTTTATAATTGTAAAATTTTCTGTTGACATATATACGGCGTTTTTTATAATTGTAAAAGATGTTTGGTGTAAGGATATTCTTTTGTTCTTCTTCTTCTTCAATCCCATTTGCCTTTTCAGGCGTCGGGGTAACCTCGTTCAATCCATCTCCTCCATTTAGACCTATCTTCGCTTATCCTTTTCATTTCCATCACTGTCTTTCCATGTTTCTGCCCAATCCTTTCGATTCTGTCCTCCCAAGTAATACGGGGTCTGCCTCGTCCAGATCTTCCTCCCACTCGCATTTCAAAAACTTGTTTTGCTTTCCTTTCTTCTCCCATCCTTCTAACATGTCCATACCATTTTAGCTGACGTTCTTCTACTAAGCTAACAATTGTTTTCTTGTGTCCAACCTCATCTCTAATTCTTTCATTTCGCAATCTGTCTCTTCTAGTTTTCCCTGCTATTCTTCTCATACACTTCATTTCTATGGCCGTGATTTTGCTCAAATGTTTGTCCTGTAACGCCAAACTTTCCATTCCATATAAGGTGATATTCTTTTGTTGTGAAATATTATTACCGGCGCTGAGCAGCGGCCGGCGGGTGGCTAGGAGACATGCTAGGAGCGGCCGGTGGGATAGGGGAAGCGGCTAGGCGAATATCGAGTGGAAGGGGCCTGTATTAACATTATGCTCAAGAAAGAATAACATGAAAATCAGTCTCAAAACATCTTGAAGAATTACAAAACTCTCTACAATGCAATATTTGAAGCCATAATCTCGTACGCCGCAAATGCATGGGCACCCCATATCAATTCTAACCATATATGAAAGCTCACATCTGCACAGAGACACTCACTAATACGCACCTCTAAGGCATACGCCACTGCTTCAAGCGACGCCCTCCAAGTACTAGCCGGGAGCCTTCCCGTTGATCTACTCCATAAGGAAAGAATACCGAGGTACAAAACGAGGAAATTAATACCCTTCACTATAGGTAACCTTCAAGTTGGACAAAACGAATATGTCCATCTGGAAAAATCGCAAATATACGAACAAATTCACAATGCAGCTATACACCTATGGTAACAAAGATGGGCAGTATCCCAGCAAGGACACATCACAAGGGACTTTTTCCCCAACATACACATGAGACTCAAAATGCACTGGATTAAACTTCATCAATTCGTCACCCAACTTTTCACTGGCCATGGCAACTTTGCCGCCAACTTAGCACGTTTCAATCTTGCCGACCATAACTTATGCATCTGTGAAGACTGCGAAGCTGATACCATGTATCACATGCTTTACACTTGTCCTCGGTACCGCGAAGCCAGACTCCTCCTTCTAGAAGCTGCCTTGGCAGACGAGGTAGCCTGGGCCCCTGACTTACAGTTCTGGACTCAGAAACACACCTTCCCTGTGTTCAAAAATTTCGCCAAGACAGCGCTACTCCAAAAAGAACAGTATAATGAATAATCCAACACATGATAGGTGGCCTTTGGCCGGGCTATGCCCACTATCCCAGTCCGAGCGAAGTTTTGCTCATAGGCAAATGCCGGACTGGCTAATAATCCCCTCACACAGATACACGCACTGCTACATACATTAGAAAACATCTCTACACGATACTAAACAAACATAGCAAACGACAAGCAATCGACTTCATGGCAAGAAAGTCAAACCCGCGCTAATACACAACGACACAAGTACACAGCCCAAACATGTCAATTTCACCACACATCCCATCAGGATGTACATAAGGGCACTATTAGGTAAACACATCAAACAAATGGTTACCAAAATTTGGTTTGACCGGAGGTGATAAGCTTCATTGCTTGGCACTCCGGGGGACATAGGCCTACATTTCGTTTTCATTCCTCTGCATTTTTTTTATCTATTTTAGACGGGACAGACAGGGACAGACTACCATAGGGTAACAGAGTAAAAGATTATTAAGAAAAGAAAATGGAAGTAATTAAAATTGGTAAGAAATATTTACTAGAGACCAATTTCATTGCTGTGTTGATGAAGAAAGGTTCATAAAAAGATAATTTCAGTTCTTTAGAAAGATGTGAAAAATATAAAAGAAAGTGTGAATTTTGTGTGGTAAGAGCATATCTACACATATAGTATTGATGGTTGTTGTTACAGTTAAAAGTGCTTAATAAGTAAAATTGGAACAACTAAAATTTGTTGTAACTAGAATTGGAAAAAGAAAAGAAGTAAAAAGATAGCTATTGATTTACAATAAGAACTTGTTAATTGTTTTGAAAATTGTTCTCTTCATATTGTATTGTTGAAATTAAGACACTAGAACCACCCAATTCTCCATTGTTTAAAAGCTAGTCGAGAGGCATAAATTGTGTGAAAGGTTAAGAAAAAGAAAAAATAATAATTAATCAGCGGATTGATAATAATATAATTAAAAGTAATTGTGGATGGTGCCCATAAAAATAAGTATACCACACTAGAAAAGAAACTTGAGGAATTAGTAAGAGTTCCTTATGGTGAAGAAATTTAGAAACACCCTGTAATATTGTTGGAAAGTTTAAATGTATTCTTTGTGTCTTCACGTCGCTTTAAGTTGAGAGTACAGGGTTTGCTCTCGTAATCATCGGTCATTGCCACAGATGGTGATCATAAGATATAGACTTTGTTACGTAAAATAAATGTTAAATACCGAGGACTCTGAACTCGCGTATTTATATATTAAATTATTTAAATCCCTCACACAGTATCTCCAAGAGAGGTCAGAAAAACTATAGAAAATAACTTGAATCCTAGTAAGGCCTGGTTTTGATCTAATAACTGGTCGTATCATGAAAGAACTGCCATATAAAGCTATGATTTTTCTGGCATTCATATTTAATGCAATAATTAGGTCGGGATACTATCCAAGATCTTGGAAAATATCACAAATTATCCTCATTCATAAATCAGGAAAATCTTCAAATGAAGTTAAATCTTATAGACCTATAAGTTTATTACCTGTTATTTCTAAATTGTTTGAGAAAATTCTCCTGGCCAGACTTAAACCACTCCTGGCTGACATAATTCCCGACCATCAATTTGGATTTCAAGCACAGCACTCAGCCATAGAACAAGTGCATAGAGTAACAGATGTCATTCACAATGCATTTGAAAATAAGAAATACCTTTCAGCAGCATTTCTAGATATTAGTCAAGCTTATGATAAAGTTTGGCGTACTGGATTGCTATTCAAAATAAAAACGTTCTTACCCCATTCGTTTTATAGTGTGCTTCAATCATCCCTAGAAAAAAGATTATTTCAAATTAAATTTGAAGACAGCCTATCGGATCTCTACCCTATTAACTCTGGAATTCCACAAGGAAGTGTTCTTGGTCCGATATTGTATTTACTCTACACTGCAGATTTGTCCATGAATGCACCTACAACTATAGCCACTTTTGCTGATGATACAGCAGGTTTAGCAGTCCATGAAGATTTAACTATAGCATCACACCACATACAAGATTATCTAATTCAATTGGAGATTTGGCTTAAAAAGTGGAGAATAAAAATTAATGAAGATAAAAGTCTACATGTAACTTTCACGCTATGACGAGGCACTTGCACTTCAGTAAGAATCAACGGTAAGACAATACCTCAGTCAGAAGTTAAATATTTGGGTATAGGCTACACCTTGATCGTCGTTTGACCTGAAAAAAGCATATAAGTATCAAACGCAAACAACTAAAGCTAAAACTCAGCAAATTGTATTGGCTCCCAGGACCCAAATCAAGCTTATCAACTACGAAGAAACTTCTAATTTACAAATGTATCCTTAAACCAATATGGACTTATGGAATTCAACTTCGGGGTACATCAAGCAACTCCAACGTAGAAATTCTAGAACGTTCCCAATCCAAAACGATATCCTTAATATACCTTCGGGTAAAATAAGGTTGTAACTTGGATAATAAATATAAAAAAATAAATCCAAAACGATACGAACTATTGGTAAAATTCCCTGGTATGTCAGTAACAGATATATTTATCAAGATCTTGAAATACCAACAGTAAAACGGGAAATATCTAAATACAGTATGGCCTACCAGAATCGTCTAAACAAACTTCCCAATTCATATGCAGTGAATCTTATGAACAATGGGACAAACACGTGTAGGCTCAATAGAAATAGAGTATTGGACTTTATCTACAGATTTAATTAATACGTCAAATAGATGTTATACTATGCAAATATTAACCACTGGGCTTTATTTGTAACATGTTCATTGTTGTATCCTTATTACTTATTGTTGAACAGATTGTAATGTTGAAGAAACATTTAAAAAATTCAGGGTATTATTTCTTTTAAAGCAGTAAAGTCAATACGTATTAGCTATGACGACAAAAACCAGGGCAAAATGCAAAGAAGACAAGAATTCGTTTTCTCATTTGTGTGCGATTTCAGACAAGTTATATACACTAAAAACTAAAATCAAGCTCCAGAACACTAACATTGTAGGCTTAAGTGTAATAGGTATTGACATTGTGGTCCCAAGTCCGTAAGTTCTTTCCTGGTTCAGGTAGATGTTATTTTGGCATTTATATGTGAATATATTATGTGACAGGCTCATGTTTCTAGATTTAACGGCGATGACGGTCACAAGCGTAATCTTCAGTATTTGCGTATTGGTAAATAACCATAAAACCAACCAACCCACAGGGTCCAAAACCCAATTCTAGCTGGACAAAATTAATTTTGGGTAACCCTTGTAAAAATAAGTAAACATAGTTGGATCATACTGTATACATGTCCCAGTATCATGAATGGACCTTTAAATTTCGGTAATCTGATGTATGACAGCATGACACATCCTCAAAGTTGAATGAAAGCCTAATGACTTTGCGGCGAGCGTCAGGCTGTTTATTTCTCAATTAGTTACGTTAGTGAACGATAGCAAGCTGAACAAGTGGATGATTCTATTCCTACGGGTTCGTTTATTCTAAGATATGTGGAACTTCTTGATGTAATAATTATACATATTTAGATATTTTTGCGTCCATAATATTAATTTATATTCTTGTCGGAATATAACTAAATATTAATTATTTTAAAAAACCTTTAAATTGACTTATAAAAAATGTGCATCAGAATACAAGGTTAAAAACTATTATACAATAGTCCAAATCATGGGCTATATGGGGCAATTAACATCAAATTGTGCAACTTGTGCCTTTTTCTGAAAGCTGATTTTTTTTTCAGGAAACCAATAAATAATTACTTTTGAAGATTATTTTTTTTATTAAAAACAGAATATTGACTCAGTACACTTCATCAATGTTACCAGCAAAAAGTCCCAACTGAAGACGAATATGATGCTTATTTAAGCAATGTTAAGTAAATGCAGCATTATATTTATTGTATATAAAATTTAGGGAGAAGATGAGCGAAATCTCAAGAAAATTTTAGTAAAAAATGACATTTTTCGCTTTTTGCCACAAATTAAACTACTAACCATAATTAGCATGCTCTATCATTTTTAAAGTTTACAAGCAATCCTAATTAACATGCTGTATATTTTTTATAGCCCTACGCCACTTTTAAGTGCTGAAAATTATGTAATATTTTCGTTCCTCGGTCGCTTTTTAAACCTCATACCATGTGATATTTTTTTTATAGACTATGATAACTATTCACATTGCTTAAGTAATCAAAAAAATTATGTGCATTTTTATAGTTCTACTAAGTTATTGTGGCTGTACATTAACGTTTTAAAAATTGAATGGATGGCAGATGTGTTCAAGGATATTTCATTTTGAGTCATTAATTCGTATTTTCTACTTAAACTGACAAAAATTAAAGTTCTTTTAACATCCCCATCCATCAATTTTTCCAATAGAGCATACGACTGCCACAGTGGCTAACTGCATAATATGAATGTGCTGTATTTTAGAAAAATCACGTTCATTATTCAGACACCGCGAATTTTCTAGCGGATAAAAAAAAAATGTTAGGTAATGTGAGATTTAAAGAGCGGAGCGGCAGCAGTCCCCGAATTATGACGCATGATTTTCGACACTAAGGAGCACCGTAGGGCTCTAAAAATTGACTTCATGATAATTAGAATTACTTGTAAACTTTAAAAATTATAGAACTTGTTGGTTACGGTTAATAGTTCAATTTGCGCATAAAGCGAAAAATGTTATTTTTGATCAAAATTTATGGAGATTTCGTCCATCTTTTCAATAAACTTGATATGCAATAAATTTAATGCTTGCATTTTCTCAACATTGCTTAAATAAGCATCATATTTGTCTTCAGAAGGGACTTTTTTTTATAGTTCCTTGATGAAGTGTACTGATTAAATGTTCTGCTTTTAGTAAAAAGAAAAAAACAGCAGTAGCCATTATTATTTCTTGGTTCCTGAAAAAGAAAGTAAGTTTTCAGAAAAAAGGCACAAGTTGCGCAGGTTGATTCCACCTTATAGCCCGGGAAATTGACTATTGTATAATAATGTTTTAACCTTGTATTCGGATGAACATTTTTGTAAGTCAATTTAATTTTTTTTTAATAATTAAAATTTAGTTATTTTCCGACAAGAATACAAATTAATATTATGGATATAAAAATCTCTAAATATATATAACTATTACATCAAGAAGTTCCACCTACCTTAGAATAAACGAATCAGTAGGAATAGAATCATCCACTTGCTCACACTTGCTACCATCCACTGACGAAACTTATTGAGAAATAAGCAGTTTGACTCTCGGCGCAAAGTCAGCAGGCTTTCATTCAACTCGAGGATGTGTCATACTGTCATACATCAGATTGCCGAAATTTAAAGGTCCATTCGTAGTACTGGGACATGTTTACAGTATTATCCATCTATGTTTACTTATTTTTACAAGAGTGCCCAAAATAGTTTTGTCCTGCTAGATTCGCGTTTTGGACCACTGTGCAACCCAGCAAAAGTTCTAATATGGAGGATATTTACTTACTACTTACTCAATGACAATGGACAATTCCTAGGCAAGCTAAAGGAATAATATTATTTATTTTATGAAACTCAATTACGTACTGTAATAGCTTATACCTTGTCCGCCATGTCTTTGATTGAAAGCAACCAGAACGTTTCGCTGTTCAGTAACAATCTAATTACGCCTACCGAAATTAAACATTTTAATCGAATGCAAGAAGCAGTTTTATTAGCAGGCCCTAACAAAATTAATTAACTTCAAAATTAACAGTTGACACTTGCAACTAATCATTGCTAATACTGCTGGGAGGTAACAGATTCTAACGAGGCGATATCTAGGAACCTTAATAATAAGAAAACACTATCTATGAGAGAGATCATTACAAAGGATTCAAAATTTTAATATCATTTACCGGTATTGTTGATATACAAACTATTATTAGTGTATTGCTTATTCCCAACGGAAGTAGCACAGGAAATAATTTTCTCTCAGAACATTAATATGTATGTATAAATATATACTCCGTGGTGTTACATCCCTGGAGGGACTTGGCATACCACCCGACCGCTGCGTCATCTACCGTAGGAAGATGGCAGGATTGGGGCACGTGGTCAGTACCCCGACACCCATGGCCGTTAATGGTGGTTTCCATGAACGGAACCCTACTTCTCTGTCAAGTAGCTCCTCAATCTGAATTACGAGGCTGAGTGCACCCCTACCAGACCTCCCTACCTCAGAAAAACCGAGGAGGTACCGGGAATCGAACCCAAGCCAAAGGATCTGTAGTCAGCGATGCAAACCATAAGACCATGCCATGCCATGTATGCAATTCCTGTTGGAAATTAAAACTAACTAGTCGAGAAAATAGACAAAAATGACATTCTCTTAATGTAAAGTGCTTGTAAAAATGAATCGCATCCCCGAAAGGTACTCAACCCAAATAAAATATGATGTAATGCACTCAAATAATCTTTTTTACCCTAAACATGGGCAATACAACTTTCTGACTTCGCATTCTGATATAGAATAAAGAGGCCGTATTGAAGGGAGTGCGTATTCAGTTATTCTAACCCGATGCAAAGCGTTATTGTTCACCGGGCAAGACTGAGTTCCTACAAACAGTGACTAGTTTATAACTACCCCTCAGAGATTTTTTTTGCAAAATAATATTTAAGATATTATAAAAGTTTTAGCTCTTTAACATAACAATTTCATGTACCATACTTAAATAAAATCGTCAGAGCTGTTTTCGAGAAAATCATTATAAATGTAATTTTCTTAATGTAAAATGTCATTAAAAGTAAGAGAAAGTCGTCGACAATCTTCGTATCACATCCGCAGAATATACCTAACCTAAATAAAAGTGTTTGTTGTAATACATTTTTTGCACGACGTAACTAATTAGTGGTACTTACGAATATTGTTGCCTAGGATCGTAGTAACCTGACATTTACGCACGCAATCTGGTTGATATGAAAAAAAAGAAATCTCCGTGCGGTAAAAATTACAAAAAAAAAAAAAAAACACAAATGCCGTAAATAAAACCATCATAATACAAGCCTTTATGGAGGACCGGAACCAAGGCCCCCAGTTTGTGGCGACTTTAACAGGACAAATATTAGGTCCACATAACAACTAACATGTGCGAATCACTTTCTGAAATATAACATTCATCTTCAATAGTGTATAAACATAATATTTTCAGCTAATATCTCAACTAATATAAACAAATTGATATAAATAATCATCGTGCAAAAAAAGCATGCAATACCCGTGCCGTAAGCGCATAACGGATCTCGGAAATTGAATAAACTCGGCGCAAGCGAATCGTTTTCTTTCAAACTCTTTCCTCGATCCGTATGCACCGCTTACGGCACTTGTATCGCAATATACTATTTCGATCTCTAGCTAGGCTGTACACAAACACATACAGACACACACACATATAGATATATACCGTACTACATTGAAAATACAATTTTTTCGGATTCAGAGAACCTTAAAACGTGCATTTATGTTAAAATTTCTGCATTGAATTTCGGGGTCGAATGCAATACTCCGTCTAAATATGGTACGGGCAGAGTAAGTGAAAAACAATTGGTAAAAGCAAAATAAATATTTGAATGAAGATGATGATGATTATTATTATTATTATTATTATTATTATTATTATTATTATTATTATTATTATTATTATTATTATTATTATTATTATTATTATTGCCTTTTTCTTATAGGCTAATTCTTATTTGTGATCGTCTTCGTCTTGGTCTTCTTTTTCTTCATCTTTTTCTTCATCTTTTTCTTCTTAATATTACTACTATTTCTAGTATAGGCTACTGCCATTAATATGGGGTCTGCTAATTATAAAATCTCTAGTACCTTATTACTGTCAGTTCAGATTTCTATCAGAGCATGTCTCTTATTTCATAATATGATTTCCATTTTTCTGTTTCCTATACAGTGATCCGTGGATACGGCTCATGTAAAATAAATGTTTACTCCCCTATAGCAATTCTGAAACAATAACCTTTTAAAGTAAATTAGTAAACGCGCCCGAGCTGAACAAGTGGTTCCGAGTGTTTATGAAAGCTGCCTGCGACTCGTGATAACTGGAGAGACATGTTCTCGCGAACAGGAGTTGGGAGCATGAAGTCGTGAAGCAAGCATGTAGCTGAAGGTAACAGTGATTTTGGTGGGCGTGTCAGCAGTGCGAAGATGTACTTTCCACCGCTGTTCTTGGGTGAGCTTATTCCTCTTTCTGTTTGATGTTAACTTACTAAATTATTCAATTTTCTAAACTTCTCACCCAAATTTGGATTAAAAATTGCCGTCTAAATATTTAGTATGCTTTAAAGTTCAAGTAAAGTTCATTCTTCTGGTTTTCTGGTTTGGCTATTGAAATTCTCGCCCACATCATGTAGCAAAGGAACTCAAAATCTGTAATAGTCCATTATGTCTAGTCTGTCCGTCTGCACCGTTCCGTTTAGCTTAAACATTTCTCTTCAGTTCTCCTGCGTTCTAGCCAGTTCAGAATCTTTTAGGAATAAAATGACTAATTATATTACATTTTGAAACAATACCAGGATGCTTCGTAGCCTAAATTATGAGTACCAGGACGTTTTAATAAAGGTTAAAGTAGAAACAATATGTTTTGAGACTGAGTTTTCAAAGAGGATAAGTTGATTGAAATATGAGTGAAAGTTCAGTGTTGGATGCTTTTTCTATCATTAATTATGGATGAAAATACAGGGTGATCACAACCGCCTAAGGTAGTAACAGTTAATCGATTATTTTCGATATGAATCTGAATTTTGGACTAACTTACACTACGTTTTCTGTTAATGATTAAATTTGGAGTAAAACGATTAATGTAGAAAACATTACTAATAGTGCGTCAGATAAAGAGTGATGCAAATTTGTTAGTGAAAACAGCATTCTTGGAATTTAAAGTAACTTGGAGCTGTCTTCAGTCTACAATGAATAATAATTGAATTGAATTTACTATTGTAATTGTTGCTTCAACTTTATGTCTCAAGGTCAGTAATGCGTGAATGAAAATCTGTATATATATATTTAAAGGTTAGGGTGTATTTGAGTATTCCTGGATCTAATAAAAAAACTTTCGGCAAAAGATAGATTTATGCTGCACCCCAGCCAAGCTCCGCCGTTTTGTTAGGTTAGGAACGTTTATGTTAGTTTAGGAGCAATATACTGAATAGCACGAGGTTTATTATGTCTAATATTGAATTTCTTCTGTGACGAAACCCTAAACCCCACCTTCCCAGGCGGGCCTCATTAGAGAGGAGGCTAGGGTGCAGCATAAAACTATTTTTTCCCAAACTTTTAACATGTTATGAATATTTTGCCATTTTAAACAGTAATTTATTGCTATTTATTCTAATAAGAATATATTTTGTAATTTTCCAAGATAGCCTACATTAGTTCCGAAACAATATTCAGTTCAGTTTGGAGAATAAAACTATTATAGGAATTTTGGCATTATGACTTCAGTCACTGCCTTCTTTATTTCTTACAAGCCATGCTGTTAAATCTGGCAAAATCGCATCGGTAGTCCTATCGGCTATGAACATGTCGTAAATAAAGCAATGAACTCCATCAGAATCATCGAAAAATTAAGCATATTTCAGCTTAAAGTAACCCCAGTCATCGCCTATTGTTTAGAGAACATCTGGATACACCCGAAGAGCATAGGGAAGGTAAAAACTGTGTACATAATGAGAGATTTATATACACCGTCACCTCTAATTGAGTACACCAGAGAACAGTTTTTCACAGAAGAATTTCGTGTTCATCAGCTACAAACGAATACCAGCGTGAGATACGGTACGATATTAGTGTCCTTAAGGAAGAATTGGCTGGTATTAAAGAAGAATTGAAGAGAAATAGAGTCACTTTTACTGGTATGAACTTTTATCAAGCTGCTCACAGTAGGCCTAATTCATCTCAATGTGGCAGACGCCAAATCGTAGTATATGCAATCTCCTATCCTCCCAATATTACGACCAGCGTTTTCCTACAGTTTTGTGAAGGTAATGAACGGGATTCAAACCTTAACCTCAAAAGTGCTGGCGAATCAACACAGTTCACCACCGGAGGATGAACGAATGAATGACTTGACAGCAAATAACGGAAAGCTGAGTGTTCCCAAGGAATTAGGCAAAGTTATTCTTTTCAGTGACAGTCATGGGCGTAATCTTCCACAAAGTGCATGTGACAAGAAAAGAGATATCAGTGTTCTAGGTTATATTAAACCTGGGACGACTAGCTCAGTGGTGGCACAAAATGATCCAGAGAAGTGTAGCAGCTTAATAAAATATGACTCTGTTGTGGGTCAAATAACAGAGCTCGTAGGCCTAACAGAATGTGAGGTTATTACCAATAAAATAAGAAAAAACGCGACATCATAACGTATAATGAGGAGACACTGAAAACTACGAATTCCTTCAGATATGTGGAGTCACCGCACGTTACGTTATTATGCACATCACAAGTATAGGCTATGTAATATAGGCCTACTGATTTGGCCTAAATAAAATCAGTATTTGTGATGAAGAAAATTACCTGCAATAAAAACGTATTCAAATGCTTCCCACAGACCACCACAGACAGGACTACCTCCTGTGTTGCCAGATTTCAAGCAGCATGGCTTGTAAGATATAGAAGGCAGTGCCTAGTCTGTTTCCTGTAATTTGATTGAAGGATTTTCAGGTTTTCATGAGGGAATTATGGGTGCCAGTTATGAAGATTCAGCAGTGGCGTTTACAGATTTAGTTAAAAAGGGTCGAAACCAAATCTACATTCAAAACCGTATGTACTAACTTCCAACATACGTAATTAGTAGAGCAACCAAAAAGCATAATAAGCATAAAAAGCATAACAGAACTTTAGACATGTGGTTGCTACCCGGAATATAAATTTGGCAGTCTAAGGATCTGGGTTGAACTCATTTTAAAAGCACAATAAAGCATGATTTTTAAAAATAAATAATAAAAGCATAATTTTTAAAATAGAGCACAATTCTTGGCAAATAAACTGCCTGCTTGTGTTATTTAGTCATGCTCACATTGGGACATGGCAATGGTACAAGTTATGTATGATACAATGCAAGTATACATATGATACCTGTTTACAATACAATATGATACAAAAATTACAATACAATGATATCTGATTTACACAATTATACAAACATATATGGCTATTCTAGAACATTCTAAATCTTAACTAACTAGGGTCAGAAAGGAGGACACACTTCTTCAGTAATCTAGCATAGTATAAAACTTGGGGCATGGACGGCTGGACAACAGATATTACCTGGTATAATCCTGACTAATTTCAGACTTAATAACTGCATTTATATAAAATAAATGATTATACACCGCAAAAAGGGATTTTAATCTCTATTTATATTTTTTTCCTTTCTTTGCCATCCGCAGGAGGTTTTTATTGGTCAGGAATTCCTTTTAATGGAATTAACACTCTTCTGAGAACAAATTTTATTAATACGCTTTACCGATCCATCAGAGTCGCAAAAAGGAGGACAGATCAACGTCCGGCATAAAGCCGCGCCGGATGGAGGACTGCTTAGCAAAAAGCCTTAGAGTCCGGCCAAAAGCCGGACGTCTGGCCACCCTGTAACTAACATATCTATAGCTTATCATAGCTGGCTGCTATTTACACTAAGAGATAAATTTTCTCTAGCAGTATAGAATATTACTGTGTCAGATCACAGTTATAGTTACAGTCCTTCAATTCCAACTTACATATCGGTATGGGGATAGTGTAATACCAAAGTTTTAATTAGAGCAGTCTAATTTCTTAAGTTGTTTCAATTTCATAGCTTTTCCACAGATATTTTTTGACTTCTTTCTTGTAGTTATTTGTGCTTTTACATAGTTTAGTTTCGTTGGGCAGAAGATTTAGACCATGGCTACCAATAGCAAACCCTCCCCCCTGTGGGATTTTCTGACACACTTTTTTTTTTTTGGTATTGTCGTCTAGTTTAAGATTTTAGTTGTTTGCCCCTTATCAATTACAGCATTTACCCGGAAAACCACGGAAATCCGGAGAAAATGAGTTTGTTTTAATTTTTTATTGTTCTTTGCCCCTAATATTCCAAGGGAATTTCTGATTCAAACATTTTTGTTCGTATTGCCAACTAGTTTAAGGTTTCAGTTGTTTGCCCCTTACAAATTACAACATATCCCCGGAAAACCCAGGAAACCACGTATATATGGAGAAAATGACAATGTTTTATTTTTAAAATCTTTGTTCTCTGCTCCTAATATTCAAAGGGAATTTCTGACTCATGATTTTTTGTTGCCATTACCATCTAGATTAAGATTTTAATTTCCTAAAAATCTTTGTTCTTTGATACTAATATTCCCAGAGAATTTCTGAATAACATACTTTTTGTTGCTATTGCCATATAGTTTAAGGTTTCAGTTGTTTTACCCTTACCAATTACAGTATGACAAAGAATAATGGAAAAAAATCCAGATGCTGAAGGGATGAAAGCGATTGAAAACCTGGCAGCACACCCTTCATATTCTAATTTGACATCTGTGAATGATAATTTATCTTGCCAAACCTTCCCCAGTCACTATCAAACTTTCTTGACTGAAGTTATAGATGGGACATTGGGTAAAACAGCACAATTTTGGATTGGTAATATGGACAAAGTGCCTTTGATTTTGAGATTTCAGCTAGCAACTAAAGAAAACAACTTTGACTTACACTTGGCATGTTTAGAAGATACGATTCCTCTTTTCTTTGCATGTGACCATCACAATTATGGCAGATATCTCGTAGTCCACATAGGCCTACTCACCTTTTGAACATTCAAAGGACACGCCTGAAGCAGAATTACTTTGCAATAACGGTTTCAGTGACTGTAGATCACAAGTTCCGAGTTCTAGAAATTCTGTGGATTTCCGTGGTTTTCCGGGTTTTACGGGAATATGCTGTAATTGATAACGGGCAAACAACTGAAACCTTAATCTAGAAGGGAATAACAATACAAAAACATATAAGTCACCAATTCCCTTTGAATACTAGGAGCAAAGAACTAAGAGTTAAAAAATTAAAACAAAGTAATTTTCTCCGGATTTCCGTGGTTTTCCGAGTTTTCTGGGGATATGCTGTAATTGATAGGGGGCAAACAACTGAATCCTTAATCTAGATGGGAATACCAGTACAACGACATATAAGTCACCAATTCCCTTTGAATACTAGGGGCAAAGAACTAAGATTTTTAAAAAATTAACAAAGTCATTTTCTCCGGGTTTCCGTGGTTTTCGGAGATATGCTGTAATTGATAATGGGCAAACAGCTGAGACCTTAATCTAGATGGCAATACCAACAAAAAAACATATGAGTCAGAAATTCCCTTTGAATATTAGAAGCAAAAACAAAGATTGAAAAAATAAAACATTGTCATTTTGTCCGTATATACGTGGTATTCCGGGTTTTCCGGGGATATGTTGTAATTGGTCAGAGGCAAACAACTGAAACCTTAAATTAGATGGCAATACCAACAAAAAATATGGGAGTCAAAAATTCCCTGGGCATGTTAGAAGCAAAGAACAAATACAAATTCAAACAAAATAATTTCTCCGGATTTCCGTTGTTTTCCGGGGATATGCTGTAATTGATAAGGGGCAAATAGCTAAAAACTTAATCTATATGGTAACACCAACAAAAAATATGCGATTCAGAAATTCCCTGGGCATATTAGGAGCAAAGAACAAAAAAAAAAAAAAAAAAAACCAAACTAGTTTTTTCCGGATTTCCGTAGTTTTCTGGGGTTTCCGGGTAAATTCTGTAATTGATAAGGGGCAAACAACTAAAAACTGAAACTACATGGCAATACCAACAAAAAAATATATGAGTCGGAAAATCCCACTGGGGGGGGGGGGGATGGGGGGTATACAGTAGCCCACGCTCTAATTATATAGCTGGACACATCTTCGAATTATATTTTTGGTCCCAAATCGTGTCGTTGAGATTGAGAGTGTATGTAAGTTATATTATGTGGACGTCTTAAGTTGTGTTATGGATCTCCGAACAATTAAGTAGTGAGATGTTGCTATGTGTTTTATGATTTATGATCTTATAAATAAGTATTAGACAAGCGTTGTCTATTTCTATTTCTAAGTAAAATTTTTAGTGACAAATACATTAAGTGATGGTTATACTGGAATGGAAGGTTAAATAAGGTTCGTAGTGATCTGTTTTGTAATATTTCAAGTCTTTTTAAAAATGTGTCATTACATGAGGACCAGATGACATTCATATACGATAGCCTAGAGTGTATGAAGGCATAATATAAGTTTTTGCATATGTTGTCAGGTAGATTTAGATATTTCAGTCTATGGAAAATTGATATTATAGGTAATAGCTTATTACTAATGTTGGTAACATGCATGTTCCAGCTAAGACACGAGTCCAGTACTAGTCTTACATATTTATAGGAAGTAACGATTTCGACTTTATCTGATCCTAATGTTAGATTGTAGGGTATTTTAGAAGTGTGTAGGTGAGAATGAAAGAGCATGCCTTTTGTTTTCTCTGCATTAACTGAAAGCCTGTTGAGATACATTTGTATTTGTATTTGTATTTATTTACGTCCTACGTGATCAATATACATTGATATGGGACAGTGTAGATCGAGGTACTAGACCCAATACAAATTAGAATAATACAATAATCTACAAATAATACAGAAATCTACAACTAGTACATCAAATAATACAATAATCTACAAATAGTGGTACACCTAATAATACATATTACAAAATGCAAAACTTTAGATATTTAACTGATGAGTCTCTGATGGAGTTGTGAGTATGACTTAGTGACTAATACGGACATGATTGCAGTATTCCTCAATACTATAAAAACATGCATTATTAAAAAAAGTTTTTAGTGAACTCTTGAATTTATTTGCGCAGTGTATGTTTTTCAAATGGTGAGGTAGTTTGTTGAATAGATTGATTCCAGTGTAAATTACTCCTTTCTGGAATAAGGATGTTTTTTTTAAAATCCTCCATGTGTTTTTTGACATGTAGCAGAAGTTCATACATGTACAGAGTATTATTTTGTTAATATCCTGTTGCATTGCTATTATTACATCACTTTCCGTTTTTTCTTTATACAATATAGCAGTGTCATCGGCATAAAGCTTAATGGCACCTTTCAAGTTTATGTAACTGATATCATTAATATATATTATGGACAATAACGGACCTAAAACGGACCCTTGTGGGACACCTATGGTTACACTTGCTATAGTACTGTTGGTATTATTTATTCTGGTGTATTGTTGTCTATTAGTAAGGTAGCTTTTGAACCAGTCTAGACATAAGCCTCTAACACCGATCATCTCCAGTTTATATAGTAAAATTGAGTGATCAACTGTGTCGAATGCTTTCTTTAAATCAATGAATAGGGCTCCTCCTAATTGACCAGAGTCCATAGCATCTTGTAGGTAGGAAACAGTGTCAGTAGCTATTGAGAGGGTGGAAGAGTTTTTAACAAATCCATACTGAGCCTTAGAGAAGAATTTTATGTTGCATAAATATTGTGTTAGTCTACTTTTGACAACATTTTCCAAGATTTTAGAGAAGACTGGAAGAATCGAGATGGGACGATAGTTTGTGGGTTGAGTTTTACTGCCTTGTTTGTGAATTGGTATCACTTTGGCAATCTTAGCTCCATCCAGGACTACTCCATTTTCCAAAGATAGGTTTACTAGATCAGTTAAGTTCTGGATTACATTTGTTGCGATTCGTTTTAATAACTTATTGGTTAAGCCATCCACATCTAGAGAATCGGTGTTCTTTAATTTGTTCAGTGTATTACTAATTTCTTCATCATTAGTTGGTGTAAAGAAAAAGGAATTCGGTACGTTTAAATGCGTATGAGTGTAAGCAGAAGATACAGGGATTCTGTCTGCTAAGTTTTTGCAACATTTGCAAAGTGGTTATTAAACACATTTGCAATTTCCTTAGGATTATCTACAGTTGAATCATTGTAGCGAAGACAAGAACTATTGTTAGATTTAACCTTGTTCCGACCTAATAGATCATCTGATATTTCCCAAATTGATTTGATGCTCTTAGTCCAGTCAATGAATGCCAAAAAGGGGCGTGTAGAGGACATGGAAGGGGGGAGAATTTTTTCTTCAGGAATGTGTTGGGGGTAGTTAGGAGGTAAACATACTAAAAGTCCCCACCCCTAGCCCTTCCGCTTCAGGGGTGGAAGGGGGTGGAAAAGGCACTTTTTTTGGTTTTTTGCTTATAACTTGAAAAAGGTGAGTCATAGTGAAAATCTTTTTATATACTAAATTAAAACTGATAAAATTCCCTACAAATTTGTTTATATGCATTGTTGTCGTATCTAAAACTATTTTCGAGATACAAGCCCTTGAATATCGCCGATTTTCCGAAAATTTAAATTTACCTCATGTTTTTTGTTAAATTTGTCCCTCTAACTCCTCAGCCTTTCGGTGTACAGCAACGTTATCAGGAAAAGAGTTTTAGAGCATTAAATTGTCTTTAAATACGTATATGGATATTTAATGTATCTTCAACAAGACAAAAGTTACGGTAATTTGAAATTCTGGGGTCAATTTTGTGATTTCTCAAGAAAATTGCACAATTGTTATTTCCCAATTCAACAGATACAGATATATATATATATATATATATATATATATATATATATATATATATATATATATATATATACACATAAACATATATACATACGTATACATATATATACATATTATATATTTTAATAAAGTTCCGCCTTAACCCTTAACATAAAACTTAACTTATCTGGATCCACTCAAAATCAGCTTTTATAAGATATCAAGTTGTCACGCAAAGACAAGGCACTCCCTATTTCCTCTGTTACTTCATCCATCAATATCCATGACGAAAATGTTTCAGTAGACCCTTTCCTACTCTTCCAAAGGATTTCCATTAGCAAAAAAAGTGATGAAGACTTGAAGGATTATTTACGATACGAATTGGCTCCATTTCCCTTAGCCCTCTTCAATGAAGGCGGTATGAGAAAAACCAACAAATCTGTCCTGTACGAACTGTTTGAATCAACTGACGAGACCGTACATTTACCAAACTTTGATGTAGTTATTGAAGGGTGATTTCTCATACATAAAGTAATCTGGCAAAAAGGATCCTCAGTCTCCGCAATTTGTGATGGATACGTCAAATTCGTCAAGACCCACTGCCCCAGGAGGAGATGCACTGTAGCGTTCGATGGATACAGCAACTCACCAAGCAGGCGGCCGAACAAGAAGACGCTACCGAATGAGAAAGTCGGTAGACATCAATTTCAATCTGGACACCGAAATAACAGTGAATGAAGAACTGTTCCTCTCCAATCCGCACAATAAAGACAGACTGATCAACCTACTGAGGTCTAAACTTGAGGAAAACGGCATCGCAACCCATCAAGCATCAGACGATGCTGATGTACTGATTGTAAGTACAGCTGTTGAACAACCAACTAGAGAAACAAGTAATGTGGCTGTCATTGGGGAAGATGTTGATCTCGCATTGCTACTTACTGCAAATACCCCACCCGATCACAATATTTTACTTATGAAACCAGGGAGAGGAAAAGTTGTAACCAATGTTTACTCCACCCGCCAAATGCAGTAGCTTGGTCTGAAACAAATTCTGTTCCTGCGTGCTTTTACTGGCTGCGATTCAACGTCAGCAACATTCCGAAAGATTAACTTGGTTTTGTCAAACTCTACCAAAAGCACCGAGATATTCGCAGAGCAGCCGAAGTATTTTACAACCCTTCCTCCTCACAAGTTCGATTGGACGAACGTGCATGCTAAGATGGTATGGCGCCCCAGCAAAGGAGTGCTCCCTTAACATCTACCGTTACCATTCATTTCTAAAATCGATGACCAATGTAAAACCTGATCTCTCGTCACTTCCACCAAGCGAGGGGGCAACGAAAGAACTCGCCTTTCGGACATACCACCAAGTGTAGCTCTGATTAGGAAACCAATTACCCCCAGAGTTATGGGGTTGGGAACGCAAGGGAAATCATCTTGCTTCAGTGCCGACCAAAGACCCAGCAGCACCACAAGAAATTTTAAGCAAGATTTTTTGTAAATGCACCAAGGATTGTCCATCCATCCATCCATCTTGGCGTTACGGTCCATTGAGGACCAGAGCCTGCCTGACAATCGAAGCCCAATCTTCTCTGTTCTGCGCTCTCCTCCTCCACATTCGAACTCCCATTTCTTTTAAATCCTCTGTCACATCTTCAATCCATTTTTTCCTTGGTCTTCCACAGCATCTTTTACCTCCAGGATGACCCCTATAAATCCTTGATATTACTGTATTCTCATCACTCCTCTCAATGTGCCCTACCCACCTTAGCCTTGAACTCTTTATTTCTCCAATAATTTGAGGTTCCTTATATAGGTCGTACAATTCCTCATTTCTTCTACTATACCATTCACCATTTTCAAATTTTGGCCCATAAATTCTTCGTAATATTTTCCTTTCCCAAACTGAGATCATTCTTTCATCATTCTTTACCATGCACCAATTCTCTGATCCATATGTTACTATTGGCCTTATTATAGTTCTATATATTTTCTTCTTTGCATTTATGGAAAGATCCTTTGACTTCATTAAAGGGAGCAATGCCCCGTAGCATCTGTTGCCTTCTTTTATACTTTCCTTTATCTCTTCCGTAATCAAATTATGATCAGTAATAACTGACCCCAAATATTTGAACCTATCCACTCTCTCAAAAACATAGTTCTCTGTCTGAAATGTCTTCATATGGCCCCACTTACTAGTACTTCTGGATGCTATCATATATTTTGTTTTAACTTCATTCACTTTCAAACCCAGTTTTTTACTCTCACTCTCAAATTGGTTAAAGATATTCTTCAATTCTTGTACGGACCTAGGTATTATGACAACATCATCTGCATAGGCTAAGATTTGGGAGGTCCTATTATAAATGGTTCCTCCCGGATTAATTTCGACTCTTCTCACTACTCTTTCCAAAACAATATTAAATAATATTGTGGAGAGTGCATCCCCCTGTCTTACCCCTCTATTGATTGAAAAGGCTTTTGCAATCTCTCCCAGTAAAAACACTTTCCCTTTACTTGCACTGAGAGTCATTTGAATTAATCTCACCAACTTCCTGGGCACAAAGAACTCAATTAACGTTTCAATTAATGCACTCCTATCAATGCTATCATAAGCCTCTTTGAAGTCCACAAATAGCAGATGGAGGTCAACATTGAACTCATAGCACTTCTCTCAGATGGTTCTTAGCATGAAAATTTGATTATTAGTGGATTTTCCTTTTATAAATCCCCCTTGATAATCTCCCACTATATTTGCCATAATCTTAGTCATTTTCACTGCTATTAGTTTTGAGAGTATTTTATATGTAACCTCCAGCAAGGCTATTCCTCTATAATTTTCACACCTAGTCTGATCTCCTTTCTTGTATATAGGATAGAAAATTGCAGTCCTCCAGTCATCTGGCATTTCTTCCTTTAGCCAAATATCCTGGATCATCCTAGCTATTTTTACTTTTAACTCCTCCCCTCCTTTTTTAACATTTCGGCCGTAACACCGTCCTCTCCTGGGGCTTTGTTATTCTTAAGGTGGTTTAGTTCTGATACTATCTCTTGCAGGTTTGGCACAAACTGTTGTTCCCCATCATACTTTGGTATTTCTTTATCATCAGATGCAGATGGTCTGTTTCCAAGTAACCTACTGAAGTGTTCAGTTCATCTGGTGAGTATTTCCTCTTTTCCACCAATCAAATTACCTTCCTCATCTCTAAAATATTCATTACTACTTTGATAACCTTTCCTATGTTTCTTGACTCTGGTGTAAAATTTCCTGGTTTCACTTCTATCCCACTCATTCAATTCCTTTGTCAATTCCCTAAGGTATTCCCTTTTCTTTCGCCTGCAACCAATTTTTGCTTCCTTCCTCTTAATTCTATAATTCTCTGCACTGGCTCTGGTCTTCTTCTGGATCCAGTTCAATCTAGCTAAATTTCTCTCCACCAAAAGCCTTTCACAGTCTTCATCAAACCATTCTTTCTTCTTAGTTTCTTCACACCTTTCTTTTCTTCCTAACACTAAGTTAGCTGACTCTATTACTGCTGATCTTATATTCAACCACTGCTCTTCTATGTTTTTACTCTCCATTTCTGGCTCCCCTTGCTTCAATCTCTTAGACACCTCCTCTTGGTATAGTTGTTTAGTCTCTTCCCTTTTTAATTTCACCATATCAAATTTGATCCTAGCTTCAGTCTTTTTTCTTACCGACTTATCTACAACCAGCCTCTGCCTATATTTTATTTGAACCAGAAAATGGTCAGATGCACAATCAGCTCCTCTTCTACTCCTTACATCAATGATATCACTTGCATGCCTCTCATCGATTAAAACATGATCTATTTGATTAGCTGTCTCACCATCAGGGGAGATCCAAGTCTGTTTATATATGTCCTTTCTTGGAAAATTTGTACTTTTGATCACTAGGTTTTTCTCAGTGGCAAAATCTATTAATCTGCTTCCATTATCATTACTGATTTCATGAAGACTATGCTGGCCAATCACCTTTCGGTAGGCTCTCTCTCTTCCGACTTTGGCATTACAGTCTCCTAAAATTATTTTAACGTCATACTGTGGGGCTTTATTATACACAGTGTCCAGATTCCCATAAAATATTTCTTTAATTTCGCTTTCCTTGTCCTCTGTCGGGGCATGAACATTAAAAAGGGTAATATTAAAAAATCTACCTCTTATTCTTAAAATACTTATTCTATCACTAAAAGCTGTAAAATTCAAAACTTGATCTTTAAAATTCTTGTGCACTATAAAGCCAGTTCCAAACATATTTCTTTGACCCCCTTTATAAAATACAATAAAATCACCAGACCTTATAATTCCTTCACCTTTCCAGCCAATTTCTTGAATGGCTAATACCCCTATATTGTAGCGTGTCATAATATTCTTTAAATTCATTAAAGAACCCGCTACTAACAAACTTCTCACATTCCAAGTCGCCATTCTCATCTCATGTCCATTGTTTCTCTGCCTGGGTCGTTTCCGTAAAATCAGTCCGGCTTCATCATGTCTGGCTTTCTGAACATAAGTTTTCTTTACAGGAGGGGTTGTCAGCCCCTCGCCGACCCCCAACCTGGAGGACCGGGTCATTTGATTTTGGGGTTTCCCTCCCCTAGATCAGCTGCCTTCACCACGACTTTGGAGCCTGATCTGCCCCTCCCTAACCTTGGTTGAAGCCGCCCACTCTGGGTCAGACGCTCCAACTGCAACCATTGCCTCATTCGCCGACATTTTCAGAGTTCCTGTTGGGCCTTCACGGCTACCGTAGCGGTCCCGGGGTCCATACGTCCCCACCGTACTTCACCCCAACAGGCAATCTCCTACTTATCGTTGCCCACCCCCCGCGACGCGGACACCGAGGTTGGATTTTTGGGGGGCGCACCAAGGATTGTAGCAGTCTTAAATGCGTCTGCAAGAAAGTTTCGTTAAACTGTTCCCCTTTATGCCAAAACTGCCAGGGGAACTGTTTGAACAAGGCACCTTTAATGGACGAAGACGACGATGAGGAAGAAATGGAGCCCATCCAAACATCCCCTGCAGACGCTGAATCCGATATCAAAAATGTGATGGAAGATAACGGAGATTCTCAGCTCCAGCTACATTCAGTTGTGGAGATGCAGCCAGAAGCCGGACTTTCTCGTCCCAAGAGAGCAAAGACAACATTAGTGTCTTGAATATACTGTATTTCTTTAATATTCGTAGCAAATGCACATTGATTTATTTGTTTAATATATGCAATTTTTGTGTATTACTGTTCGTTACTGTACAATCACCTTCTTCAACGATTTTCAAATTTTATACTTTTAAAGCTGGAATTTATTTCTAGTATTCTTTTTTCGAAATTAAACCATTTAAAAATTGTTAGAACTGTATAATTTGCCCATTCCTAATTATCATTAGGAACTTTTGGTAGAATTTAGACCTATCTCTACAGAGATGAAAGCGGTTTCTTGGATCCAGCGTGTTAAAACACACACATATGTTAATATATAGTGTGTATATATATATATGTATATAACTTATATGTATATACATATCTTGAATTAGGAAATAAATGTAAAATATTCTTGAAAATCACAAAATTTACCCCAAAATTTCAAATTACCATAACTTTTGTATTGTTGAAGATAAATTAAATATCTATATACCCATTTAAAGAAAATTTAATGTTCTACAACTATTTTCCTGACGATTTTTCTGTGAAACGAAAGGCTGAGGAGTTAGAAGGATAAATTTAACAAAAAACATGAGGTAAAATAAAGTTTTCGGAAAATTGGCGATATTCAAGAGCTTATATCTCGAAAACAGTTTTAGATACGACAACAATGCATATAAACAAACTTGTGGAAAATTTTATCAGCTTTAATTTAGTATATAAAAAGATTTTCACTAGGACTCACCTTTTTCAAGTTATAAGTTAAAAACCCCAAAAAGTACCTTTTCCACCCCCTTCCACCCCTGAAGCGGAAGGGCTAGGGGTGGGGACTTTTAGTATGTTTACTTCCTAACTACCCCCAACACATTCCTGAAGAAAAAATTCTCCCCCTTCCATGTCCTCTACAACCCCTTCGTTGACTGGACTATCTGTACATTTTTTAGTTTATTAGCTGTATATTGTTTATGCAGTTCTCTTTTTAATTTAGTTACTTCATTGCATATCTTTTTATATTGCATTTTCGTATCCAGAGAGGAGTCTTTACATTTAGATTTAGCATAGAGGTTTTTCTTTTTTGTGTATCAAGGAGAGTAATATATTATTTATCCATGGTAATTTTTCATTTTTATTAGTCATTTTATAGTTCACAGGACTCTTGGTTTGATTTATTGCATGCTGAATGTAATTTAGAAACTGGGTATAATAAGTAGGCCTATTTAAATTATCCTTAGTGTGTACAAAGGGATTATTTTGAAGGTACAACTCAAGTTTTTGGTAATTAGTGAAGGTAGTAGAATTGATTCTTTTGTGTTTCTCAATAGTTTGCTTGTGAGCATGCATTTCATATATTAAGATATTATGGTCACTAAAGTCATTCAGGATGTTTAGAATTTTGTGATCATATTTGTTGTTGTTTGACCATATATGGTCAATTAATGTTGCTGACGTATCACTTATCCTAGTAGCATGTTTGGAGTTTAAGAGGTTGAAATTGTAGCAGGACATAAGTGAAATATAATCTGTTTTGCAGTTGTTTTCGTTAAATAAATCAATATTAAAGTCACATTTTAGTTTGGTTTGTGACAGGTACTCTTCTAGTACTCTGAGGAAACAGTATGAATTATTGAATTGGGGGTTGTATATTGCTAAAATATTGAAAGTGCTGCCTTTGATATCAATTTTTATAAGAATTGAGTTATGATAATTAGTGGTGGATCTGACTGTGTCAGCAAACCAGTCCTTTCTTACATATACTGAGACACCTATTGCAGTATACTGCTTCATTGCAGTATAAAAATACTCAATCAACAATGAGAAGCTAGTTTCTCAACAATGGAAATTTCAAACTTAAGAAGTAAAAATATAACTGTAGTTCTGTGAGGAACAGGACAACAATTAAAATAACCATTATTGAGTAAAAGTTAACGGTTTTATGGTCAGTACACACTCTGAATCAGAGGGGTTCACATCTATTTGATACCAGCATGCCGAAAACTTATGTAACTGCTATACAAAGGGTTCGCGAGTTTCCTACAGACAATTTTGTGGCTGAAAAGGGAAAACTGTTGTGTTCCTTATGTTCAGAGTGCATTAATTTCGAAAAGAAATCCATTGTGCAGAAACATGTGGAAAGTTTTAAGCATAGATCTCGGAAACAGAGTGATGGACAAGGTTCAACTTCAGGTGATCCTAGCAGTATACGCAACAGTTCGTTACCTCAAGTATGGCAGCGTAAGGAGAAATCAAACGATAATATGAAAGAAATGGTGGCAGCATTCACTTCTTCTGGTATTCCATTGCATGTTTTTCGTAATCAACGTTTTCGTCAGTGGATTGCAACAGCTACATGTATGCAGCCGGCTGCTAGTGAAACCACTCTAAGAAGGTATCTTACAAAGTGTGCTGAAAACGACTTACAAGAAACTAAGTCAAAATGTGAGGGAAATTCTGTCTATCTAGTGGTTGATGAAACAACAGATATAAAGAACTGTAAGGTGGTGAATATTCTTGTTGCTCCACTGGGTGTTGTGAATGAAAAACCCCGTCTTGTGAAAACTAAAATTGTTGAACACTGCAATGCCGATGTTATAGTAAACTTAATACTTGATACATTAGATCTTATTGGTGTTCACAGAAGCAATTTTGTTGTTCTGATATCAGACAGTGCACCATATATGCTTTCTGCTGGCAGGCGACTGGTTGGAGTTGCACCTCAGCTTTTACATTCTACATGTTGGGCTCACATATTACATCTGTGTGCTGAAGAGATTAGGTTTTCGTTAAAAATTGCTGATGAATTCATTGCAGCTGTTAAGACTGCTTTAGCGAAAACTCCAGCCAGAAGGGAGAGATTGCTGGACTGCCTAAAAGAAGCAGGAACATTTGTTTACCTCCAGTTCCTGTAATAACGCGCTGGGGGACATGGCTGAAGGCAGGAAAATATCATTGCATGAATTTGAATGCAGTAAAACAGTGGAATGACTTGGAAGATGGTGAAGGCAGTGCTGCAGTAACAAACTTAAAGCGACTGGTTGAAAATAAAGAACTAGTGCTCCAACTCAGAGCTATAGCTAAAATTTCTGATGGACTCTGCAATCAAGTACAGTTTCTGGAATCAGATAATCAAGATGCAACACAGGTCTGGCTTCTTCTATCATCAATTCTTCAGATGGTTCAAAGTTCAGGTGCAACTTGTAAAAGATTGGCAGGATATATGAATGAACGTCATCCTGCTCTAAATTTCTGGAAGGAAGTTCAGAATTTAGATCCAACAATAGTTGTTCCTGAGAAGAATTCTTCAATTTTTACTTCGGGTGAACTGAAACGTTTCTCTGGCATTGATGTTCCAGTGGAAGAAATATCAACATATGCAGCAATGGTACATGGACATAATTTGTCTTCAACTTCTGCCTTATCCTTCTGGCAGAAACATTCCACCAAAATGCCTATCCTAAGTAAACTGACAATGAAGGCAATAATGGTTCCTCCATCATCTGCTTCAGTTGAGAGAAGCTTTTCTACTCTCAATTGGATTTTGAACTCTAAACGCTCATGTCTGACGGAAGAAAATCTGCAGTCTCACCTACAAATGGCAATTAATCAAAATCCATATCAGGAGGGTGGTGTTCATCAGGAGAGTGCAAATGACAGTGACAGTGACAAGGATGACTAAATTTTCATTCATTTCATTACTAGCTTGCTTAGACCCTACAGTTTGTTCTTATAAAATGTTAACGTATTACGTCACTAAGATAGCCTGCAAAGTAACATTAGACAAAAAAAAAATCAGTTTGATGGTATGATATACATAAACAGTATTTGTCTTAAGTTAAAAAGATATGTTAAAAAGATAAAAGATAATAAAGCATAATTTGGAAAAATATAAAGCATAATTGTCAAAAAGATAAAGCATAATGTGGATTGCTCTAGTAATTAGTGACCCATAAGTGGCACAACAGGCCATCGAGCACTAGAGGGTTCCAGGAGATTGAGGCTCCCATATTTTAAACATTTGGCACGTGAAGGCGGTAAGGTTGTCATACTTACACACCGGCCGCCTTTACGTCCAGAATTGCTCCTGGTACTCATTTCTGTTAGAGGCTGTGTCGACCCCAGGACCATAGTTCCAATAGAAGGATTAGGCAATTAAAAAAAAAGGGTGCGTGGAACGCCACGCGACAGAAGTAAAACTTGTTTTAATTTAAATTTTTTTAATTTTGGATTTTTAGATTTTTAAATTTTGGATTTTATTATTTTTTAAATTTTGGACTTTTGAATTTTTATTTTGTTTTTTAAATTTTGGAAATTTGGATTTTTAAATTTTGGATTTTTAATTTTTTAATTTTGGATTTTTGGATTTTGGAAATTTTGGATCTTTGAATTTTTAATTTTGGAATTTTTTATTTTGGATTTTTAAAATTTCGGATCTTTGAAATTTTTATTCTTTTGGCTTTATTAATTTTAGAGTTTTAGATTTTTCAATTTTGAATTTTGGATTTTTAAATTTTTTAAATTTTGGATTTTTGGATTTTTTAATTTTGAATCTTTGAACTTTTTAATTTTGGATTTTTTAAATTGTGATTCTTGGCATTTTTTATTTTTTGGATTTTTTAATTTTGTATTTTCGTTTTTTTAATTTTAGATTTTTTGATTTTCAATTTTTGATTTTTGATTTTTTAAATTTTTTATTTTTAAATTTTGGTTTTCTTTAATTTTGAATTTTTGAATTTTTTAAATATTGGATTTTTTATATTTTTAAATTTTAGATATTTGGATTTTTTATTTTTAAATTTTGGATTTTTGAACTTCTTAATTTTGGATCTTTGGTTTTTTAATTTTGAAATTTTGGATTTTTTAAATTTTGGATCTTTGATTTTTTTTATTGTTTGGACTTCTTAAACGCGGTAATGAACCTAGGGGTTCCATAAACGAGATAATATACCTTTAGCTTGCTTAGGAGTTGTCTATTTAGTAAGTAAGTATTATTATTATTATTATTATTATTATTATTATTATTATTATTATTATTATTATTATTATTATTATTATTATTATTATTATTATTATTATTATTATTATTATTATTATTATTATTGTTATTATTATTATTACTACTACTACTACTACTACTACTACTACTACTACTACTACTACTACTACTATTCCCATTTGCAGGTCCTCGTACTAGGTCTGAAAAATTTCCTTTGATTACTCCTAATTGATTGTTGATTGTTTTCTGTGCAGTCCGCTCCGAAACACCCTAGTCATTTCGTGACGGTTTTGAGTGTGACACTAATTTCGTGACTGTTTTATCGTGACACAAGTTCCCGATTTACCCCGTACCGCCGCTACAGAAGTTTCACTTCAAAAACTCCAACGACCTCATCGGAGATCGAACCCGCGACCATCACGTTACGGCGTACCCCCTATATCTTTTCCATTGCCTTGGTAGAAATATATATATATATCTAGTAGGTGGAAGTTACAAAATATTTTACCGGTGGCCATGCTTTCTTAGAAATAAAATACGAGTATTTCCCCGAATGACAAAAATTTGAAAAAGCTATGTTCCTTACGTTCATACGTTCTAGAAAACAGGAGATTTTGTTTAGAAAACCATCTGTTTATGTAGGCTATAGAGAAACAGTAAACTTAGCACAAATATGGACTTTGCTCTCTTTGAAGAAGTCACAAACATTTCGATCTGTAAAATTTACATAATGAAAAGTCGGTAAACAAGTGTCTGAATTTTCTGGATTTTTGCACAAAAATGGAGGGAACTGGAATTAAGGTGGGAGTATACAGGAAGCCCAACCAAGGTGAGTATTATATACACAAAAGATCTTCTCATCATGACACTACTAAAAACAACATGAATTATTATGCCGCTAGCGGGTTTATTTGCGAACCCGCTCGCTCGGGAGTTAGCACTGTGGCCGCCGCGACGCAGAAGCCCGCATGATTGGCCAACTCTTACGTGGAACGCACTGTACTTTCTTGTTTAATAGAAGTTATACTTACTTATTTATTATAAATTTAGTAAGTCAGATTTAAATTTTCTACAGTAATTTATTACGTTAGTTGATAGTTTATTAATTTACAACAGTAAAAACCATTAGGGAACGACCGGTAGCACCGGACAGCGTGTATCTCCGGACAATAGCTAGTTCAAAGTTTCTACAACAGATAGTGACACGAGTCGTATACCTACGTTTGCCCTGCACTCTACAGAAATATTTAACAGAGATTGACGCCTGTGTGAGTTCAGACTTGGTGCTTGTGAGGGGGTATATTGTTAATTTTCCAACTGTCATTCCAGCTTATCACTTTTTTTCTTTCTTACCTCTCCCTTGTAGGTACCTTTATGCGGCCCGGGCCGCCCGGTCCTTACCGGGCCGCGACCTGTCGGGAGAGGAAGGAACTATGGATCACAGACATACTTTTTGACCAGACAGGGATATGGAAGGCCTCCCCGGATCAGTAATCAGCCCAATGCCGGGGCCACCTCCGAGACAACACAAACACATAGGACGAGACACACCATTCAGACACACACTCACTCCGAACAAGGCGAGGATGGACATGAAGAAGATAATGACAGCCACATGGTATCCGGGGACTACAAGGGCCTAAAGTTACCTGACATTTACCCCGGAAAAAACCTCACTTATATAACTTGTCTCGACCAGAAATCGAACCCGGGCTCGCTGCGTGAGAGAAGCGAACGCATCCCCCCTGAGCCACAGCGGTGGACCCAGCTTTTCATGTGAATATAAATATACCGTTTTTATTGTATGTGAAGAATATAGTGTTGATAAATAATTAAAGGTGGTTTCAAGTCAAAAGTATTTATATACAATGGGAATAGAATGTTATTTACTTTGCTACATATGACGCCTCATATGACGGGAGCTCCGGACAATGATAGATTTGTTTATTAAGTGCCAGTATGGTACTTTATGAGATTGTGTGTGGGGACGGGAAAATGTATGTTCGTCTGTCCATCCGTCCGTCCTCCGTGTGTCTGTACGCGCGATAACTCAAATACGCTCTATCGGATTTCCATGAAACTTGGTATACACATTTATAACTTCAATGGGAAGAATCCTATAGATATTACACCAAATCGATTGACCGGTACCGGAGTAAAACCCAATTCAGTATATTTTAAAGGCGCGATAACACAAACAGGCTTTATCGGATTTTCATGAAACTCGGTATACGCATTTATAATGTCCATGGGAAGACGTCTGTTGATATTGAACCAAACCGGTTGGTCGGTACCGGAATAATGCCCAATTTAGTGCCTTTTTATGGTAATATATAACAAAAGGCGTGATAACTCAAATGCGCTATATCGGATTTTCATAAAACTTAGTATAAACATTTATAACGTCCATGGAAAAAGCCTACGCATTTTGGTTCAAATCGGTTGAACGGCACCGGAGTAATGTCCAATTTAGTGCCTATTTTAATAGTAATATATTAGAAAGGCGCTATAAAACTCAAATACGCTTTATCGGATAAGTTACGCATTTATAACGTCCATGGGAAGAAGCCTATTGATATTGGACCAAATCGTTGGACCGGTACCGGAGTGATACCCAATTTAGTGCCTATTTTATGGCAATTTATTAGAAAGAATTTATCAAATGCAAATCAGATATCATGACAACATATTGTTTTAGAATCTCCATATGGCCTACGGCTTTGGAAGTTGCATACAGTTAGCTATGACAAATAACACTGTTCATACGCTTATCAAACTAAACCGTTTAACTGAGCGAGGTGCCGAAGATGGTAACGTCTTGGACTCGCATTCTGGAGGTCCTTGGTTCAACTCCCGAAGCCGACCAGTTTGACTTTTTTTTTATTTTTATGTGACTGTGCGATTGTCATTATATCACAAATCTGTAGACTATAGTTCTGCTGATGCTGGACGATTTTAATCTGGTAAAAAAAAAACACTAGACCTTTGTTCTTCCGCAAGCCCTGCTTAATTAATTAATTTGGAGCTTAACTTGAAAATCAATTTTAAAAAAGTTATTTTTTGCATATTCTAATTGCAATTATAACTGATTAAAAAAAAGCATTCTGGCACTTTGTTACATCAGTTTACCTGTTGTTATTTTCTCCAGGATGTGACGATATGCCGAAATTCAAGGGGAAAACTACTAACAGTGGTTCCTGGGATGAAAGTGACATGAAAATTGTCATTTATAAAGTAATAACAGGGGAATTAGGTGCGAGAGAAGCAGCGACACGGTATAATGCGCCTTAAAAGCACACTTCATTATAAATCCAAAGCCATAATTAGGCTGGTTTGAACCGACGTTTTCTCAGGAGTACGAACTGCCAGATAGTACTTCAAGAAAGTTATCAACAAGGAAACTGAGAGTGCAAAGAAGTGGGATATTGACTTATTTTCCTTATGACAATAGTCTCAAAGACAATAAGAAAATAGTAGCAAACAAACAATTATAGGTTCTAATCTAGAAACAAATCCTAACAAGGGGAAACGTAGATGTACGAAATGAGCAGTGAACAAAAATTCTGCAGCTAACAAATGTTCAAGCACTTCACTGGCCTATGAAAAGCAATGTGAAGAAGAAACAATCACCTGTATTTTGTGTAGTGACCAGTTTGACGAAGACTGGATTCAATGCCAGGACTGCAGCGGTTGGGCACTTGGGGAGTGTGCAAATGTTGAAGAACATCAGCTTTCATACCATTGTGATCATTGTGCAGCTAAATGTGACTGATTTCCTTTGTTTGTTACAAAGAAATATTGTGTCCGGTGCTACCCTTCATTTTCGCAATTTGTTAAAAAGTTGGAACAAAAGTTATTTATACTTTCATAATAATTAGGCTTTATATAAGAATTTCAAGTCATATCAATTAAAACAGAAAGTCTTAGAGAATGGGACTATCTACTTGACTGCACTTTCAGTTACTTTTCCTGCATGATATATCAGTTTAGGCTTAAGTGTCCGGTGCTACCGGCCTCTCCCCTAATGTGTGACAACCGCCTTAAAGGTTGATGCATATTTTGACAAAATACTTCAGCCAGAGGATTTGGGGCAGAAGTACTCACGGTCGATTGTACTGGCGATTTATGAATGCTTGTAATATAGTGTAGCATAAAGAGAGTTTATTATAGTGGGAGATAACAAAATGGGTTAGAGCTAATTTATTGACTTCAGGGAAAAGCAGTGCAAGCAAAATAAGATTGGATATCGAATTATAGTAATACTAGCAGGTGTCCGTCGCGTCTTCGCCCGCGATATTTAATGAACTGTTAGATGTTTTAATTAAATAATTTATTTATCAGAAAATAATTAAATCATTACTTTTATTAACACTTACATCGTTTTTACATAAATTTCATGAATTACATAATTGTATTTTTAATTATATTGTTTGATGTAATAAATATTAATAATTAAACGAATTTAACGAATATTGTGCTTCCCTATGGGCATACAGATTCGATTAAACTGTACCACAGATTCAAGAAACTTATCTAAATCAAGCATAAAAAATTAACACGATTGATAATTAGAAAGCTAAAATCTCGGTTTGATGTGTATTTCGCGACCAAAGTGCGATGCCCTGGGGAAAAAAGAGACCTCAGATTCGAGTTCCCTAACTCACCCCTTAAAAAAATGAAAAGTGAGTTTTGATCAAATCATTCAATGTTTTCCCATTTAGGCATGCATTCATGATCCCCTTCTGTCCACGTATGTAAAAGAAATCAGATCTCTGCGAGTCGCAAATAAATTAATCAAGATAGCAATAGAGCAAGGCCATCTTCAATAATTTCATAATTGAATACTGCCTTGTTAATAGGTGGTGTTGGATGTGCACGGAAATACGAATCCAAATAATATATTATATATTGGACCGTATTTGTTTAAGGATAAATACATCACTGAGTATTAACAAGCGACATATACAAATCTCAGGATTACTAGGCGAAAATAATTAACTCTTAAGACTCAGTTTCTCAGGCAATATATTAACCGGTATCTGCAAAGAAAACAGCTAATACAATAATTAGGCCCATAATTTATATCTTACGTTTTATTACGTAATTTTACATTATTTTTCTATTTCTTTTCTATGATATTATAGCAAATTTAAGAAAACTCTTGTATACCTTAGGATATCTTATGTTTAATGGTCAAAGTTTTCATTAAGTGGTATACTTCATTACGAATAATAGTTGTATATCCTCCAAGAGTCAAAGGTTGTAGATAGGAGGGAGCAGTGGAAACAATTTTCAGCAATAGAAACAATGCAATGCATGTCAATTTTTTTTAAAAAAGGGACGTGTAAAAGTGTTTTTTTTCAAATTGAATTACAAGTGTAGACTGGTTAAACCTTCTTATACTCCCATATTATACGAACTAAAATTGTTTTTATTCAGTCTTTTCTTGAGTTTGCATGATTTAATATTAGACAGTTAATTTCTTTTTCTCCACAGGCGGCATTTTTTGCTACGCAACATATATCTTTTTAAAGCAATACTGTGGTAAAATAGAGTTTACATTACATACCAAGGCTACATAGGAACAAACCTTTAAATCGGTGTTTCTTTATGTTAATCAATCTGACCAATTCGGTCTTGATTTCCGCTTTCCAAAACACATGCAACGTTGCAATATTCTCTCATTGTTATCGTTGACATCAGTTCTTCCCTCGCTTTAATCAATTCACACGTGTTATTGTTTACTGTAACTAGAACTTGCAACCCCGCGGAAACAGGCTGATTGGTGCGGGAAAAATAAAGAGTATGGGTTGAGCTGTCGGCAAACTTTTCCTCCTAACAAAAGGAAGCTGCCTGGTCATGCAGTGAATAACTGGACTATAAATTTCACTTCCCTAAACACAGCATAATAATGTATCTTACTTAGTATAGCCCTATGAGAATGGGAAGAAATAATTAAGAGAGATATCAAAGCAGGTCTGATATTTGATATGTGTTTCTAGAAAGCTATGTCCAGACGCTATTTAGTAGAAAACATAATAATGAAAAAAACTTAGTTATTTCTTATATAGGTGTAGGTTTTGTAAACATTATTCTACTGGTTACTAGCTGAACCATATAGTCTTATTTTTTTATTTATTATCGACGAATACATTGTTAAGGCAGAAGAATAATTACTATATGTTTTTTATAGATGAAGTGTCATCGTTATGCAGTTATCTCCAGTCCCATTTTCCTAAGCACCTTATTTTCGAACACTTGCACAACTCTTTTATGCAGAATTATTTACGTATTTTGTGATAAATAAAAAAAATATTTTTTTAAGCGGACTTTTGAAATTATAAATCATTACTTACTTACTTACTCAATGACAATAGACAATTACAAACAAGGTAAAGGAATATTATCTACTTTATGGAACGCGGAGTTCATTGCCGCGCTTATCTGAACCCGCCATTCAACCCTGTTCGCAAATCTTACTTCTCTTAAATCTATCCTAATATTGTCCTCCCACCTACCTCCAGGTCTTCCAAGTGTTCTTTTCCCTTCGGGTCTCCTAGTCGATATTTTTTAGAAATGTCTTTCCTCCCCAACGCGCGCAACATGTCCAGCCCATTTCATCCTCCGTGATTTAATTACCCTTACTATAAGCGGTGAAGAGAACAGGTTATGAAGCTCGTTGTTAAGCAGTTTTCTCCAGCCTCCATTTTCATCTCTCTTAGGCCCAAATACTTTCCGAAGCACCCTGTTTTCGAACACTCTCAGATTATTAAGTGTCAGTATGAGATTGTGTAGGGGACGGGAAAGTGCCTGTCCGTCTGTCTGTCTTTCTGTCCTTCCGTGAGTCTGTATGCGCGATAACTCAAATTCGCTTTATCGGATTTTCATGAAACTTAGTGTACACAATTATAATGTCCATGGGAAGAAGCCTATTGATATTGGACAAAATCGGTTGATCGTTACCGGAGTAATGCCCAATGTAGTGCCTATTTTATGGTAATAAATTAGAAAGGCGAGATAACTCAAATACGCTTTATAAGATTTTCATGAAACTTGGTATAAACATTCATAATGTCCATGGGAAGAAGCCTATTAATATTTGACCAAATCGGTTTACCGGTACCGGAGTATTGCCAAATTAGTGCTTATTTTATGATAATATATTAGAAAGAATTTATCAAATGCAAATCAGTTCTCATGATAATATATTGTTTTACACTGTTCATATACGGCTTTGGAAGTTTCAATATACTGTTAGCTATGACAAATAACACTACCGACATATTCCTTCACATATGTTTATTAAACTAGTAAGATGTTTGTTTATTTCGTTGATCAAGTTGAAATGAGTACTACATGAATACTGTTATATAAAGAAGGTATAACATATTACTGTGAAATAATTAGGCCTACATACATTAAGTGGAGTTCTTTGCCAGTGCATTTTGCGAAATGTTGACATATTAAAGAAAATTCTTATATCAGTGTATACGAGTATGAATTAAAGATAAGTATCAAACTTTAGGCCTTTGCTCTTCCGCAAGCCCTGCCTAATGAATTTAACTGGAGCTTAACTCTGAGATAGATTACAAAAATATCTTATTTTCTGCATATCATAATTACAATTTTCACTGATTAAACAAAAGCATTCTGGCACTTTGTTATATCAGTTTACCTGATTTTCTTTTCTTCCCGAAGAGTAAGGAACCATGTCTCACATCCATATAATACAACCTGCAGGATAATTATCTTATACATTTTTATTTTTAGATTTCTGGACGGAAGACGAGAAGATATGAGTTCTGAACTACATAAAAACAAGCATTTCCTGATTTCAATCTTCACCTTAACGTTATTTGTATCTGTAATTATTGCTCCCAGATATTTGAATTTCTCCACTTGTTCAAACGATTTACCGGCTATTCTAATATTTTGTAGCGAATTATTTTGACGTTTTATGACCATATTCTTTTTTCTGAATTAATTTCCAATCCAACTTTCCGGCAGGCATCGAAAAGACTTTCTGCATTTCTCTCGATTGTGTTTAATTCACCCAACAGACAAACGTCATCTGCATAAGCTAAAATCAGGTGACCGCCATTTAATTCTAGGGCTACCTTGTTTTCCTGAGCTTTCTGGGTCTGGACTTTTGCGACCCAAAACCACTAAACTAGGACTTTTGCGTCCATAGATCCTCAGATTCAATGACCCGTTTGCGTCTCGGGTCTCTCTAATGACCAAAATGCGTCCCATGGAATACAGACAATATTAGTGATTAGTGATATTAGTGTTGGTGACAGGTTTTGTCAGGTTATGAACAGTGATATTAATTTAGTAAGACATTCTGAATTATCCCGAAATTCTAGTTTAGTGGCAGTTAGGTTAGGAACGGTAATATTAGTGTTAGTGACAGGTTCGGTTAGGTATGAACAGTGATGTTAATTTAGCAGGGCATTTTGAATCCTCCCGTTTCTAAATGTGCCACATTACATCTCCCGCAAGGTTTGTCGCATTTTGAACCTGTTTACCCAGAATTCTAGGTGCTCTGGTGATATAACGTCACACCTATAATGTCCAATCACGAGTTTCTTCATCATAGGGAGAGAGAAATATGGCGGAATTCATGGTACTTTTCGCTAGATCGTATCATAAAAGAAAGACGGGACGCACGAGGGTTGTTTTCGTTTAATTGCACCGGACGCACGAGGGCTGTTTTGATGAAGCGACCACTCGCTTTGGGACGCAAAAGGGTACGACCCAGCTTTCCTAATGGCATATTCCAGAGTGAAATTAAAAAGTAAAGGCAATAGTGCAACTCCATGCTTCAAGCCGCTTTTAATGGCAACCTGTCTTATATAAATTTCCCTGAATCTGCTATAGGTTTCATTTAGACACAATTTGATCAGCCTAACTAACTTCTTCGGTATCCCAAACTCAATGAGGATATTGTACAATTTGTCTCGTTTAACTGAATCAAATGTTTAAAAAAAAATCTATGTATAGCTGGTAAACAGACTTATTAAATTCTCACTTAGTCTCCAAAATTAGGCAAATACAAAATAATTGATCAATGTTTGATCCATTCTTCCTAAATTCCCATTGGTAATCTCAAATGATTTCATTTGCATATGGGGTTAATCTTGACAAAAGTAACTTATATCAGACAAAACTGTATAACCATAAATTACTGACATCTTCCTTCGTAAGTTACAAATAAAATCAGTTTCTGGGAGGTCCTAAACTAATTAACCATAAATTAATCACATTATCCCTTCCTAAGTGACACAAAACATTTTTTTCTAACGAATTCTTTAAAAATCTCATATTTTGGGGGGGTCCGGATCCCAGGACCCCCCTGAAATACATCTTCATAAGAAAGTAATACATTCGGCCCTATCTCCCTTTTTATGGATCGGTATAATAATAGTCTCTTTCCATTCCTTTCTCCAAATCATATTACGAATTAGTTTTTGGACCTCTAGTGTAATCTATCCCCACCTGCCTTAATTAATTCTGCTGGAATGTGGTCAATGCCTGGATGTGTGTGTGTTTTTTTTTTAATTTATCTGTAGCGTTTCTACTTCTGTTAGAATCGGTTCAGCAACCAACGGCTCCGCTGTGAATATTTCACTGTCTATACTTTGGACATCTCCATGTAGGCCTACATTTAATAATTGATAAAGACAAATGTTACCTGTTTAAAATATTATTAGGAACCTTCATTGATAAATCATAACTCTGACTTGAAAGTTATTTAATTTCATTTAGCTAACAATCAAACGAAGATACGTTAGTCAATGAATCTCCCATTGCTCATCACTAAAATTTATATTTAATCTATTACTAATGCCTTTTTGCCTTAGAGACATTCTCCAATGCATGCTTCATGGTCCGCTTCAAAGGAAGTTATAATTCCTTAAGAAATCCAGAAGGCTGCATTAAATATTGAAAACTACCTCAAATTCAATTAATATGCCCAATGGCTGCACAGGAAATATTGTTTGATGCGTGTGTTAAAAGTTCTTTGTTTTATCCATATAATTCTACTTATACAATCAAGTTGATCTTTAGATTTGCAGTAAGTTAGTTGTTGGACCAAAATTATATATTTTGGCAAACTACTGAAGCACTGGACTATTCACTTAAAAAGTAAGGCACCAACGTCTGATCTCTACTAAGTATAGATAGAACAATTATTTCATTAAATGTAAGATATATTTTCTGTTTTAGGATTTGAGTATTTGCTTTGGAAATTCTTAGCACCATAATTTATCTTTAAAATGCATTGGATCTTTCAATAATATCCTTATGAAATAATTTATGGACAAGATAAATCATATTGAAATACATGCGTACACTACAAATAGATATAGCCTAAGCGTGTGGGGCCTATATAGAATTTATTTTTTGTAGTGGATAGTGAGAAAAATAACTCCAAAAAAGAACATTACATCCAAGATTTTATTTGTGTTGCTGGTGACCTTCCACAATTTGTTCCACTGAATTGCGAATGTTAACGGATTTTTGCTATTGCATGCTTGCGTCATATTCTTACCTAGTATGATGATATATGCAATTGAAGTCATCTCTCCAAGCGCGTGCTGCACGAACAAGACGATCTTCTTATTATAATAATTAGGGCTCGTACAGAAGCCCACACTTCCAAACTCCTTTTTTCTCTCTTTTATTTCACTTTCACATGAACACGATGAACACGATCGATCTCATCGATAATTGTTGTTGCTCCCACTCATATAAAGTGCTATTACACGTTTTAAAGTAGTTTACTGTTATTTTACTGGACGTATTGTATATATACCGCACGCAGTATATTAAGTATTTCGCAGTGTCACCGAAGTCAATGCTTGAAATTATTCTTTGAATTGAAGTTTGAAAGTAGAATTAGACTGGGGAAGATTCCTTTAAAAGTTATTATCCTGAGTATTACTATGAACATTTATTAACTCTCAAAAAGTTGTATAAGAAAATTTTACTTAGTGGAAATTAATTCGACTTTTGGCGAATAACTTATAATTACTAGAAAATTATTGACAGCCGAATAGCGTGTCCACTGTTTGTTGACCTATGTGTCATATCGGTAAAATGTTAATCGCATGTTGTTCACCTCGATCAGTGTAGACTAGCCGGATCTGGGCCCAACACTTCTCACTTATATATATATACTCTCCGCGCCTCACTATTCCCACAGCCGAAGCAGTCGTTGTTTTTGTTGTTGCGCGTGAATGACGTCACAATTGCAAGAGCCAAGTAGCATCCTGCTTTATCCCGTCGTCGGTCTTTACTTCTTTCTACGGTTGTCGACCTACAAACCAGGATGCCCCTAGTCGTGAGGATCTTCAGGTCGGAGGTCAAATGCGTATTTCTTACTCCGCTATACTACAACTACTACTAGGCTATTCCTGCCTTCTATAAGGTCAAGATCAGCTGAATCCAATTAGCTCAAAACGGATGTCGAATTTATTACTTCTGCAATCCATTAGACTCTTCGCGGTCGAAACTTTCAACTGTTAATTTCAAGGAAGGCTCTTATAACATCATTAACTCGCGCCACCATCGGTGTTATTTTCGGAACTTGGCGTGTGTAGTTCCTGTACGGTGGCATTCAGTTATATCGATATAGCGATGCCTACCCACTATAACTATGACAACTCTATGACATCTGATAAGGGAAAACATTTCATATGCCTAGAGCGAAATCAAAATCCGGGAGCAGAAAACGGCACCAGGAACATCTTCGTCGGCCGTCGCGGAAGCAATATGAAATTAATCAGATAAAATGGCATTCATCTCTACTTGTATCCTTGCCTGAGGAGTAATACATAAAATTATTATGAAAATGGAATTTCCCTTTCTTCATCAGTAGGTAAAATCATGCATAGTAATTAAACAAGTTTCATTGCGTTATGTCAGTAGCATTGCTAACACTAGCCTAGATATGGCTAGATGACACTCAATGGGATTCAGCCTTAAGTATTATACTAAAGTATAACACCGAGTTTTTATGAATGTTTTAGTTTGACTATTCAGTTCATCCGCCGCGTGTTTGATATTGACCAATAACGTTTAACAATTCCTCGGATATAGACCAATGACGGCCGTTTATCTTAAAATATTCTTGTAGGAATCGCGAGGATGGTATTTTATCGGTTAAAATGGTCTGCTCGTTACTGGACGTGAAAGAATCAGTGTGCAGTGATTAATATGTCACATGTTGCCATTAACAGGTTATTTTATACAATATAACTTGTTTAGAAATTGAAATAATAGAAATGTACAGTGATTAAAAACACAATTTTGATTCGGTGCAAGCCAGTTCGTGTGCTTTTATTCTCTTCTCCTGTTAACTTACCTGAATGAAGTAAACTATGTCTCATATGCACAATTAGTAGCACTGGTCAAAACATGGGCATGGTAACTCGAATCGTAGCACTGGCCACAACAAGAACATGGTAAGTCGAATCGATTCATGGATGGTTGATTCATAATATGCCGTGAACTCGCAGCTGTTAGTTTTGTTTTTATATAACAAAACACGAAAGTAATTATTTTGAAATTATTATTAAATGAACTTCAGCTAATGCATTGCTTAATTCTTTTTCGGACGTGCTAAGTATATCAAAATATATTTTAAAAAAATTACTGTACGAAGTAATTGTTTTATTTAAATTAAAGTTTTGTGAATAACAGTATTTACTCTGAGGGTAAATAATAGCTTCCTGTGTCTATTTAGTTGGCACGTAAAAGAAAATTTTAATAACAACATTATTGTCATCAGTTTCTGAATGTAGGCCTACTAATTTGTGAAGAAATGACAAATATAATAAAACCAAATGGTAGGCCCAACGATTCGACAGTCCTCTGGGAGGAAATTAAAGTATTACTAAAACGGGAATTTGAGAATTCTATCCAGAGGCTCAATTTCGGAATGGGATTCTTCAATGTGCCCTAAGTCTACGACATGGACCTACGGTTCCTCCCAAGAACCCCGTGTACAGGATTTTTGAGCCCTGAAAAATCAGTCGACATTGGCCGGTTTTGAACTTTGGATCCAGAGGGGACTTCAAGGTCTTAAACGGGAAAGCTTTACCATAATTCAGTAACATTCTTTCACTCGAATCTTGAAAACGATACATGAACAGGCATTGTATGACCAGAATGCGAGTTTCATGGGCACAATGTACGTGGCTTTTTCTTTATATCGCTCACGCGTGACATAGTTTAGGAACAACTGTTATAGGTCATACTCTCATCGCTAATGCCCTTCTAGTTGGGGTGCGCCGTTTAACCTTCGAACAACAGCCTGGACATAAATCTCGGTCAGCACGGAGTGAAGGATGTTGCGGCGTACAGAATCCCTTATATTATTCCAAATTCATCATGATCCGACTCACGAAATCGAGCTTTTCAACTCGCCACACTGCATAATGCATTCATCTAAGCACGCAGTTTTCAATGTCGTTCTACATAATTTTTCATCGTCATAACAAGATGTTCAATTCATTTTATCTTTCCGACAGACAAAATCTGTTTTACTTCTTTTTAGCACGTCCTAAGTGTACAAGTGGTTCGGATGCTAGTCGTTCGCGGGTTTAAAACTGACTAAGGGTCTCGTTTTATGGAGTAAAGAGAGCATACCTTTCTTCAATAAATGGTGCAAAATATGTTGCACAAACTTTCTCACATATATACGTATTAAGATTAAGTAACATTGAGGTTTCAAGGTTGATGACAGAAACAGTATGTATGTTTCAAAAACGAAGTCCTGCATTTGCCTTTGCGAATGAGGAAACCATTAAAACCCAAGTCAAATTTGGCCAGCTACGAAGTTTTAGATTTGAACCCAAGACTTTCTGCCTATAGGCCTCTCTCTCATTGGTTTTAGTGTGTTAATTACGTCTGAGGTATACACCGCATACTACATAAGCATTCATGAGCCACAGATTATTGTCTCTGTTGGACATTACATGAGAATATTATAGGAGAAAAATTCCTCAGACACTGGGACTTGAACCCAGGACCTTTGGCTATTCGCACCAAAGCTCTACCGTAGCTCAATTCACAGCGCCAGATGGAACTTCTCTCCTGTTGACCTACGGCTTAGCTCAGTTGGGAGAGCATTGGCGCGAATAGCCAAAGGTCCTGGGTTCAAGTCCCAGTGTCGGAGGCATTTTTCTCCTATAGCGTCCAACAGAGACAATAATCTGTGTCTCATGAATGCTTATATATCTATCTTGAATGTTAACTGTACAATAACAGTGGGAGCCCGGTCACAAAAATCACTACTTAGTGTGCCTCACAGTACTGCATATGACATAACTTGTCTGTCTGTGAGGTAGACCAGTAGGGCAATCAGTCACAGGAGAGAAGTTCCATCTGGCGCTGTGAATTGAGCTACGGCTTAGCTCAGTTGGTAGATCATTGGCGCGAATAGCCAAAGGTCCTGGGTTCAAGTCAGTGGCGGCCTCTGATCATGTTGCAGTGTTGCACAACGACCAGTTTTTAATGTAAAGAATATTTAGATTTTTTTATTATAGTACTGCATATGCCTACTATTAAACTACTTCGAAATCGTCTTTGTGATAGGTTCTTATCGACTGAAAACATGCTACACCTGATATTTGACAATTTTAAGTAATTTAAACGTGTAAATGCGCTGAGGTCGTCGCATTAGAAAAGCCACGACTTGCTGCCTCATCTTGCCGGCTAGTAACGGGTGCGAGAGGCTTGACTGCGTGGTAATACTCCCGGGGGTTAAAGGTTTTCGTCGTCGCTTTCAGCTTGCGAAGAAGGCGTGATTCTTGTCTTCGCCGCTAGAGCACGTCGCGTCGGCTGCTGTCTGCAAGCAAGTTAGGGCGCAAGCTATGAACTATGAAGTCCCTCACAGAGATGCGTATTGCCAATGTAGTCACTTTGTGGCGAAACCTATATTGTTAATTTCATCTACGAGTATCTATTAGACACTAAACTAAACTCCCTGGCTCTACATCCCTAGAAGGATTAGGCCTACTATCCGACATCCTACTTCTCAATCAAGTATCTCCTCAATTTGTATCAGGAGGCTGAGTACACCCCATTCAAGACCTCCCTACTTCAGAAAAAATCGATTAAGTACCGGGGAACGAACCCAACCTAATGTTTACCCACGAGCTAGAAACTTGAAATTTGGCAGCTTTTAGCCTACAACCGATGGAAAATTCCAAAAAGTTCAAAAGTTTATTGTTTTACCCTCCAAAAAGGAACTTCGAAAATTTTTACAGGCATTAATGTTGACCCACTTCCACATGAGCAAGAAATCTGAAATTTGGCAGCTTTTAGCGTGTAACCGACGAGAAAATTCCAGAATGTTCTAAATTTTAAATGTTTACCCCAGAAAAATCTTAAAGTCGTTCCACAGTTTTTTTTAAGGTTTAGTATGGCTAAGTAGTTATTATGGGCTACGGCAGTCTAAATGCAATTAATGTATCTCTTCTATAAAGTGTCAGTTAAAAAAACAAAAAAAAAACTTTTTCTTAGAACCACACAGAGAGGCAGAGCCCCACTGGGAGTTTGAAGGTTTAGCCCCGAACGAGCAAAGCGACTATTTATATATTATCAGGTTATGTATTTAATTCCTGTAACCCCCCCCCCCCTGACTGAGTGGTTACATTGCTCGCCTTCCACCGCTGGGACCCGGGATCGAATCTTGGTGGATCCATGTGGAATTTGTGGTGGACAAAATGTGGTCGGGGCAGGTTTTCTCGGGGTACTTCTGTTTCCCCTGCCACATATTTCATCAGAGCTCTATTCATCATACTACGGCCATTGGTTGCAATAAAGGAATTATAATTCCCGTAAAATAGTGCAACACCCTGTTCCTACACCCACGATCCGCCACTAGTTTAAGTCCTAGTGTCGGAGGCATTTTTCTCCTATAATATTCTCATGTAGTGTCCAACAGAGACAATAATCTGTGGCTCATGAATGCTTATATATCTATCTTGAATGTTAACTGTACAATAACAGTGGGAGCCCGGTCACAAAAATCACTACTTAGTGTGCCTCACAGTACTGTATATGACATAACTTGTCTGTCTGTGAGGTAGACCATTAGGGCAATCAGTCATGGGAGAGAAGTTCCATCTGGCGCTGTGAATTGAACTACGGCTTAGCTCAGTTGGTAGAGCATTGGCGCGAACAGCCAAAGGTTCTGGGTTCAAGTCTCAGTGTCGGAGGAATTGTTCTCCTATAATATTCTCACCGTATACTACATTTCACTACAATAAGTTAATTAGAATAGGCTATAATTTTCTTGTTACTATGGGAAACAAAAGAATACCAGTGCCATTCATCTATATTAATAAAAGGAAGTGTCTGTCTGTCTGTCTGTCTGTCGTCTGTCCGCGATGCCCAGCGAAATCTACTCAACGCAGAGATCTGAAATTTTATACATAGGCGGACTAAAGGGTCGGAATGTGCACCTCGAAGCCGGAATTTTAATTTTCGCTTTCGTTCGTGGGTTATGAGTGAAAAACGGGCAGAAAACGTGTATTTTTTGCGATTTCGAAGCATGAGTTTTCAGTAATACAAATCAATTACACTAGGCTTTGGCTATTTTTTTCATTCCTTCGACATAAAAGCATCGCGATCTCTTGAATGTTGTAGCTCACGCTGGTCGATTCATTTGTTTTTAATGTCAAGGCACGCAAACATAATATGAAATGTTCAACCTACACTGAAGAGGATTATTATTATTATTATTATTATTATTATTATTATTATTATAGGGATAATCAATATTAGCCTAAATATGGTCAAACGTTGTTCGATTTGGACGAAACTCACTATACAGGGGTTTTCTGGGCCAAGGAACTCGAATCTGAGGTTGCTTTTACCAGGTGAGGCTATCTAATCGTGATATATAGTCCACATGATTTAGGTGTTAATATAATGATTTAACTATTATGCTCTAATTTTTAATTTTTGAAATAATTATCGCGGGCGAAGCCGCGGGCACATGCTATCTTAAAATAATAAAAGGACGTGTTTGTCTGTCTGTCCACGATGCCCAGCGAAATCTACTGAACGCAGAGATCTGAAATTTTAAACATAGATGGGCTGAAAGGTGGGCGAATGCGCATCGAAGCCGGATTTTAAATTTTAGCTTTCGTTCGCGAGTTGTGAGTGAAAAACTGGCAGAAAACGTGATTTTAGCGCTGTCGAAGCATCAGATTTCAGTAATACATTTCAATGTCAAATCAATTGCAGTTGGCTTTGGCTATTTTTGTCATACCGTGGTAATAAAAGCATCGCGATCGCTAGATTGTTGTAAGCCCACGCTGGTCGATTCATTTGTTTAGAATGTCAAGGCCCGTAGACATATGAAATTTTCAACCTACACGGAAGAGGGATAGGCCTAAATATGGTCAAACATTGTTAGATTTGTACGAAACTCACTGTACAGGGGTATTCTGGGCCAAGGAAATCGAATCTGAGGTCGCTTTTACCAGGCGACGCTATCTAATCGTGGTATGTAGCCCACGTGATTTAGGTGTTAATAAATATAATGATTCAACTATTATGCTCTTAATTTTTAATTTCTTAAATAATTATCGCGGGCGAAGCCGCGGGCACATGCTAGTATTAAATATGCAGAATGTCGGAACACATTAATTAAAATTTAATTAACGTGTTCCGACATTCTGCAGAAGTCATATATACTTCATTTTTATCTCGATACCTATTAAATTTATAGAAAAATGTATTTGGCAAAAAACGTTCATTTTACTTACCTTTACAAGTTTAGTACGCTGGGTTTTCATGTGTCTCGTACTGTAATGGAGAAAAGAGATACGAGTAAAGTACCCCGTAAGTAATAATAAAGAAAAAGAATATAGGGTTTAATTATCCTTAGATAGATGTCTTCAAACTTACATTTTTATTATAATCGTTAAAGCCTTTTTTTTAAATCGAAATTTTGAAAAAAAGTTATGAAAAGTCCATTTAAAATTTGTTATAGAAACCAAATTCTTGTTATAGAAACCAAATTCTAGGTTGTTCCATAATTCCAAGAAAGTCCGTAATTCAAAATAACTAAACACAATGAACCATTTACACGCTACGCCTGTCCACAGACGGACAGACATCATTCCAAACATTCCTTTTTCGGTTTCCAGGCGTCGTAAAACGTGCTTTCCCCCTGTCATCTCGATTTAGATTTTTTTTGTCATGCTTACAATACTTTCTCTATACTATGCATATGAGAGAGAGAGTAAAAAGGTAGTATTATAAATTTATAGCAAATAAATGAATCCTATAATCTAAAAATTCCCCCTTAACCAGTTTAATCTGATCCTATCTTACTTGAGAAAGGTTGTCACTTCTTAGGCCTATAGGCTTTCTCCAATATGAATAAATAAGGGAAGTAAAAACTAATCTTGAAAACACACCCTGGGAAACTTGCTTTTCATAGGCAACAGACCGACCTACCATCACTATAGACCATGATGGAAAGAAAGAACTGTAAAATAACATTAATTACCTCGTTAAGAAGAACTTGGAGTAAACATCATCACCAATAGGCCCAAGTTACATCCCCGCATGATACTCTCTTGAATCTGGTGAAAATACAAAATCGATATACGCCTATACAGTATAATATTGCCATTGTGTTGTGCCACTCTCCACACAAGCGAGAAGCCGTATATTGAATAGGCCCAGTGATATTTGATTTTTTATCTCATTATAAAGAAATATCTTAAGTAAAAGAAAAAAATACTTTTCTTGCACAAGAAATTCCAAGATAGGCGCATCAAAACTTTTACCAGCTAACTCTTACTGTTTATATAAGAGCACATACTTTTTTAATATTATAACTGTCACAATCTGAGATACATTCTTAAAATGTCGACGAGTTTATTTCTAAAACTCAATAAGAAAGAAAAATATCTTGAAAATGAACTTTCTTTACTTTCTTTGTAATTACGCTATGAATATATTCAGACGCCATCGACAAATATGCGTACAACATTGCGAGAAAATATGGCAACATTTGATGTACAAGGAGCAAAGTGAATATGATTTTTTTTTAATAATCCGTCATATCAAAGAACTAACTTACGTTTACATCGCGCTTGATAAATCACAGATAAAAATTACCATTTCTCATGAAAGAGAATATATTTCAGAAGATTTTTGACCTGCAATATAACTTTTATTTCATTTTATCATTTAACTCTTTATTTACCAACAGATCATCCCTATAAGTTAGTCACCTAAAATAAATTTTTTGTTCTTCGAAAATGTAATACTTGTGTCATCTGAAAGCCCCTGGTTTCTAGTTTTCAAAAATGTGTTAGCTTTCTGGATAAATATGTAATTAATTACTGTAATCAGTGTTTTTATAGATAGGAAGCACACGTTATTTATGTGACACACAACACTTTCCGCATTTTACAATACTAATGTACGAAAAGGCATAGGGCTACCGATACTTAGAACTGAAATATTTTAATAGTGCTTATTGTTGGGACCCCGACCGGTTATGGATCGTTATAGATTGATGGTTTTATTTAAATATGGCTAACTAATTTTTATAGCACTGCGAATTTATTAGGTATGAGAAAATAAAGCCTTCCTGAAAAATCTAACTAATATTTGACTTCACTCGCGCTGTGGGTTTCTCTCGACGCACTTCCACTTACCTTGTCATAGCTGTAAGAAATAATGATTAGCAATATGACCCTTTTTACAATAAAAACATAAATCATATTTATTATTTGTGATTTATTTATAAACAAAATTACAAATTAGATGTACATTTACCGGGCTATGTGGCCGTGGTCGTGGTCCGTCTCGCGGTGTTGCTGACGTTTCGCCTCGATCTGCGTCGGGCATCCTCGGAGCTGTGTTCAGCATGATGGTCGGCTGAATACTGGTCGCTGCCACGACCACGACCAAATAAGCTAACTGAGATCAGAGCCCGCAATGCGATGATCTCGACTCCGAGTCCATACCTGCATACGAAATGCATTGCTGGAAATGAAAACGGGTTCCTATCCTATAACTTAAATATGCTTACGCTAACTGTGTTTCGCATAGGACTTGAACCTATGCAGGGCAACTGCATTAATTTTGGGGTTCGGGCCGTGTCCCTTTTTTAATTTAAAGTTCCGGTATTCACCTTACAACCAGGGAAAACCACGGAAAACCCTGGTCGGAACTAGCAAGGGGGATTTGGTCATCAGCTGAAGGCTTATACGTATTGGGAAGGGTCATTATTAGACTGAAGGCCACACAAATTTTGACGACTTTAATCGTCCCTTGTGAAGCGCAAGCGCTTTCCAAGTTGCCTTTCAAAAGGAATCTCAGCATCGAGAAGCTTAAAGTCTGAACTCTGTGCAATGCTTCTGATGTCGTTGGCAGTTGGAGAAACCTTTAGGTCCTCCTGAATCTGCCTGTTACAGACGTAATGATACGCCTATATCAGGCGAGGACAGTGCTGCGAACTCCATCGGCGTTCCAGTAAGCGAGCCTCATGAAGGGCCATGCGTTCCTTGCTTAGTTTGCATTGCCATAACCAGCCAGGAAAAGGGCTATCACTTTGAGAACTGCCTTGGGACGGGCATTCCCAGTGGGAAGGAATGGAACTTGTTTAAGCAGACACTTGGTCACTTCAAAACAGTCTTCCAAAGGAAGGTCATCGATAAGTTGCTTCAACTTTTCGGAATAACTGTCCGGTGTGGTTGGTTCGGGTCCCGGAACAGCTGGATTGCTATCAGACGACATCTGCGATGCGCCTGAGTCGCTAGGGATCTGGGGTGGTAAAGTGGGTGGCTGGTTATGGACCACACGCCCCCGCTCGGTAACATGGCTCCAACCGGGTCCAAGCTTCTCCTGCTCAGAGAAGAGACTGGGTGCAATGCCATTCTTCACAGCAGAAGCGGAGCGTGAGCTCCCAGAACCTCTGGGCCCCGCCTTAGTGCGCTTCGCCGCTGCCCCTTTAACTTGCTTCCACTTACTGCAACCCTTATAGTTGGCAGTGTGGGAGGAGTTGCAGTTACAGCACCTCAGGGAATCCTTGGGCGTACTACAACCCCCTGAGGGGTGGTCTCCGCCACAAGCGACACACATTGGAGTGCAACCACAATTACCCTTTGTGTGACCAAAGCGTTGGCAGTTGCGGCACTGTAGAGGGCCGCTCGGAGCGTGGTAAGATTCCACAGAGATGTGCAGACCACACAAAGTGGTGAGAGCTCTCACCTTCGCTGCCGAGGGTCCACGCGACACTGACACAATAAAGTGCGGCGTTAAAGGCGTATCCTTAGCAGGATCGGCGTCGCGCCGCTGCGACCGAAGTTTCAGTACAGAAAGTGCGGGAACTCCAAGTGCAATGAGCTCCTCGCGCACATCTTCTGTTGGCATGCGACGCCCTAGGTTCTTCAGGAGCAGTCTGACAGACCGCGCCTCCGGCTGAGCGTAGGTATGGAACCTGACTCCCTTCTCCGGGTCGATGGCGCGGAGAGCAGAGATGGTGGCCCGGAAACAATCGGCAGTATCCGGAACTAGCAAAAGAGCATCGCCCCGCATAGCCGCCGTGCCGTTACCACAGTCTTTTCTCGCAACCATCTCCAAAGATTGCAGGTATTTGTCACACCAGTGACATACACAGGGACCTTGCTGCGGAGCTTCCCTGCGGGAATGGCAGCAACATCCGCTTGGGCGTGAAGTGTGGTGCCAATAGGCGTGCCTAAGTGACTGTCAGACTCGCTGTGCGAGCGCCCTAGTGTAGAGTCCATCGCAGCATACAGTGCTCTTTCCTGGGTGTTACCCAGTTGGCTTCCACTAGAAGTGGATTGTTCGCCCGCGGAGAGAGAGACTACGGGGGCCTCTAGGCCTTGAGCGGCTTTTTCAGCCACAGTCAGGGACGCACGCATTCCCGGCTAAGGACAATGGCCCAAGAGCCGGGCGCCGAGTGGCTGGTTCCAACGAACCAGCAGAGGTAGGTGAGACTGCCTCAGTGGCCTTGCGTTTGGCTATGGCCTTCGCAAAATCCCCGGACGAGCCAGGTTGCTGCCCGGCTGGCGCAGTGCCAGCGGGTCGTTCGCTCGGCCTGTTTGCCAGCTTGGCGGCTGCCTTACCGGACTTCTTCGACGCTTAAGTTCGTTTCTTCTGCTTCTTCTGCTGCTGCTTCTGGTAGATGGCGCTCATCTCCTTCTCCAGCTTCTCGCGTAGAGTCGGGGGTATCCTGGAGTAGTTCTGCTCGAAGAATTCCAGGGAGTCTGCCATGGCTGCAGCATGTAGAGGAGACCTAGAAAAAATAGAGAAGGTTGGGTGGAATGGGAAAGGTAGAACAAGCAAGCTCTTTCTGAAGTGCCCTGAAAAGGGCCGTTCGTAGTGTTCTAAAAAGAACAGCTACGAAAGGTGGGTTAAGGAAGGAGAGTATAGGATGCTCTTTCAGAAAGCCCTTAGAAGGGCGGAAGTTAAGTTCTAAAAAGAGGATCGATCACCAACAGTAGTCAGTAATAGAGGTTTCCCTCTCAGCCAACTGAAGAGATCAGTAGTCCGGTGAACTCAGATGCTCTCTGCTCTGCTGCCTGCTGCTGACTCCTCTCTATCTATGCCATGCCACTGGTCGCTGCCTCCCCGACCGCCGATATTTATACTATTTCCTCCTGCCGCTGATTGGACGGCGCCCAGTTGTATGCTTATCTCCCCCTCTCCGGTACAATTAAGAACACGGGGTTTACAAGACAGTGACTCCTGCAATACTAAAAGACTTGACACAACATATGACTGACTTCGAAGTGGCATATGCGGCACAGGGGGTGCGCATATACTGCAAGACGAAGAAATACTACGACGCGACCTTGACTGTGCTCAAGGCCAAGCAGGTTGGGTACTTCACCCACCCCGTGGAGGCTAGAGTACAGGCCAAGGCAACCCTTAAAGGACTACCAGCGACCTTCACAGCGACCGACATACTAAACGAGCTGGAGGCCTGGCGGCTGCCTGTCCTCTCAGTTCGTCAGCTGACAAAAACTACCCAAGACGACAACGGCATGCGCGGCAAAGTGCCACTGCCTGTGTGGATCCTTTCTTACGAGAAAAACCCACAGGCAGCAGAGGCTGTACGCGGCATCAGGAGCCTTTACAATGTGAGGGTCTCTGTTGAAGCGTACAAGCCGCTGAAAGGCACCCAGCAATAGACTTTGGACATAGGGCACTGTATTGCACGAGAGCAGAGAGATGCGTGAGGTGTGGAGGATCGCACTCGTCGCGCGCGTGCGTCCGCGACCCGCTTTTACCGCCCAAGTGCGTTAACTGCGGAGCGGCACACGCAGCAAGCTCGAGACAGTGCCCTAAATACGAACGCTACTCACAGAGGACACAGACAGCCAGACAGACTCAACGACCTGCGCAGATGCAGCGACAGGCAGCACCACCGACACAGGAAGAATTTCCTGCTCTGCGACCACAGACGAGACCAGTCCCAGGCTTCCAGCCCGAGGCTCAGACGACACGCAACGACAATCGGTCCTTTTCAGGAGCAGTGACTTCTGGACCACGACGAAATGACAATACACCACAGACAAGACGACCGACTTCCTCCAACGCAGACGAAATTCTCGAGCTGCTACGAGGTACTGACTTGACGTACTACATGACGCAGATAGTGACTCTGCTACAAGACTTGCGACAGCCGGCTGACCCGGTGACAAAACTCGTGCGCTTCGCCACAGGGATTTTGTCACTTTTCAGCAATGGCCCTTAGACAACCCATAAATCGACCACTTAGACTACTTTACTGGAATGCAAATGGCATAAATAGGGATAGACTGGACTTTGCACAGATACTTGTACAAGAAGACATAGACGTAGCACTAGTAGGGGAAACCCGAATGTCGGACCGCACGACAATACGCATAAAAAACTACACGACATACTCGACACCAGGACCTTTAGCGGGGGTGGGGGGCACGGCAGTTTTTATAAAATCTGCTATATGCCATTCTCACCTACCAATAGACGGACTGACAAACTTACAAGCAACTGCTGTTGACGTCTACACTGGACGGGAACGGCTTGCAATAATTGCAGTCTATATATCCCCCAACGCAGACGTACTAGACGCGGACCTAGACATAATAACCACACTACAAGACAACTTTGTAGTGGGCGGCGACTTAAATGCTAAACACACAGACTGGAATTCTCGTCTCACCACAAGGAGAGGCAGAATTATACGAAACCACGCAGACAGACACAATTACAATGTACACGGACCACAGACGCCAACACATGTTCCATATAACCCGGAACATAGACCAGACGCACTGGACATACTTCTGGCAAAAACAACAGCACACATACACGAGCTGGAAGTATTACACGACCTCACATCAGACCACCACCCGGTGGTCACAACACTTGACATCACATTACACAGACAACGAAACACACAGTACAGAAAATTGCACACGAACTGGGCTCTCTTTCGCCATATACTGCGACAAGAGATACCAGGAAATGTAGTAATTAACACACAAGACGAACTTGACTTGGCCACTCAAACTTTCCAAGTATCAGTAAAAGATGCTTACGAAAGGGCCACGACAATACAACATATACAGCGACCCAGCGATGACATTCCAGGCCTATTAGGCCTAATACAACAAAGACGACTATATCGTCACCGCTGGCAACGATACAGACAAGTACAAGACAAAACAGAATTTAACAGACTGTCTAACAGAATAAAGACACTCATACGAGACTATAAAGACAGAACACTAGACGAACGGGTGCAGGCCGCGGTGGAGAGCGGCAACATATGGAGCGCCATTAGGCCTTTTAAGGCCAAAGCACCGCGGCGCAACACCCCTATACACGGACTAAATGGACTTGTATACGAACCACAAGACAAAGCGACTGCCATAGCTGACTACCTTGAAAATACATTCAGATCCCCAGATATAGGAGATGATGATTTTCAAGACGACGTACGCAGGACGGTACGAGACTTCTTAAACACAATACCGACACACGTAGTGCCATTTGCAACCCCGACAGAGACAAAAAAGATACTGCAAAGACAGGCAGCCAGAAAAGCGCCAGGCCCCGACCACTTGACGACAGAAACGTTACGTGAACTTCCACGTAACAGTTTAACACACATGACGAAACTATTCAATGCGTCGCTACGGTTGAACTACTTCCCAAAGACCTTTAAAATGGCTACAATTGTGACATTCCCCAAGCCGGGGAAAGACCCACTGTTCCCACAGAACCATAGGCCTATAAGCCTATTGGACACGATGGGAAAAACGCTAGAAAGACTACTACTAAAAAGACTGACGCCCTACTTGGACCGACATATACCACACCACCAGTTCGGGTTCAAACCAGAACACTCGACTACACTGCTATTGGTACGAACAGTAGATAATATCACTACTGCTTTCGCAAACCAAGGACACACCGTAGCGACATTTCTAGACATTGAAAAAGCCTACGACTCGGCCTGGCACACTGGCCTTATCAGGAAACTGATAGACTGTGACGTCCCAGACTCGCTGGTACACATGGTACGCAGCTACTTACGACACAGACAGTTTAGAGTGAGGGTGGACACACGAGTTTCAAGCTGGAGGCCTATACAGGCCGGGGTCCCGCAAGGGAGCGTGCTGTCTCCCACACTCTATAACATTATGACACACGACATACCACACAGTGACCAGACATTTCTAGGACAGTACGCAGACGACACGGCAGTAATTTCAACACACAGAAATATACACTATGCCGTGAGACGACTACAAAGACATTTGGACCGCATAACGCAATGGTCCGATAATTGGAGAATTAAAATTAATTCTGCCAAGACTCAGGCCATTGTGTTTACGAGACGAAGACCACGTAACTATAAATACATAGTTATAGACGGCCAAGACGTAGACTACACAGACCACGTGAAATATCTAGGAGTAATTCTAGATAAATCACTGACATGGAGACAACATGTAGCGAGTGTACGCAACAAGGCCTACGCTCAGCTACTACGACTATATCCGGCGCTAAGTACGCCATCACTGACACCAAGACAAAAAGTGACGCTGTACTGCACACTAATTAGACCAATCATGACATACGCCTCACCGGCGTGGGGCTATATACCCGACACTCTGTTACAACGGTTGCAGGCTGTTGAAAACAGAGCGACAAGAATGATAGCTGCGACAGACTTCTACACGAGAAATACGCAACTGCACGAGGACTTAGAACTTCCGTTTTTAAGGGAAGTCATCAGACAACAAGCACAAAGACTAGCAGACGGACGAGACGAACATCCCAATCCTATAGCAAGGGCTATAGGCACCCAAGAAAGGAGACGGGATGTTCACAGACGAAACCCACACGACCTACTGACATAAACATGACAGTACGAAGACTGTGGTGAAAAGGGCCACATACCTAGAAAGACAACCGTGGAGACACGGGGACTTCAGACTGAAATAACATACGACTGATAATACTATGACGGGTCATAGTGCAAATGCACTGGCACCATAAACCGACTCAAGACACCTTCAAAAAATTTCGTTCTTAAGATCACTGGAGCCCAACTGCTGTGAACTCAAGCCATTTCTTCTTTACGATTGAAATTGTCCGTATGTTTTTGTATTTCAATGGCTTCCCGGTAAAGTCTAGGGAACCACTGGGAGGTAGTACTAAGTACTTCTGTTTTGTGGAAGCCTATGTCATGTCCGGGTGGAAAAGCGTGTTCAGCTACTGCCGAATTTTCCGTGTTGCCTAGTCTACATTGTCTGTTGTGCTCCTTCCGCCTGGTATTGATGCTCCTTTTCGTTGTACCAATGTAGACTTTGCCACAGCTACAGGGTATCCTATATACACCCGCTTTTGACAGGGGTTCCTGTTTGTCCTTGGCGGAGTTTAGAAGCTGCTTTATTTTCGTGGTGGGTTTGTAGATTGTTCTAATGTTGTGCTTGTCCAGAATTTTCCCAATGCGATCCGTGACCGTACGTATATACGGGAGAAAGGCCTTTGCTCTTGGTATTGTTTTTGCCACTCGGTCCTTTTCCAGGCCAATCGGTTTGGACGCCCTCGTTATTTCCTTTGAACTGTAACCATTGGCTTGAAATGCAATGTGAAGGTGGTCCAGGTCCTCTCCAAGTAGGCGGGGATCGCAGATCTTCCGAACTCTTAGTGATAGTGTCTTGATTATTCCGGATTTTTGGCGTGGATGGTGGTTGGACTTTTTTTTGTAGGTATCTATCTGTGTGGGTCGACTTTCTGTATACAGTATGCAACAATCTCAAGTTCTGGTCTCTGATTACCAACACATCTAGGAAGGCAAGTTTGTTGTTTAGCTCTTTTTCCATTGTGAATTGAATGTTACCATTGATTCCGTTTAGGTGCTGTAGGAACTGGTTTAGTTTTTCGTGCCCGTGTGGCCAAATGACGAACGTGTAGTCGACATATCTCCACCATACCTTAGGTTTTAACGGCGTGGTCTCCAAGGCTACAGCTTCGAATTTCTCCATAAAGAAGTTGGCAATGGTCGGGCTCAGGGGACTCCCCATCGCAACCCCGTCAGTTTGCTCATAGTAACGTCCATTCCACTTAAAATAGCTGGTCGTGAGACAATGGCAGGAACAAGGAAGTTATGTCCTGCGGGAACAACTCCCCAATGTGTAACAGGGCCTCTTCAATTGGTACTTTTGTGAATAATGAAACTACATCAAAGCTTACCAGGCAATCTTCCGGTGTGAGCGACACTTTCTCCAGTTTTTCAATGAAGTGTGCGGAGTCCTTGATGTGAGTATCCGTCTGCCCTATGTGTGGAGATAACCTTGTTGACAAATATCTGGATAACAGATACGTCGGCGAGCCTATGGCACTCACAATCGGGCGCAACGGTACTTCTTTCTTGTGGATTTTTGGTAACCCATACTGACGTGGTGCTGTTGCTTCACTTATTTGTATCATTTTTTGTTTTCCGTAGTATCGCCCCCGTCGGGTCCTTTGGTATTGCTTTGTAAGTGTCGTTATCTGATAGTAGTTCCGAGATTTTCATTTTGTAGTCCACCGACGATAGTACCACTGTGGCATTACCTTTGTCTGCGTCCAGTATGGACGGATGGATGCCGCTCGTGTTCTGCTAAAAGCAAAGGCCCCAAAACAAAACCTCACCAGTGAAGAAAGGAGAGCTATACAGTCCCTCAACAAAGACAAGTCCATCATCATACTTGTCATACGCTGGTGGAGTTCACAGCACTGTCCTCGCCTGATATAGGCGTATCATTAGGTCTGTAACAGGCAGATTCAGGAGGACCTAAAGGTTTCTCCAACTGCCAACTACATCAGAAGCATTGCACAGAGTTCAGACTCTAAGCATCTCGATGCTTAGATTCCTTTAGAAAGGGAACATGGAAAGCGCCTGCGCTTCCCAGGGGACGATTAAAGTCGTCAAAATTTTTGAGGCCTTCAGCCTAACAATGCCCCTTCCCAATACGTATAAGCCTTCAGCTGACACGTATCCCAACTGGTTGGTTCAACCCCAACTAGGCATTATAGAATGGAGGACCATGACCAAATCCCCTTTGCTAGTTCCGACCAGGGTTTTCCGTGGTTTCCCCTGGTTGTAAGGTGAATACCGGAACTTTAAATTAAAGAAGGGACACGGCCCGAACCCCAAAATAAATTGCAGTTGCCCTGCATAGGTTCAAGTCCTATGCGAAACACAGTTAGCGTAAGCATATTTAAGTTATAGGATAGGAACCCGTTTTCATTTCCAGCAATGCATTTCGTATGCAGGTAGGGACTCGGAGTCCGCAATGCTCCGATCTCAGTTAGCTTATTTGGTCGTTTGGTCGTGGCAGCGACCAGTATTCAGCCGACCATCATGCTCAACACATCTCCGAGGATGCCCGACGCAGATTGAGGCGAAACGTCAGCAACACCGCGAAACGGACCACGACCACGGCCACACAGCCCGGTAAATGTACGTGTAGTTTTCCCCTGTCGTGAAAGCCTAGCTTCATACTAAATTACAAATGTTAATTATTTCGTTAAAATAAGTAACTTTGTTTCTAGTCTTAAAACTACAAAATTCTTTTAATTAAACTTTCAAATAAAAATTATTAAATTAATTAATGGACCAAAATAATAAAAATATTAATCTACATATCAAATGAAATGTAGTAGCCTACATGAAATCCAACAAATGGAAAGTCTGTATTTTATCTACTAATACATATTGTGGCTAAAATGTAAAATCATGAATCAAACAAATTTTTAACAACAAAATTTTGTTTACTTTATAACGATTAATATTTAATAATCTTTTACGTAATTCAATTATAATGTCTTATAAATAATTTCTTGGTCAGAGGAGCTAAATCCTCTTTAGAGTTAGGTTATTCCCACAAAGTCTCTGGCCTTGAAGACTAACCCAGCCAGCGAGCTTCTCGTTACGTCTCGTTACCAAGATGCGCGAATTCGCTGCGCGTAAGATCAGTAAGCTACCGCTGGGCAGAGAGTAAAGATCATGCTGCATGTTGGCAATGGTAGAAAAGACTGTAATAGTTGAGTGGAGGGATAATGCCGCAGACACAGAGACAGACAACACGTGGAGTGGAATAGCCAATCACGGTGCAGCTACCTCCCCTACGCAGGAACTCTATGAACGGTGAGACTCGCTCCTAAGGTATATACGTAAAAACCCAGAGACTTTGTGGAGGTAATCCTACTCTACATGGTCTTTTGTACAAATATATGTTAATATAAACTGACTTTTTTACTATGAATAAACTTTATCTAAATTTTTAACTTAAAAAGTAACAAAAGTACCAATTGTTGCAAAATATTTAACTTCAAAATATGTTAATCTTTCGCTTTTCCGCGAAGTACTATGACCTTCATATAAATTTGAACTCATGAAATTTATGTGGTAAAACTAAACTTTTTCTACTGTGTTCCGAATCAAATTTTGAAATTTATAAAATATAATTTTCTTTAAAATGAAAATCCTACTTTTTCTATCTAAACCATTCGCTAAAGTAGCGAGAATCCTATCTTCGTATAAATTTTAACACATAAACTTTATACGGAAAATAAGTGGCTAAATTATGGACTGTTGTGCTTCATTTAATTTAAAATGAAAATCCTCTATGTGTTCAAAATTAACTAATTATTTTGAATAGTTTCTCCAATCTCCAATTCGCCTTTATACGTAATTCACAGTCTAGGTGTGAATTATCTTCGTTATACTAACGAGGAAAAACTAGCATTGACATGTTTGACAAAAAGGATAAACTTCAATTAAATCCTTTTTACATGGAAACATGGGTTACTTAACCCGTTTTACTACAAAAATATCTTCACTCGGAGGGTAAAGCCTGCCCTTGTGATGATCACATTTTCATATGTTAATTTAAAATCATGTAAAAATTATGAACATCTCTTGAGGATTTCATTTTCTATAAAGTCTCTAACTTGAATTTCAAATAAAAATTCTTCAAATAGCAGCGGGAAGCGTCCCCACGCTACATTAATTTTTTAATCCTGAAATGAAACTACGCTATGCCCGGGGTCACAAACATTTCTGCCTGCGTCTTAACAACCAATAGAAATATCACTGCATGAAATAATACTCCCACGAGCAAGAGACCCGAACTACAAGACCCGGCGCAAACGCCCGGCTCACCGCGAAATATAGTGTCTGATAATGCTAGTTATTTCACTTCCGGTGCATTTCGCCGTCTTTTGTTTTGGCTTCGGCATCCGTTATTGTACCACATATCGTTATTACCCCAAGCCAAGTCACGGCGAGAGATTTAATCGTAACCTCAGAAGTGTGCACATTGCCTTTCATTCACAAGAACAAACGGCTTGGGACAAAAATCTATTTTCGCTGCAATTTTCTTTTAATTCGGCGAAACAAGAAGCCCATCGCTGTACTCCTGTTTCTCTTTTGTTTTCTTTCACACTCAATAATCCATTAACCAATATCTGGTCCATCTATAACCTCTTGCCTGAGCCCGAACAAGCTTTCGAAGTAAAGGACTTGTGGAAGCGTGTTGTTCAGATCTTGAAGCTGGCTCATGATAGAACCGAACTTAACTATAACAAGAACAGGAGGCCAGAACCATTTAAAGTTGGTGACACTGTTTGGATGAGAAATTTCCCTAGGAGTAGTGCTGCGGCAAAGGTTACGGCTAAATTGGCCCCTCGATTCATCGGTCCATATGATATTGTGAAGTTCCTTACTCAGGTTACTGTTTGGCTAAAGAGTGCCACAGGCGAGAGAAAGGCACACGTTGCGCACCTCAAGGATGCATGAAAGCTTCTTAGCCATCTAAAGTTTTACGGCGTCCTGTTGCTATTTTTGCATGTTTGGGTTAGTTTCGTGGGAATCATTCCTTAATAAGGATATTACCATTATTTAAGTTGTGGTAGAAGGACCCTATGCTTGTGTGTAGCAGAAATCTATTTCTAAAATTTGATATTGTCTACACTATGTAATTGTTTATTTTCAACTCATCTCCTTAAAATGGATGAATATATTTATGTTAGGACCCTATCTTACTTAACTAGTAAAGATACTCTAGGGTGGATCTATGAATTTTGTACTTTATGGCCTAGATGATGCTTTGAGGTCAGTCGGTTTCCCTCTTGCTCCTAGCTGGGAGGAGTGGTATAATTACGAATACGTCCTGAAGCCGCTCCGCTAATTCCAGTTTTGGAGATTGCATTTTAGACATATCATTGGGGACGGCTCCCAGGGACATTCCGGATACCTGCGAGCTAATATTGTTTCGTTGCATTAGAGGTATTCGCTGTAAGTACCCTGCGCGTATTCTTGAGTTTCTTTATTATTTGGGTTCCGCCGCCTAATTGTACATCCAGTATGATTATTTGTATTTGCCATAGAGATGTACTGTGCAGTCTATAGTAAACAATTAGTCGATTTTGGGAGGAAGATAGTTCCTTATTACATTGTACTTTGAAAGGAAGCAAGGTTTGGCTTGGAATATTATTTGTTAAACATTCCAGTAACCTTTTTTCGTCGCTGTCATACTTCGTATTTCAGGGCATGTTTGGCAGAGAGAAATAGGCTGGCGCTAATGGCTGAACTAAATGGCCACTTCGTGTTCAGTTTTTTTATAGTGCATGACTGATTTTATGCTGTGAGTTTATAAGCCATATGTGTTACTCCATGTGCTTTGCATCTATTGGCTGTTCTACTTATTGTATTGTATATTGTATATCCGTTTTGGTCAGTATGATTTATACTCAAGAAGTAATGGACAAGCTTCCCCTATTATTTATGGTTTCTTGTATACTTACATGACGGACGTGGTGGAGATGGAATCGGGGATTCTGGGGTGGCGGCCTAGCCACACTCCTCCGGACTAGTATATGGTCTCTTTAACTAACTGAACAAATGCTATGAGAGACCAAAACTTATATTATATGGAGAAGACCTAAACAATACACAAGTTCCACTGGCAATATTCATTCAAGAAAGTTAATTCAAGATACTTAAGAAATCATGATGAAATGCATGACCGATGGTTTGAGGCTCATTCGACACATAAGATTATCATCCTTACACACCGGTCACCTGTGAAGGCTTATAGTAAAATTTATATTATACGCTAACCGAGGCTGAGTCCATCCCAGGACCAAAAAAACGGTGTTTTAGGAAAACAGACATATGTGCTACCATACATCGTCAGAAAACTTTTGTATAATTCCACACGTTAAATATCGACAGCTGTCACAATTATAAAACATGTACGATGGTTTAAAATATCGCTAACGCTGCATCTTTTAGAATTAGCGACCTAGTTCGTTGTGTGAACAGAGAAGTATTATGATATACACTTCATGCTGCTCCTGTAATGCTATAATGCAAACACGGCATTAAGTTGAAATCCACCATATTGAATCATGACATCAGCATCCCACCTGTCTGGTAACCCATCCCACCGTTGATGTAGGTCATACATGTTGAAATCCGGCATATTGACTCATGATAACAGCCGTGACGTCATAAAACCAACCCACCGTTGAGGTAGGTCATAGCAATCCTCCCATTCCTGTGATGACGTAAGCAATGTTGCCATCTTGAATTACCAATTTTCAAAACATCCGCCTTCTACCAATATACCATTTTTAAATTTCCCACCTTCCGCCATTTGAAACAGGAACCGGAAACGTAACCATTTTGATTTTGTAATTGACAGTTTTCAAATTTACCGCCATTATGAATTTCCAAATTTTGAATTGCGCGCTTGGTCCTCCATTTAAAATAGGAACCGGAAGCGACGCCATTTTGAATCACGTGGTTTCATAGCCACGCCCACCAATGACGTAGGTCGTGACGTCATCCAACCCTCCGATGACGTCATCACTTCTCCTCCGGTCCCACCTTCCGCTCCGTGACGTAAGACTTCCCCCTCCACTCCTGTCACATCTTCCCCTTCGGACCCACCTGCGTCGTGACCCAATGTAACCAATCAGATTTTGTGACGTTATAAGCCACGCCCACCTATGACGTAAGCAATCCTCCTTCCATTCCGTGACGTCATCATTTCCCCTCCGGACCCACCGCACCCACCTGTCACGTCACCCAATCCAGCCAATCAGCGTGATGTCATCGGCAAAACTACACTACTCTCTCCTAAGCCCTCAATAATCCGCCACCGTTGGATCGGATGGCATCTCCCTCCTTCCAGCTTCTCCATAACAAGAGGGTGAGTAGTTTCAGCATATCTTTTTTCTCTCTCATTTTTTCGCGGGACATGATAACTCAAACAGGGTATAGTCCCTACTCCCTACGATCGACCTAGTTTCACGAGGCACAAGTGACGTCATCACGCTTGGATCGAGTCCCGAATTTCAACAGGACCGTGCCTGCATATAAGCAGCACAGAGTGCCGAAGCTCCTCCCCGCTACCTTCGCTACGAAAGCCGTGACTCGAGCTGTAGGGTTGTGTCTACGGAAAAACGATGAGGAGCCGCTACGAATGTTCGGCAGCACTGGGCTGTGACGTCACTTCTTGCATCATGGCACCAAATTCGAATATTAGATCCTCATCCCAAGCATGCGTATGGCCACTCTTGAAGCACACACGCTACTTTCTCTGCCTTCATAAAAATGTTTGCCATTTTCTCTCTTCTTATTCTACATTTTGAAAAACTCACACAACTTTCTCTACCATAAGCATGTAGATTACTATTTTCGAGCTTTTTGAAAACTCACACAACTCTCTACCTTAAGGATTGAAATTACAATTTTCTTACGTCTTTATCCATCTCTGGGAACTCTCACGCGACTTTTTCTACCCTAATATTTTTTTCTTCTTCTTTACTGAGTTTTTACCAACCCCGGAGTACCCAAGGATCGGCTTTAAAAATTTGTAAAGATTATACTTTACACAAGAGAATTCGTCTTATTATTTTTCTTGGTACTCACACAACGTTCTGTTTCTTAAGCATTGAAATAACTATTTTCTCGCGTCTTGTTTTGCCTCTCAGAACACACACAACTTTTTCTAACTTAAGCAATGAAATTACTTTTTTCTTGCTATTGTTCCATACCTGGGAACTCTTGCATGACTTTAATATTCTTATATGCGTTATTGTGTAGAGGTGATATTATGTATTCTGTTGATGAGTTTTATAAACTACCGTACGTGTCTCTTAATATTCCTCATGACTTATGACGGTGCTAAACATATTTTATGGGTGGCGTGCACCAAACTCATGCCATTTACTCTTTTAGTAAGCCTTACTTCTTTAGTTCTAACTACTTTAGTAAGCTACTCTTTTAGTAACCGTACTCTTTTAGTAAGGACGGCGTGCACCAACCAGGAGTAAACTAAACTCGGCGGCTTTCAACATAGAGGAATGTACTAAAGAAGTAAACATTTTATTTACTCCCAGAGTAAATGAACTTACTCCACAAGTGGTGGAGAGCACCAACACGGAGTACGTTACTAACGTAGTAAGTTGTGGAGTAAATAAGGCCAATATTTACTCCTACTCAGGGGGTGGAGTAAAGTTGTGGAGTAAGTGTGTTCTGTGGCATTTGCGTGAGTTATGAGTTACATATCACATTAAATGGATTACATAGTTCAAACTGAGGATAAGTTATTGAGATGAAGAAGGTTGTATACCAAAGATGAGAGTTGTGGCAGGTGATTTAATAAATATTAAGCGAACCATACCTAGTAGGGCATTTAATAACGTAAATAATTAAGCTCATAAATCCTTACATGAAATTTTGGCGTTTGGAAGAAACGATGTCAGATTCTCACTACATCCATGTGATTTCAGCCAGTCAAATGTGGAAATATCATTGCGGAGAGCGATCCAACTAGGAAGACGTCCACCAAAGGTGAGGGGAAGAGTGAGTGGAAGGGACGTTTGCATTGCACGGTACAAGGAGCTCATGTGCTCTTAAAATATCTTCCTAGCTGGATCGGCCTTTAGATGTTGCAGTTCTCCCTAACTTTGGGTCAGAAAACGACGATGTGTTTCAAGCTAATCATATGGATACAGATATCGGCGAGGTATAGTACATTCCAATAAATGAAAGCCTCCGTTCTTGGAGCTACCCAGAAAACACTTCCCCCTGCTACTTAACCATAGAATTACTGAACAATAGGTGATTCTCATTGTTAAACGATTTAATGTAATTATTGCAAATTAATTTTATTACATTACACTTCTATAGCTTAACATAAAGCACAACATTGCGAATGCCAGATTATAATAATAATTATAAGAGCTAAAAGTTCAATAGTTGCACCCGCAGTGTTAATGAATAATATGTCCTTTTTTCTAACCCAGGTGTAAAAATGTCCAAACAGGCCACATCGGAAGAAAATTTGACTGACTCTGGGATTAGCGTACATTGAGAAGGGGACAAATTGTAAAACCATTCCTTAAAGACTCCCCAAGTCTCGAATGGTGGAGTGAGACGAGACTTTCATGTTTGGGAATAAACTATAACAGATGCTGCAGGTCTATAGTATGCTGCTAACTATTTAATTAACCCTGTGGACAGGAAAGTGAGAAGCATTATAAACTATATAGAAAAAAAAATGCCAACATGAGTGCCGAAAGAAAATTTTAAGGAGGGGCCCGGAGGTTGAAGCTGCACAGGATCTAGAGAAGTAGTCACTGAAATTATTTTTAAACACACCACCATCTACATAATTATTATTGGAGTTCATAGCTTCCGAAATATTGTACCGCCATTTTTTGTTTAAATGTTACATTTCTCAGTTGTAATATTATTATTTTTATAAGGTAATATTTTTTAAGTAAATGTTCTGTGCATTTGAAAAAGGACAGAAACATAATGCCCCTTATTAGTTTTGTTATCCTTTTTATCCCCCCTTTTTCATGATTTTGTGTAATACTTCTTATTAATATTGTTAAACAGACAATAAGTATTAATAATTCATTATAGTGAGATTTATGATAAACAACTATAGAATAATTGATTTATCGTTTTTGGGGAAGAATATGCAACTTTAGGAAGTATAAATATTTTAATATACCGGTATTTTAGAACTTTATTATTATTATGAGAGAAATAATTATAATATTGACAGTGAATCAATTATGAAAATCAACTGGAAATTCCAATTGTTTGCATTATAATACAGAAATAGTTTACACAAAAATTGTAATCACAGTACCCATACGTAGGCTACTAAACTGAAAATACTCAATTGAAGGAATTAAAATTAGTAATGAATAAAACATTACTATCAGACCTATTTTAAAACATGAAGATTGTCATTAGTAATATTTGGAACAACCCAAATTCATATTCATTGTTTCAGCGAACCTTTCCTTTTCATTATCTGGCACTTGAATAATACTGGCAATTGAAATGCACGTGTCCTGCTGCGCTGCACTAACGTTTCTGCTCTGTTCTGCGCAGAATTCGACTACTTCTTTAGTAAAAATCGCTTACTACTTTAGTAACAACTAAAGAAGTAACTATCAATTGAGCTCTCCAACACCAACTAAAAGAGTAAGTTACTAAAAGAGTAGCACTAAAGTAGTAAATTTAGGAAGGGAACCTTACGTAACAAAAACCGGTTTGTCTGTCTCACTCTAGCACATACATTAGTATGACTTAAGAGTGAGACAGATGTACTGGTTCTTGTATACTCCAGGTCTCAGTCTTAAATTTACTACTTTAGTAAGATTTACTCCTGGATGGTGCACGCCACCCTATGTGTCTTGGCCAAATTATAGTATCCTGCAGTGTCAGAAAAAAAGATGACTTTTCATCAACTTCCGAGGTCTACTTATCACTATGTGGTACAGTGTCTTGAAACAGCTAACGGTTTTGCCAGTCCGAGACACGATGGGTCCATAGGTGGTGGATAGTGGAATGGCCCTTAATGAAAAGGGTTAGGGGAACCCCCCGAACCAAAACTGTAAAAACATCAAATTTGTATAGAAAATACTTTAATATTGTTTTACATCAAATTGTTATTTCCTTGATAAAGATGTGGATTTCGTAACCATTGTCCCATGCATCTATTTTTCATCCTGGTCCATTAAAAAGTACAAATCTGGTTAGACAAAAATGTCGGTTATCTCTTTAGTTTTTAAATATGATAAAATAGGCTTGGTATATGTGGAGCAATAGATAAATTTGGTTACATTTATTTACTAGTAAATATAATCTTGTTATATACATTATTGTATAGAGAAAATGTTATATATAGTTAAGGTAATTTTTAAAGAAGAAACAACTGATGCCAGATATAGTTTAATATGATACATTTCCTTAACTGCAAATGAGAGTTCCATGTCGTTATGTATTGTTACTACTCTGTAGACTATGGTGAATGATTCATGCCACGGCAATCAATCTTTGAAGCTGAATATTTACAGATATCATTATACATTTATAACATATAAATTCGTCATCTAAAAATCTGATGTGAAATTCATATAACTTCCTCTGCAAAAAAATATTAAGTTAGTCTCTTAGCATAATATAATTGTTATGTATGACATTCTTTTTCATGTAAATTGGTTGTAAATATGAAGAGAATGTTGTTACCACATCACATCTCATCCTCAAGGCATACATTACCCAAATAAAATCTGATTAATGTACTCTCGTAATTTTCTTTATCTTAAGCATGACCAATACATCTTTCTCACTTCACATTCTGATATAGAATAAAAGGCCATATTGCAAAGAGCGCATATTCAGAGTGGGTGGCTTATAACTACACTTCATATAATGTTTCCTAAAAAATATTTCAAATAAATGTTTTAGCTCTTAATATAAGCACCGTATGTGTAAAATGTAAACTAAATCGTTGGAACCATTTTCGAAAAAACCGCGAAACACGAAAATTTCTTCATGTAAAGTCCCCTTAAAAGCAAGAAAAACCAGTTGCAATTTTCGTGTCACATCTTCAGAAGGTACCTGACCCAAAAACAAAATTTTATTTTCATTCTGGAGCTAGGCTCTTCACAGACACACACATACAGCATGTTTTCAGAAATATTATTTTTGGATTCAGGGGACCTCAAAACGTGTATTTATGCTAAATACTCAACTTTGTATTTGGGGGTCCTCTGCCTATAGTACCTCGTACGAGCAGAGGAAGTAAAAATGCTGTATAAAGTGAGACATAAATTAAAGAACCAGATTACAAAAGTAGGAAGGATCACAAATACAATATAAGGGGTAAATCTCAGAGAACAAATATTGCTAAATTTTCTTTTTTAAATGGAGGGATTCAGGATTGGAATGATTTACTGCTGAAATCATCGAAACGTTTCCTGCTAACGCCAAAGTTTTTAGAAATATAATGAATAGGGTATATGTTAATGTATAATATATTTTTTCCCCTATAATATTCTCAGTATGTATTTTTTATATGCTATAGTTTTAAATGGAAAGAGTTTTTTTTTTAATTATCAGGTATGTGGATAGCTGTTGTGATATTTAATGCGTAACTGTATGTATAGTGAGTCATTTTTTGTATATATGTTTGGCTGGTATTTATTTAATGTGTAATGTAGCCTATATGTATTTAATGTGACATTTAATGTGAAACTGTATGTATAGTGTGTCATTTTTGTATATATATATATGGCTGGTATTTATTGCACCACTGCCACCGGGTTGACGACCCACTTGCAGTGCAAAAAATAAATAAAAATAGACTTTTCTTTTATCCATAAGTTATGGATTTTTTCTCTCTTGTTACAGTTGTCATTTGCGAATATTAGCTTTTCTGTTTAAACTGTCCTTATCAATTCTACGCTTAGAGCCCACTGATGATTTCACTTTATGATTCCTTATTTAAATGTACAAATATAGCTCCGAAAGGGTCAATGTAACATTAATTACAAAATATGAGAACATTTTCCTCAGTACCATAAAACAGAGTGAAGTATACCAGACCTTGTTAATAAGTTTCGAAGGCTAATAATGCCAACTAGTAAGATATGTATAATTTTCAAAATATGTCCCTAAGCCGTATAAGATTTATTGAGTAATGCTTTATGTAAAATCTGAGGATTTTATTCAAATGTTATGTTTCTCATTAAAAAATCAGCTGTTCCATTGAAATTTTCCTTGTCTATTTCAAAGAGAGCCTGCACATGTTTTTACTTGTTGATTGCATTATTACGGGTGTATAAATTCGACTCTGAAACAGTTGAATATATAGTGTGTTCTATCTATGTAGGTACCTGGCAGGGCTGCCACATCTCGGAATCAGGCCCAGGGCCATGTTTTTGTCGTGGGCTTTTCACAGACCGCCGACTATCCTTATTAAGTTGTCTCTTCCCTTCACCGTTATGTCCAGGTCCCTTGCGTCCAGCAGCCCCTCACTCCACTTGGCAGCTCTGATACCCGGTACCTTTATCCTGTTCTTCTCATCAATATTGTAGTTAATCCTGTAAAAAATCCTCATGAGGTCACCTTCATTCCATGTCTCGAGGAACGAAAACGTAATACGTGGTTACCTTCACCCCACATGGGGACCCGGGATCCATGTGGAATTTAAAGAGGACAAAATTGGGTCTGATCAAGTTTTCTTTGAGAGCTCCTGTTTCCCTTGCCATGTAATATACCATCATTGCAAGGCATAAGAGATATTAAAAGCACTCAGATTATAAAACTCATCAACAGAATATACTATAATATTACCCCTACACAATAATGTATATAACAAGAATAAAATCATGCGAGAGTTCCCAGGTATGGAATAAGTAGTGAGATAATTCTCTAACTTCATTGCTTAAGTTAGAGAAAGTTGTGTGTGTATATTCTAAGAGGCGAAATAAGATGCGAGAAAATTGTTATTTCATTGCTTAAGATGCAGAACGTTGTGTGAGTTCCAAGAGGTAGAGTAAGACGAAAGAAAATAACAAAAAAAAAATATTAGGGCAGAGAAAGTCGTGTGGGAGTTCCCAGAAATGGATTAATACGTAAAAAAATTGTAATTTCAATCCTTATAGTCCAGTCAAAACAAGGTTTAACCTCCTAAAAAATCCGAAAGTTTTGAAACTTTGCACACTTATTTAAAGGTACCTAGGGATGAATATACCAAAAGTCCTCATGAATATGATGCGAGCTCTAGCGGCAATTAGCGAAAACAGGGCACTTTTTTGTTTTTTTGTTAATTCCTCGAGAACCGTTGGTCGGAGATAAAAGTTCACTACATACATAATTAAAGCTTATTAAATTTGCAACAAAAATGATTACATACATTTTTCTCGTATTTCCAATGGTTACCGAGTTATAGGGCGCTAAAAGATAGCGTTTTTTTGAAAACCCACGCTAGCGCGGTACAATATGGCATTTCTAATAATATTTGACAATGGTTTACCAATTTTTTTGGATACCAAGGATGATTGAGGAGATAAACTTCACAGCTTTGTATAAAAAGGAAGACATGACGTATATTAAACAATGAAATACACGAGAAAAAAAATGCTGAGGATATTCCAAGGAAAATTGTGTACAAAAAAAATCAATCAACTCTTGATCGCTTCTTGGTAGAAGGCCCTGCAATCTGCTCATCTTGGTCAGCTTCTGAACTTACTACCTGAAACACAGTAAGAAGAGGTAACTATGCATGATATGTTGATGTGAGAGAACCATTATGCAGATAAGAACATGTAGGTAAAAGAACAGTAAAACAACATATGAACATGACGACCGATTTATGTATACTATTGCAAAGTAAATGAATAAAAAATACAAATGAGCAATCTCACCTGACTTCTGGTCACCTGGTCCGTCCAGCAAGCACAGTGTTTTGATCTTCATGTATCAAATGTTCAGTGTTTGTTCTTTGCACTGAATGGTCTGGTTTTTCAAGGTTTATGACATCGGGATCATCAGGGTCATCAAAGTCTTCTTCGAGGGTGGAAGTAACACCATTCAAGCATTCGCCATGGCAGTTGTGACAGGGATCAGCCGATCGCTTTCCTACTTCCAACCCCACTGTACAGGAGGATGTTCATTCCCAAGCCAAAATTGAATTTGGTGGTACACTCGAAAAGCGTGTTGTCTTGCTGCTCCTTCTGTGGGCGGCAGAGCAGAAAGGTCGGGTTTAGTATTGGATACAGATTTGGTGAAAGCATTGTAGCGGTGCATGTTAAGGAGGTTTGCTTCTTGGGAGCATTGTATAATGCCAGGAATATTTCGTTTTCAGCAGCAGCTACAGCCTCACAGGATGAACTTGGGCTGTTAAATATATCAGCAATACCTTGCAGTACAGCTTGCTTCTTGAACAATTTGAAACAGGAAAGTTTCCCATTTCGATATGCAGCCGAAGTCGTATCGCATCCGCTGAACGCATGCACAAGAAGTATTCTGTCCTTCGTTCCCAAAGTTTGCAATTGCAATTGCTGGCTTGAATATACTTTCCTTCCTACTTTGCCATGGGTTGGTTTCACAAATAATATGTTTTGTTCAGTCGGAGTTAAGACCATAAGGAGAATAATAAGATCAACATCTTCACCGACTATCGCTACTTTGTCACAAGTGAAGGATTTCACGAGTGCTGTTCGGACGATCGATGTGTCAGCAACACTAGATGTTGTTCTGTTTCAACTCCATGGCTGGTAAGGGAAGTTATGAGGAATGAAATTAGTCTACATTTATTCTTTTCGTTAGAAAGAAAATCATCCTGTTTGATTGCTACTATTGTTTTCTCTCCAAAGTTTATGTCAACTGACCTCTTTGTTTTGTACCTTCGACTCTGTTCAGCTCTCTTTGTACTGGATGGGGCGGCTGAATAAACATCAAACACCACCGTGCAGCTGTTGCCACCATAATGCTTGAGAACATAGGCTACATAACACTAGCAGATAGTTGGGTTTGTTGGCGAATCTTTGGGACACACCACCTTCTGTTAGAGTAAGCCTCCATCCAGAACAATATCAAAGTAGACTATGTTTATTTCTTCATTTAATGGAGTAAAGACAACGTACAAAGTAGATTTCTTGGTCTTCCGCATTCCTGCTTCCTCAAATAAAGACAATGGTGAAATAGTATGGTAGGTACCTACTTTAATTTGCACCATCCTGCGCTCCTCGACGGTATTAGAAAAAAACGCAATCCTTTAGTGCCCTATAACTCGGTAAACATAAGGAATAAAGGAAAAATGTATATAATCATTTTTTCTGCAAATTTAATAAGCTTTAATTATGTATATAATCAACTTTTACCTCAGACCAACGGGTCTCGAGATATTAACGAAAAACCAAAAACAGTGCCCTGTTTTCGCTAATTGCCGCTAGAGCTCGCCTCGCATTCATGAGGACTTTTGGTATATTCATCCCTAGGTACCTTTAAATAAGTGTGCAAAGTTTCAAAATTTTCGGATTTTTTAGGAGGTTGGGTCATTTTTTGATGATTTTTGACTGGACTATTAAGGTAGAGAGTTATGTGAGTTTTCAAAAAGCTTGAAAATAGTCATTTACGTGCTTATGGTAGAGAAATTTGTATAAGTTTTTCAAAATATAGAATAAGATGAGAGAAAATGGCAATTTTTTTATAAAGGTAGAGAACGTAGCGTGTGTGCTTCAAGAGCGGCCGAACACTTGCTTGGGTTGAAGATCTAACATTCGAATTTGGTGCCATGATGCAAGAAGTGACGTCACAGCCCAGTGCTGCCGAACACTCGTAGCGGCTCCTCACCGTTTTTCCCTAGACACAAGTGAGTTGGGCCCGGGTACGAGCGTGATTCTCGTAGGAAATGCCTGTGTCTGCTGTAGACTTACTAGGCCAATGTACTCTCCATTCTATGGATTTTCCCATGATTTCCCATTGTAAATATATAAGTTAGGTCAATATGTTGTAATTTCCAACGATGATCAGTAGCCAATGAAAATAGTATGGTAAAGCGATCCCTGTAGGGGCCATGGAGATCCGTAGGGTTTTAGGAGGTTAAGGCTTCCAGATTGTGGCATACGGCACATGAAGGTGGCAAGGTTGCAATGACAATAGTCCAAAATGCTTAAACGTGCGAATTCTCCATTTCTATTTTTATTGTAGTTGTGTATACGTATATTTGACATTTACTTTCAGCATTAGTGGACAACATTTTGTTTGCATAGTTAAGGTAAGATTTATTAAATCCTTATTGTAGCGCTCAGAATTATAGATCTCTTGTTTTGTAACTTGTTGTCTCTCACAAATATTAAGTTTACAGTCAACTGAAACCATAGGCAACAGTATGCGATAATACATGGAATAGCCTGTAGCATACCACAGCAGTTTTAAACATTTTCTTTCGCTTTAGCATAGGCTTATTCCTGTCTTTCCTACATTCCTTAATGAATATTTAAACAGGTAGGGAACTATTTGTTCAGGACATAAGCTCCAAAAGAGCATAAACTGAAGACCTAAGGGGACCTCCGAAAGAGGCAAAGCTAAGTCAACTTACTGAAGATACAATCCCTCATGTAGAGGCAACCCAAGTTTTAGAAGTTGAAACCATACGGGGATCCGATGTAGGGATAACTCAAATGGAAAGTAAAGACAGTGTAGAGATAGTAACATCCTCGCAGTAAAAGATCCGATAGCAACAATCACACCGGCAAACTCAAAGGCAGGCGCAAACTCGAACCTCGAGAAGACCGGAAAGATTGCAAAAGACACAAGGCTGATTAGAAAACCTCCTAAGAAAAGCACAACTCGGGTACTAGGATTGAAAATCCGACCTAATAATACAAGTTAGTTGTTAAATTTTCACTTGACAAGCAAACTTAGATTTACCTTTGGTAATCCGGACGGCCGTTTCGCACTATTTTAGTGCATCATCAGCGGTTTTCGAACTGCTACTGGTGGGTGCCTGTGTTGTACACCTAGGTGGTGTGGGTGTTGCGTTGGCCTTGAGGTGGGAGTGGGAGTATTTGGCGGTGTTTGAATGTCAGGTATCGTGTCAAAAAGTGTGTGTGATTTGAAGTGTAGTTGGTCATTCAGTATAGATGTGGGGTGATTTTTTGTGTGTTTATATATTTCTAGTTGTTCTATTGTGTTTAGTTTGCGACTTTTGTGAAACTAAACACAATAGAACAACTAGAAATATATAAACACACAAAAAATCACCCCACATCTATACTGAATGACCAACTACACTTCAAATCACACACACTTTTTGACACGATACCTGACATTCAAACACCGCCAAATACTCCCACTCCCACCTCAAGGCCAACGCAACACCCACACCACCTAGGTGTACAACACAGGCACCCACCAGTAGCAGTTCGAAAACCGCTGATGATGCACTAAAATAGTGCGAAACGGCCGTCCGGATTACCAAAGGTAAATCTAAGTTTGCTTGTCAAGTGAAAAATTGAACAACTAACTTTTGTTAAAGCAATCAAGAATGGACACTCAAACATACAGCTAATAATACAGGTCACTGTAGGGCCTACACTGAGAAATATTTGCACAAAATGAAGCACTGAATGTATTACTATGGCCTTGCAGAGGAAACCACTTTGCATGTTTCGCAATTGTGAAGCTCTTAGCAGGAGAAGATTCCAATTTAGAACCTCGGAATTCCAGCAGGTATCAACATCTAACACGATTGTGAGGCAGATTGTTAGCATGGTTAAAAGCCCCAGTTTACTTGACTGACTCCAACCTATGATGCATGAGGCAGGCACAGTGGACTAATTTAATCGAAGAGTTTGGCACAATGAGACCGCCTCAGACTATATACCTAGGTATAATATCATATCATGTTACATCAAGTTCAGATTTAAAATATGTGTGATGTTATGTCAAAAAATAGAGTTAATTTCTCTTGTGGTATGTCTTTAAGTTCTTCTAATGTATAGAGGTTGACCTATATAATTTATTTTTCAACTTCAAGCTCTGGTGAAATATCTACGTAGGTGTAACTGGAAGAGAAATTAACGCTATTGCGCATAAGCGTGAAAGAAAATTTCCTAAAAAGGTGCCAGTGTTGTGGGGATGCAAGAGAACGACATTTCCAACATCTCTTGTGATGAGGTACGTGATTATTTTCATTATAATTTCAATTGTAATCGTGAGAACCTAAATAATTACACCGTTAGCGGCTTTATTTTTGTAGATATTTCACCCGATCGCCCGGCAGATAGAGCTGTGGCCGCCGCGACGCTGAAAGCCGCTTGACCACCTCATACGTGAAACACTGTATTTAGCTAGATATCTCCCAGAGATGTAACCCGAAGTATAACAGCGAGTTTCTTTTACTTTCACCTCTTTACTGAAATAAGATTTCCTTATTCGGAATTTTATAGGAGAATTGTTTGATATTCGAGTAAGGCATAATGATGATAAGGCAAACACTAAGTTTTCTTCCCACTTTACTCAGATTTTGGACTGGCAATCGAATTTCATGTTCGGTCGATTAGCATGATATGTGTCGGGTTAGAATAATACTATATGTCAAGTTTAAATATTTCCTACTATTTGCAGTTTGTCTAACATGATAGAAATCTTACATTTTACAAGATACTTATTTAAATTACACATTTCACTCTCGAATCGGATTTTTGTGTAAATTTCCTCTCCGCATTCTGTCTAAACAAATTTTAAATGGCTTCATCTCTATTTACTGTTAAGGCTTATCTTTAATTTCTTATCGGGTTGATAGATTCCATTTATCTTTCTGCCTAGTTAAGTATAGGGCTAGTCGAATTTCACCAGAAATATGCCTGTCTAGGTTAAAGTTGAAATGACCCAAAAGAAAACGTCAACAAGAATTTTGGTAAAAACCATGACGGCCGTTTATTCTATGGCCCAGTATTTTTATTTGAAAGGTGTCTTCATATTTGTATGCGTGTATCTGTTTTCGAATAGCATGGTTCAAAAATTATATTTTTAACGTTATTTACATTCAGCTTCCCTCAGTTAAGGGTTGCCCTACGAAAAAGCATAATACAAAAAAAAAATAATTTGCACCACGAAGCATTTACAATAAACAGAAAAACTCACATTAACAACTAAGGCCTATATAAAGAAAACTTATGAAACAACAAGAACCAAAACTAATAGACAAATATATAACAAATAAATATAAATATAGAAAGCAAAATAATATTTATATGTCGTTACTCAGGAATAGAAGTGATTCCTGAGTGTAGAGAGGGAATCATACACTCAAATAGACATCTTCCGTAGGTTTAACACGAAGCCTACCACCAACTTTCTCTTACTCGTAACACTTATTCGGGATTTTCTAAAATCAGACCATAACGATTTTATTTAGTTTTTTTACACTGTCATCTTATACTAAGACCTAGGCTAAAAGAACTATTTGAAACATTTTTTCCTAGAAATTGCCTGAACTAGACACCTTTTCTACAATCTTAGGTTTAGGTATTGTCTCGAGAACGACTAGGTTAATGTACACTCCCACAATGCGGAATTTACTATGGGAAGTAAGAAAACAGCTAGTTCAGTAGTTAAGGGTAGAAAAATCCGTGTTTTACGCTATGTTTTTGTTTGTTTGTCATTGTCCAAAGTAGGTCTAAATCACACTTTGAGTTTTATATTTGTTATTTTGCCAACTTCCGGTTTCAAATGAGTTCGAGCTAAGGAGTGGTTGGTGTCAGGAAGGTTACTTGTGCTCACCGACTCGTGCATCCTTGATTTCCATAGATCAATTATACCACAGGAAAATATAAAAACTTATGATAATGTTCATTCCCAAATGTATTCTTGAGGAAACTTGTTATTCCTTGGTACATATTATTTGTAAACCAAATCAGCATAAAACGATGTAACTCGCGAACGTGATGTGTGATAGAATCTCAATCGGCTACTGGTCGTGAGTTCCTCCAAGTGATCCGAGTTCAATATATTTTTTTAATCTCGAAGGATTCTCGGTAGAAATTTCACATCTCCAAACTCCTATATCATAAGCATTACCTTCAGTTTCATATCCATGAATTTTAATTACAATGATCTAAATATACTGTATATATGTCTATTAAACATATACACGACTAGCGAAATTTATGTAAATTTCTGATATCCTGTATGCTACAATTGCTTATAAAGTATGTATACCTCTAAATGAAGTATTTATTTATGTGAAAAACATAAGGCATAATATAAGAAATATTACTGTATTATTATTTAAATCTGTTTCTTCCTTCCTTTATTTATTTAATCATTTATTTATTTATTGTCTTAATATGTAAACCATTGTAGCGTAGAGATGCGTTCGCTCTCCTTAAGCAGCCTGGCCTGTGTTCGATTCCCTGGGTGGGGGTTTTCCGGCTTTTTTCTTCGCCCGTGAGACGCATATTCAGAAACGTTTGCCCTTGTGATCCCCGTATTTTGTCTGGCCGTCGTTATCCCATCCGCGCCCTCATCGGAATGGGTGTGTGTGCTGTATTATCGTCGAAATGTAAAACAAGAAAGAAAGGAAAAAAAAAACATTGTTCATGATTATGGAACGGAAATATTCTCATGTAATGCTCAACAGAAACAATAGTCTCCAATTTCATGAATACGCACCTATATCTTAAATGTAACTTACAATAATAGTGGAATCCCTGTCACAAGATCACTAAGTTAGTGTCCTCGCGATACTGTATAACGCGTAAATGACTTTCAGTGCGATCGACCATTAAGGACAATCATCAGAGAGAGATTTCATCTGGCGCCGTGGGTCGAACTCTGGCTAGTTCAGTTGGGAGAGCACCGGAAAACCATAGGTTCGAATTCCGATGCCAGAATAATTTTTCTTTTACATCCTTATGGTAGGGAAAGTTATGTGAGGGTATGACATAAGCTTTTCAACAAATCAGTAATCTTTTGTGGCCATGAAACTATAGAAAGTAACAATAACACGATGAAACTACAGAAACTAACAATGGCGCTTTGGTACTATAAGGAAGGTATCTTCAAACGATTAAAACTAGATAGAAAGTAACAATAGCAGGACAAAGCTATAGGACGTAACAATGGCGCTTTTATATCATAAGGAAGGCTTCTTCCAACGATAGAAACAACGCTAGGTAGAAAGTGACAATAACACGATAACATTACAATTTAACAATGGCGCTTTGATACTAAAAGGAAGGTATATTTCAACGATTGATATAGCACTAGGTTGAAAGAAGCGAGAAAGAGAACATCCAAGGGTAAAACATTTCGCTTGGAAGATCTAAGCTGAAACGTCTGAGAAGATCCCAAGGGTGAAATGTTGAAACGTTCAGAGGAGGTTCAGGAGGTATACAGTTTATCCATTTTAGAGGATGAGAGAAAAGACTGGGTGGGAAGACTAATTTGTAATGATTTTTTAACTTTTTCAATAGTGTGCTTTTGCGGGTCACGTGACAGGTGGGTCCGGTGGGTCTGCATTCTGATTGGCTGGATTGACAGGAGGCGCAGCGAGCGCGTCACGGCTTACGTCACGGAGCGGAAGGTGGGTTGGATGACGTCATGACCTACGTCATTGGTGGGCGTGGCTAAGACACCACGTGATTCAAAATGGCGTCGCTTCCGGTTCCTATTTCAAATGGCGGACCAAGGGCAAAATTAGAAATTTGCAAATTCATAATGGCGGTAAATTTGAAAATTGTATATTACAAAATCAAAATGGTTGCGTTTCCGGTTCCTATTTCAAATGGCGGAAGGAGGGAAATTTGAAAATTGTATATCGGTAGAAGGCGGGTGATTTGAAAATTCAAAATGGTGGACAATTTGGAAACTAAATATTGGTAGAAGGCAGGAGATTTGAAAATGGAAAATGGCTGAATGCGCACGATATGAAATTGCGAATGGTGGAAGGTGGGAAATTTAAAAATTACAAATGGTAGACGGCAGGTGATTTGAAAATTCAAGATGGTGGAAAATTTGGAAATTGGATATCACAATTACAAAAAGCGGAAGGAGGAAAATTTGAAAATTGTATAATGGTAGATGGCCGGTGATTTGAAAATTCAATATGGTGGAAAATTTGAAAATTGGATATTAAAATTACAAATAGCGGAAGGTGGGAAATTTAAAAATTGTATATTGGTAGAAGGCGGATGATTTGAAAATTGATAATTCAAGATGGCGACATTACTTACGTCATAATTCAATGTGGCGGATTTCAACTTTATGTCGTTTTTGCAAGGAAGCATTACAGACGCGACCGAAAGTGTAACAGACATACATGTCATATTACACTACGAACTAGGTCGCTAATTCTAAAAGATGCAACGTTAGCGATCGTACATTTTTATAATTATGACAGCGGTCGATTTTTGTCTGCTGACATAAACCACCACGTAAGATGTCTATTTCGCTAAAACACCGTTTTTCTGGTCCTGGGATGGACTCAGCCTAGGCTAATTTACTAGCGTATAATAAAAATTTTACTATAAGCCTTCAAAGGTGACCGGTGCATAAGGCTCATCCTTGGTCTCTGGAGGGAATAATAATAATATGTTATATGTTATTAATCAATTTGCGTACAGGTTTTTAAAAAAGTCGATATTGTATTTTATATTCAAGTTATATTCAGAATGGCGAGAAGCAATGCCTCATAGCATAGAATTTTGATGAGTTAAGCTAACCTTGGCGGATAACATTTCTGCTAACGTTTGATTTCATAGAATAGTAGTGAGTATTCTTATCATGCGCTCAATCTTCATTCAGCCTCTATAAATGTTCACTCAATATGTTAAAACACTACTACTACGGACATAACAAACTCGGCTCTTTAATTCTTCATGATGTTATTAATCTCTGCGTATTACCTATAGCGATTCCTTCCTATTTCTATGTATAATGAAACATTTCATCTCCGTTTGAACTTATGCCCTATGATATATTATTTAAAATATCATATAGAATCCGTATAACATATCACAATTTGTCAGCATTTATTTTGAGAAAATGAATATTTTATTTTCGCAAGGACATTTCTACAAGTATGTAATTTCATGGTTTTAACCGGAAGAGGTTTAGACATGTGCTGTTCGGAAATGAATATCAGATAACTGCTGATTTCAGCGAAAATGTTACTGAATGTGCCCCCTTCTCGGTGGTCACTAGTTACGTATGCCGGAAGCAGAACATACGATTATGAAGGTAGATTTGGTTTCGACCATTTTTAGCTAAATTAGTAAACACCCTGCTAAATCTTTATACTGGCACCCATAAACCATTAGTGAAAGCCTGAAATATTTCGGATAAATTGTAGGAAACAACTAGGTGACTACAAGGTACCAAAAAGATGAACATGTCCAAGTTTTAGTAACAGATTTATTTGGAAAATAAGCCCAAATGTAGTTTTAGAGATATGTATATATTACGGTGGTAACATCAGATAAATGCATATATTCACAAGGAATATTAATAAATTAGTTTAAAAGAGAATGTATGTACAAAATCACTAACAATCAAAATTACCCTCAATGAAATAATTTACTATGTTAAAATACTAAGCATATACATATTTATCCTGTAGAGAATTTCTTTACCCAATTATTCGTAAGAAAAGCTATTTGCTTTAAATTCCAATCACTCTGTATTTTCAAGACGTCATTAATACGTCGATTTTCTTCATATGAAACTTTATGCTTCTAAATAGAATAATTATGCAAAACTCATCGTAGCCAAAAAGTATGTTTCCTAGTAATAATTATCATAACTGGAACTGATATTAAGATCACTCTGTGTATATATGACGTACCCAATTACTTCATTTTTTTATACTTCAAACCTATCAGTATGCTTTAACCTCTTTTATTTAAATATGCACCAATTATCTTTCACCTGTAAGGTCCTGGCATTCTTTACGTATTTTAAATTTGATAATTAATTTTGAAAATCTAATGAACATGGTTTGAACTCAGGAGAACTGGAGAGAGAATGAACGCAACGGACGGACAGACTTAAGAAAACGAATAGCATGATATGGATTACTGTTTTACATGATGTGGGCGAAATTTCTAGTAGCCAAAACAACGAAACCGAGAAAATGAATAACTTGAACTTAGAAATGAAACCAAACTATATATTTTACGGCAATTTAGAATTGTAAAAATAGGTGAGATGTCTTATGTCAAAAGAAGATTTAATTAAGTTAAACTAAATATAGAAATAGGACCATCTCACCAAGCAGCAGCGAAGTTTCCATCGTAAGACTGCTGGAAACGCCCACCAAATTCACTATTCCTTGAACTACATGCTCGCGCTGTCAGAGTCAGCTCCCAACTGCCGTCCCGTACATCCGCTCACCAGGCCCTCGCGGCGCGTACCACGTTCAGAAACAACCACGCGTAACCAGTGGTAAACTCGGGCGCATAAAATACTTTAACAAGTGTTTCAGGAAAACTCTAGGGGAGCTACATATACTCACATGAACCGAATTCACGGCTCATGAATCATCATTTTTAAACTTTTCATTGGTAAAATGTATATTTCCCGTCGTGAGGCTAGAATTCATTACGTCATCAACAAGTTTTAAGCTTCCTTACTTTTCATTGGTAGATTATATTTTTCCGCGTAGCGAGGCTATTTCACAGCGTCATTATATAAACCAATGAAGTCACGCATTATGCTCACTTGTTATAAGAACGTCGCCGACTACAGATCTCTTCGGAAAAATGGAAAGCGCCAACTTTGCTCAGTGCTGCGAGTGCGACGCTAAATTTAGGCATAAGAAACATCTGAAGAGGCAAATTAACACACAACATAAAAATCTGAATACCAGTGCGATACCTGCGGTGTGATATTTACACGTAGAGACAACTTATCAAGACATGTCCTTAGTACTCCTTCAACCACCGTGAAAAATGTTGTATGTAAAATTTGCAATAGAACTTTCAAGATGGCAAGATATTTGGCCGATCACATGCAGATTGTCCACCATCCATTGAGGAAGGTGGAAGCCAAGCATATTGAGATCTACACCAACACCGGACGCTTCCTTCTACCAGCGGCTAGCGGGGACAGAGTAGCGGACATATCCCGTCCTTCGAAGCTTGGAGAGGAGGCCAGGCTTTCTGGTGTACAACCACTGGTATGTATTAAAATTATGATTAAAAATTATGATTAAAAACAAGACATCAAACGTAATTTTTTTATCATAAAACTCAATATTACTTTTTCGTTTGTTACAGAATGTGACTCCATTGGGTGCGAACACTATGCAACCGTATTCCGTCCATCCAAGTGAGGGTCTATACCATCCTGGGCCTTCTGGTGTACATCCACAGGTATGTAGTGAAATTATGATTAAAACAAGACATAAAACGTATTTTTTTATCATAGTACATCGAATAAAACTCAATATTATTTTTCCTTTGTTACAGAATGTGACTCCATTCACTGTGAACAACATGCAGCCGTCATCCCTCCATCCAAGTGTGGGTCTATACCATCCTGGGCCTTCTGGTGTACGTCCACAGGTATTTAGTGAAATTATGAATAAAAACATGACATCAAACTTAATATTTTATTTGTTTATCATAGTGCATCGAATAAAACTCAATATTATTTTTTCCTTTGTTGCAGACTGCGAGACTTAATACACAGAACAACCGCCAGTCGCGACATACCGTCATCATGCATACGCGTGATATTTCACAGGTATGTAAAGATCCCGCACGAAATCTGTACCGATTGCCTAAGTAATTGCATTACGTTTTCGTGGGGACTGTAGCGTCGATTGGCCTGCTACCTATCTCTCTTGCACAACAGTACCTCCCTTTCTATTTGTAAAGGCGAAGCTACCTCTCTCTCTCGCACAAAATCATGTCTCTCTCTAGAGAGTAACGGTCTCATCGGCACAGATTTCGTGCGAGATATTTACAATGGAATATCTTAGTATTCTATTATTTCATCCGCTTACGAAAGTCTCGATTGCTAATGTCCTTGTTTTTCGTTATTACAGAATCAGGGTGGAATGGATCTCGCCGCTCGTACCGACTCACCATGGGAAGAAACATGTGAGATTTTACCAATAGAAACATCGTTCAGGTCACGACTGGCAACATATGCCGCATTAAATTTACCAGCCGGCGATATGGAATCTGCCCTATCGTCGTGCCAGTACAAAATTAAAAATCTTCATTCAGAGTCACTGTCAAAATTTGTAGTAATTAAATTCAATCTATTCGTAGAGTGTGAGTTTGAAAATCTGGAATGCAATTCTTGCCTGAAAAAAATTTTAAATCTAAAATCGAATCACTGCTTAAAACTCGAACATTCATGAATTATTGTCTAATCGCATTTCTAAAATTAAATCTGAGATGCAGGACAGTGAATTACGAGGGTCTGGGTGGTTTTACAAGCGATTACACGAGATTGAAGTACGAATCAATTAATACATTCCATTTGCAGGGCGTGGGCATATGATCCTCCCTGAAAAATTCCAGCATCTCAAATTGTTAATTAATATCCGTAATGATGGTGATTAATAATGTTTCAAGTATTGTGTATTATCAAAATTTGTGGTTTCTGACAAGGAAATGTGGGCTAGCTATCTTACCAGGCCCGAGTGTCTAACAAGTACGATTGGAACTGTGTAAAATTCCCCGTTTCGATTCATGACATCGAAAAGTTTTCAAAAAGAAGTAATATCTCAATCAATGTTTTCGTCCTAGAGAAAAAACGGGATGGGAATCACATTTCTCATTTCCAGTTTCCTATCAAAATTGTTGAGAAGGAGCTAGATGATCATATAGATCTTGTGTATGTATGTAATGAAGAAAATTCTCACTATATAGTCATTTCAGATTTCAATGCTTTTGTGAAACCATTCATAACATCTCACGACCATCAGATCAGAGTTTTCAAACGCTGTTTTACACAATTCGAATCGTACGCTGGTAAGTCTGCTGACGTAAGGTTGAAAGAGTATTTGGCACATGGAACTCGTTCAGCCCAGTCAGATGCGAAATTTATAAAAATCATGAAGTTTTATCCAATAAGCCAGAATATTCGCAAAAGATTAGATTCCTCATCTATGCGGATTTAGAGTGTTTACAAGAACCGATTTCAGGATGTTTGGGAGATCCGCAGATAAGCTGGAATACACCTTATCAGAAGCATAAATCTTTTAGTTTTTTCTATTTCACTAAAGATGCTGAGGGTGCATATTCTCAATTGAGATGGCTTAGAGGGGAGGATGCCAGCTATGAGTTTATGCGCTCGCTCGTCGCTTATGCCAAAGAAATTGACAAAGTATTACACTCTGTAAATAAGCCAATGACCCCTCTGACAGAAGATGAAATTAGAGAATATAATAGTGCTACTATTTGTCATATGTGCGGCGAGGGTAACTTTACCGATGTCAACTATAAAGCAAGGGACCATTGCCTAGTCAGTGGTCGGTTCAGAGGGGCCCCCCACAGAAATTGCAATTTGAATTATAGAAATCAGGCATTTGTCCCTGTTGTATTGCATAACTTATCTAATTATGATGCACATTTTATTGTGAAAGAACTAGCGTTCGAACAGAATAGAACAACGTCATATGCAATACACAAGAAAAGTATGTCACATTTTCTAAATTTATTCTCTCCCCTTATTTAAAAAGGGGAGGTATGGATATGAGGTTTGTAGATTCGTTTCGGTTCATGTTTAGCAGCCTGGAAAAGCTAGCAAAAATCTGCCCAAGGATAAATTTATAGAAACAGTAAAAGTGTTTGGTGAAAACGCCGATTTGGTGTATCGCAAGAGTGTGTTTCTTTACGAACGTCACGTCAGTTGAAATTTTGAAGGAGAAGAAATTACCTCCAAAAGATGAATTTTAAATTAGACTCGCGGATGAGACTACTCTCACGCGAGGAACGTCTGGAATTCTTCTTCGATCAACTCATTAGGTGAATGTTCAGACATATATTTGACGACTGATGTCTTGATTTTGACCGACGTATTTGAAATATTTCAGACAAATATGTTTTGAGACGTACAGGATGAATTGAAGAGTGTAACCCAAATAGCAGCTAAGTGCCATTTTTATAAGAAAATTAGTTTTTGCATCAAACCCCATCTATATGTCATTGAAAATTGACCAAAGATACGGCTACGTGCCACAGTATTTAGTTTAGTTCAAACATTGATCACAAGATGGAAGCTCTGCTATGTCCCTCATGTATTTAGCAAATCATTTTTTTTACTGTAACTCCTAAACTACTTTTTGGCACTTAGCAGGTATTTGGGTTACACTCTTCAATTGTTTGTACTATAGTACTGTTCCAGGCTTTGCATATTCTGCGATGCCAAAGTTCACAAAGGTAAAATTACCGCTTTTGACCGATATGGATATGATTAAAATGTTTGAACGCGGAATACAAGGAGGAATTTGTCAGTGAGTAACGAGGCACGCTATTGGAAACAATGAGATGTTTGAGGATTATGACGAGTCAGCAAAAATCTATCTCGTATTATGTAGACCCAATAATCTTTACGGTTATGCGATGTCTCAGGTATTTCCATCAGGCGAGTTCCGCAGGCTCGAGAAAGATGAGATAGCGTCCTTTCATATCATGTCCATACAGGTCAATTCTAAATTAGGATATATACTTGAGGTTGACATTGAGTACCCAGACCATCTCCACGATATTAATTCAGATCTGCCCTTTTGTGCAGAAATGGAAAATCGACCAGGAAGTAAGAATAAAAAAACTTTTGACCACTCTTGAGGATAAACAAAATTATGTCGTTTCCTACTCTGTGTTAAAGCAAGCACTGCAACACGGACTGAGGTTATCCAAGATCCATAGAGTTATTGAACTTCAACAACACTGACTATAACACGGCCAAGCGTAGGGCTGCAGCCAAAAACTTTGAGAAAGACTTTTTTAAATTAACGAATAACGCCGTTTTCGGAAAAACTATGGAAAATGTAAGGAGACGTATAAATTATTGGCTTCTATCAAATGACAAAAGAAATTCGAAAGCTTGTAGCCAAAAGTAACTTTCTGGACAGAACAATTTATAGCGAAAACATCGTTGGTGTCCATTTTGGTAAAACTAGCTTGGTGTTCGATATGGTTGTCTATGTTGGCATTTCTAGTTTGGAAATTTCGAAGACTAAAATGTATGAATTCCATCATGACACATTGAGAAATTATTATAAAGAAGGAATGATATTATGCTATATGGACAATGACAGTTTTGTCTATAAAATTGAAACGGATGACCTCTTCCGTGATATGATGCATTTCCGAGATGAGCTGGATACTAGCGTCTACCCACCAGAACATCCTTTGCATTCAATCGAAAACAAGGCGGTGGTCGGGAAATTCAAGAACGAAGGAGCTGGTCACTCCATAAAGGCGTTCGTAGGTCTGCGAGCGAAAATGTACGCCATAAAATTTAATGATATGGTAATCAAGAAATTGAAAGGCGTTAAGAAAAGCGTCATTGACAAAGATGTCAACTTTGATGATTATGCAGGCTGTCTACAGAGTGGACAATCAACATTCTCGGTAAACAGATACATCAGATCATATAAGCATAACGTATTTTCGATTTCTATGACTAAATTAACTTTATCTGGCAACGACGATAAGCGTCATATTTTGGAAAATTGTGTGGACTCTCGCTCACGGACACTACCAAATCAAGGATGATGATGAACATTCCAGTAAAAAATGTAAATGGTAAAAAATGTATATTTGTGTATATGGTGTGTGTAAAGCATTATTTGAAAATTATATGATGGTGAAGAACAATATATGTGTGATGTGTGAAGCAGTAAAATGACAACTCTGTTATCACACGAATGTTTAATAAATATGCTGTATGGTACAATATTGTATATAAAGTAGGGTAATTTGGAATACATGTTACACAAATGTATATGTTTTTCATTTTTCACACGTACAAGTCCTAGTCAGATACAATATGCTTAGTTTGAACCCATTATTTTTTAGAGCTTGGAATTCCTAGCCATCGCAAATAAACCTGTTTTCCACGTCGTTTTAACACTTTTTCAATTAAATAACTGTCTGGAAACTTAGTTTTCTGGAGTTATTCGGCATAAAAAGCACCTTCATTGCTGCTACCCTCCAAATCCTAAAGCAAGTACGTAGGAGGAAATGTCGATTGGATCTTCCGTATCTTGAAAATCTCCGTAGTCCACGACTATCGTCGTTTTCTTGGTTAGGTTTCATTTTAATGGTAGAGTGTAATGTCTAATGAGTTCTTGCAACATGTACACACATTTGTAACTCCCTCTTGCAGAAAATTCAGGATACATGTTAGTTTTCAGAGTTCTGATGAAGCGTTCAGCGATGCATGCCTTAACGTTAGAGTACGTAGAGTAACGATTGATATCGTGTTGTTTCATTAATGCATTAAAATTAAAGTTATAATAATCCTTTCCCATGTCGGTCTGTAAATTTTTGGGTGGAATAATAACAGATTGAAATATATCTTGCATGGCTGCCGTAACATTTTTGCCAGACTTTGTCTTTAACGTTCTCGCATAAGCAAACTTGGAATATGCATTTATGCAGACCAAAATATATTTAAAACCTCTGTTTTCCTTATGATATGGAATCATTTCAATCAAGTGGCTTTTCCACAAATCGTTTAGTCCATTCACTGTCACATTCCGTCTTTGATAATTTATTCTAGCCGGTGCATGGAGCTCGTAAGCGATATCCCGCTTTTTCATTCTATGATTTTTCTCTTCCTCAATTCGGATATGATATTTTGTATCTCGTTGTGATGAGAATTATTCTTTCCCGCAGATGAGGACACGAGAAGACTAAGGCGATCAATGAGTTCATTCGGATCGTCCTAGTATTTATATATAATTCCTCGTTTGTTCTGAAGATTCGATTTTTTTAGCGCTAAATATGTATTCCGTATAGATTTAACATGTTTGGCAATGTCTCGTCTCACTCGTATTTGCTCCTTGCTCAACGAAGGATTCATTTCGACTGATGCATATTTAGGTTTTACATAACAATATATTCATTTATGCCACGTCTGTATCTTCCATGTTTACGCTCGCTTTCTTTACAAATTGTTAAGAATACATACTTTTGAGATGACCAACATTCACGACATAACCGTTGAAATTTATCGAACGTCATGTCTTCATTTACGTAGTCGTAATAGATGTCTTAAATTTAACGCGTCCTGGTTAAATATGATCGCCGAGTTACAGTTGTCTCTTATCAGATGTTTAGGTTTTCTCGCATACGATTGTGCAAGATATAACATATCTAAAGGCTTATGTCGTCCCATGCTAAAGTAGTTTCTAATAGGTCCTTGCGGATCGACCATCACCGTCGAAAATCAACACGGAATTCTCTTTGACTTCAGTAAGCTCAGGCATGGTTTGATCGCTGCTTTCAAACTTGAAGTAACCAATTTCTGGAACGTTTGCTAAAATTTCTTCAAGGATTTTGTACTTTGCTTGAAACAGCGATTTCGAAAATATGTAAATGTTTCAAAACTTTATTCCGTTAGCATGTAGAAGAATATTTATAAGCACGTTGGTCTTTCTGGAATCATTAGGCCCACATATAATACACCTAGTGCTGTGTGGAAATAGTTAGCTGTGCTTGCATTCATCTTCTTCTCGACTTTAACTATCGATGGGTAGGATCTCCAGAGATACGTTTTTCTTCTCAACCTTCATGACTGTAAATGAGATTTTTACAATGAAGCGAATGCTTTTACATAAAAAGTTTTAACATGAGGATGTTGTAATCAGTATGGCGCCGGGAGTAGTACGAAGCAGATGTCGACATAGCGGTCGTGGAGGCAAATTAATAAATACTTTGATTGATAAATTACCTGTGGAATTACACATACCTGGGTATCGCTTTTGCGGACCTGGAACTAAATTAAAGAAACGACTGCAAAGAGGAGATATGGGTATGAATCCTCTGGACGAAGCCTGTAAGGAGCACAATATAAGTTACGCACAGAGCTCAATTATCGGCGATCCACATAAAGAAGACTTGGAATTGGCAAAACAAGCTTCCAATCGTGACAAGGCTGCCGGCGCGAGTCTTGGGGAACATGCCGCAGCTTACACCGTTTCTGAAATTATGAAAGGAAAAGTGAAAATGGGTGCTGGATTGGGTACAATTAAAAAACTAAAAGCTGCATATAGGAAGTTACTGTCGAATAAGAAGAACAAGAAAAAGAAGAGAGTGTTGAAAGCGCCGAAAATGTTTGGAGGCATATTACCTCTATTACCCATGTTTGCAGGTTTATCTGCACTTGGGGCTCTTGGAGGTGCAGGAGCACAGATAGCTAAAGCTGAAAATTCTGCAAAGGCCAACAAGAAAAGTTGCGAGAAAACATTCGTCATAACCATATGATGGTGACCCTAGCCTTAGGTAAAAAAGGATCTGGCATCGTGATGCATCGAAAAGGATTGGTTCCACAGGTTGCGGATTGTGGGCTCCGTTTTGGGCGAAGCGGAGTTGGAGGGAATAAGGCGTGTTGGTGGCCGAATACCTCCTTCCGGACAGCAAGGGGGCTGTGCATTAGTACCTCCGGGTGCACAGTTGCTGGGATGATATTGCCCCATCCCAGGTATCTGGGCAAAAGGAATGGCCCCCAGCAGTTAAACTTTGAGGTACCGGCAATTGTGATGTCGGGGGGCAGAAGTTGTACCTCTGGGGGACTGCCTAGCGACTGCTTAGCGCACACGTTCGCCCCCCTGCCACGTTTTTGTGTCCGGCGTGGTACGGCGGGGCCTGTGCGCAGTGAGACAGAGGTGCGTGGGGGATTCATCCTCATCCACGTACAGGGTGCGTTCTTTGTACTTCAGGAAGGCGTGCATTAGTGGCCTTCATTCGTCTACCCAATCCCGATAGCATCGAGGCAACGGATGGCAGATGCGGGTGGGGAGACTGAAGTACCGTCCTTACTGGGTGGGACTAAAGGTGAAGAGTTGTTTTGTACTTCTGGGAGCAACCTAGGGCCTCACACCTCCACCCAATCCATTGAATGTGAAAGGGCGCTGTGTGAGAGCGGGAGACAGAAGTTCGGGCTCGGACCCATATAGGGCGTCCTACGTACCTCAGGTAGGCGTCCTGGCCCAACAGGATGTACCGGATCCGCGGTCTCACCCATCGTGACGTAAAGGGCGATCCTGCGGCGCGGAGAGACTGAGGTAGCCAAGGAGTTGGCTGTGAGCCCCCACGTGCTTGCGCGTGGTTGTCCACTAGTTGGGTTGGCCTCTGGCGGGCCGTGGTTGGTGTTACCTACACTGAATTAAGTACCGGAGCGTTGTGCATGGCACTTCGGTGTTCGGAGGCGACTAAATGCCCCGGGAGGGCCCCTGCTAACGGTTCCAGGGCTCTGCTGTATTAGCTCGTTGCCGATGTAGATAGGAAGATGGTTAACATCCGGAACGGCTAAGAAGGAATAGAACGAATGATGGTATAACAACTTGAGAGTTATGGTTCTTGTTTTAATTCATCGAGAGTAAAAAAATTCAGAAAGATGGTACGAAGAGACCAACCAATTCTAATTGATTTGATTTATTTAAATATTCAGCAGTTCACAAACAACATATATATCAATAAATGGGCCACCTTTGCTTACAAAGTATTGCTCCAGTGTCCCACTACAATTAACATTAACATTTCATAACTTGTAGTTTCTTCTTACTCTTTCCTTCTCTAATATTTTGGAAATAATACCCCAATGTTCTTAAGTCATTTAATATTATATCCCTATCCATCCCTCTTTCTTTACCAAACCACACGTATAATTCAAATAGGCTATCTCGTGTTGGCAGACCTTCATTCTTTAGCCAAAGTTCACAGAACGCCTTTGACATCCCATCAATATGTATAAAATTTCCAACATAAAACGCGGCTAAATATTTTCTAATAAATTCAAGTATCTTATTATCGGTTAATCCAAAAACGCGTATCTTTCACATTGAAATTTTTTAGTTAATTCAACAATTCTAGATTCTTTTAATATTTCTTTTCTCTCTTTCCGAATTTTCGCTATCCGTTCAGGAATCCTGTTTTCAGTAAATCTGTTGCTGACTTCGGTGTTCTGTGAACTTAGGTCATTTGATTCCTCCGATTCGCTGCTTGAACTCTGTCGCGTGCTGTCGTCACGTTTCTCCACCTCTGCTGATTCAGTGCATTCTTGAGGGTCGTGCTGAGTCAGGCTGCAATCTGTACAAAGTTTATGTTTATCTTCTGGCATCGCTCCTGAGTAATACCTTTTTTCTATATACTTGTTCTTAAGTAATTTTCCTTTCATATGTATTCCACTCTTTTTTAATTAGCATACTTCTAGCATTATGCACCTACCCTCCCGGAAGCTTACAAGGTGTTACTCTTGGCCTAGTTCTTCTTCTACCGTCTCTCTTTCAACCGCCCGTTCCCATTTATTTTTGATATTGTATAATAGTTTCCCCATCTTTCTTACATCTATATTCTTATTATTGTTTATTACTCTGTTGTAAAGTACATTTGGATGCAGTTCCCTCAGCTCTTTCTCTAGGTACTTTTGTCTCCATCTCTCATTTGCTATACATTCTAGCATTATATGTTGGGGATTTTCAAGCCCTTTACACAGTGGGCACTTACCCTTCTCAAAGTTCCTCCTACTATACCGTAATTTCCATATGCCTAACCTGAACCATGCCCAGCCCGCAATCTCGTTTTGAGAGCAACTACTAACATAATTTTCTTGTACCCATTCCGTTTTCACTTGCACGTAAAAAACTAACGAATTTTTCTCTTTCATTATCCCTAAGCATTCTTGTCTTCTGCTGTCCCTAGCTTGCTGCAGTATAATGTTGTTAATTGTTTTAATATCTAGCTCCCGGCTTAGCATTTTTCCCCAAAACATGCCAATTCCTAATTTCTATAGCTGGGACTTTATGTCCTCAATTCTGCCCTTTCTTGCTTTCCCTGAATTTATGTATTTGTTCCCCATTTCAATTTGTTCCATAAGACATAGTTTGAGTAAGTTACCCTCTTCTTTGTTCCATATATAATTGTAATATTTCATAATCCTACTCATAACCACTCCTTTCATGCTGTCCAAACCTAATTCGCATCTAGCTGCCTCATTAGAGGCCGATTGCGGTAGGTTGAGCACTACTTTGGCAAATCGCGCCCTTATTTTGTCTAATGTTAACCATGCATCTTTGTCTCCCCATATTTCAATTCCGTATAAGACCTTAGCTTCTACTATTGATTATATATGTTGAATAATAATTTGTATTCAATGTTCGGCAGTTTCGTTTTAATTGTCCTTATTTTATTCATAGCTAGTTTTCCTGCAATCCAACTTGCCTTCCTCTGGGGTTCCCATGTTCCTTTGTGGTTAATTTCTAGGCCTAGGTATTTTACCTTGCTTACCGGTTCCAGCTGTGCCCCATCTAGCATCCATCTGCTTCTAATTAGACCTTTATTTCCTACCATTACTTGGGTTTTCTTAGTATTTATTTTAAGATCCCACTCCTTGCAGAATTGAAGCACCTTATCCAATTTCCTCTGCAACCCTATCTGTGTTAAGGATATTAGGCAGAGGTCATCCGCGAAGATTAGGCCAGGAATCTCCTCATTTTTAATACCAACCAATTCAGAAAGAAGGAACATAGAGACCAATAAGAAAAACTGAGATTGACGAGCAAACAGATCGAAAATCAACTCAGAAAGATAACAAGCTCTAAGATCAGAGAGCTACCAAATGTCAAGAAAGACAAAACACATGTCGAGAAAGATAAAATGGAAACCAAGATAACAAGCTATAAGATCAGAAAGCTACCAAATGTCAAGAAAGACGAAACATATCGAGAAAGATAACATTGAGAACAAACATATTGCCAAGATGCCAAGAAAATCAGAAGGCTAATGAACAAAATGAGAACGAAAGAAAAATCAGAACGAACACAGAGTATGGCCTCCGGTCGGGTTCTCTGGAAAATAGACATGTCGGCCAAGCGATATATGTATCTAAAATCTTATCCGACCGGTAAAGGACTTCGTTAAAAAAGCCCTAACTAACTAACTACGACTTGGAACGATACCCTAAAAAACTATATATTCCACATTTTAGAGGCGTGTACAAGAGGAACGATTTACCATCCAAGCCATACAAGCAGGAGCAAATCATTATAAACTTTGATGACGCCAAGGGTAGCCTCAAAAAAGTGTAAGAAGAATGCTTTCTATTTCGACAGCTACGGAGACTTGCCACCACCTACGGAAATAGTAAATTACTTTGGACCACATACAAAACTATTTTACAACATTACACGCTATCAAAAATACAACACTTTGATTTGTGGACACTTGTGTCTAGCATTTTTACTATAAAAGCCATCAACTCTGACATTTAGGTGTTAAATGACTCTTACGTTCACGCTATGCGGATCCACGTCCGAAACCTCCAACACTTTTTTCCCACCTATCGAACTGGAAGATGGAACCGACTACGAGATTGCATTGCTACGGTTTGACGCATACAATTCGATACCTACTGTGTCGCAAAACAACAATTCTTTGTCGGTTATCGATGAAGGAGGCAAGGAACATGTCATCACCATTCAACTGGAACGTACGAAATAAAAATGATGACAAACTCTTCTAGAGACCTTGGTTATATATTTAGAGATATTGCCAACACCAACACGCTGCTATCGTCCATCTACTCTTTCCTCGACGGTTCTTTCAACGTTCCAAACTCTGTGGCGACTTTACTGGGATTTTAAAAGACCGATAGGATTCCTAAAAGGACCGTCGTTGTCTCCAAGAGATCTCCAGACATAAAGGATGTTAACGTTATAAGAGTAAAGTGCAATCTCGCAAGCGGTTCATTTCTGAATGGGCAGATCACTCATACCGTTCACGAATTTTTCCCCACGGCGCCTCCTGGATACATTATCACCGAAGTTCCATCAAACTTGATATTCCTACCTTTAGTCAACATACAAAAAATATCCAACATTACAGTCTCTCTTGTGGACCAGAAAGGAAGACTTATCGACTTTAGAGGAGAGCGTCTATCTGTGAGAATTGCAATTAGGAAAAATGGGTCTTTATATCAACAAATACGTACACACCACGAAGCAATCATAAAAAGGAAGTACTCTACGTCTTAACACCGTTAAGATGACAAACAACAAAAAGGTTTATAAACCTACGCAATGTGAAAGAGGTCACACTCCGAGCCTTAACGTCGGTAAGGTAACACCTGCGAATAGGAAGTATCTAAAGTTGCTAGGACATAAAGTGTGCTAATATGGATATCCTCGCTGTACAGTCCAAGGCTATATTTGAAGATGCCATAGAAAATTTTCAAATCACGGTTTTAAACCGTATAACAACTCGGCTCTCGGCGAAAATGATGTAATACGGATTCCTATTCAGGCTGAAAACTCGTATGCATTAGGTTGCAGGACATTTATTACGGGTTCTTGAAATATAACCGACGATAAGGATGCTGATTATAAGGGAAAAGTGGTAAGAAATGGTTTCTTGCATCTATTCGACGAAACAAAATACATCTTCATGGAGAAACAGTTGATCGTAGCAGAAATCTTGGAATCACAAGCTTATTGAAAGCACTTTGTTCTTACACCGTTCCGGATAGTGAAAGATTGAAAAACGCTGGGTGGATTCACCCCTCCGATGATGATGTGGAGACTATAATAAAAATAAAGGTACGCATTCCTGTAAGCCACATACTTGGGATCGCTGAAGATTATGATAAAATATTCGTCAATTGTAAGATGGAACAGGTTCTGATGAGATCGTAAAAAACGATCAATATCACTAAAGGTGAAGTTAGTAAAATTACCATCACAGACATCGAGTGGATGGTGCCTATAAATAAGGTCTCCGACGTTGAAAGAATAAAACTACTGAATATGTTGGGATCTGTTCGTTCGCTGACAATAGATTTTAGAAGGTGGCAATTGTACGAACATCCATCATTAGCTCAAGCATCCAACATTTCATGGAACATTACATATCCTCAGTTTCAGAAACCTAGGATTGTTATCATAGAATTGCAAACTGCTAGGAATAAAAATGAAACCGTCGGTTCAAAGTTTGATTTATGCAATATCCAGAGCGTATCTGTATACTTGAACGATAGAAAGTACCCCTATCACTCTTTCGGGGTAGACACTACAAATGGTTCGTATGGAATCCTTTATTTCAAGAGTCGTACTATCAAAAACCATCCCACCCTTTACTTAAAAGAAGCGATTTTATCACGCATACACCAGTCTTTGTCATCGACTGCACCAAGCCGAACGAGGATCTGAAATCGGGGGCCTGCACCACCAGCATTGACATTTCTGCAGCAAGTAATATACCAGCAAACACAAAAGCTTATTGCTTAATCCTTTACGATCGAAGTGTGGAGTATACTGCTTTATCCAACATTATCACCAATGTAGTGTAACAACATGATCATAATCGACTGTGAGGAATATCAGTCAAGGTGCAAACAATTCATAGCTAATGAATTCAATTGTCTTCGGTGGATGACAGAATTGTGGATTTTGTTCTCCGATCGCCTAAAGACATTTATCCAGATATGAAGTCGCAGCGGTACATCAAATCCTACATCCATGGAATTCCGTGGCAGAGTGGATACTTACAACTTGAAGCCTGTTCTTGAAAGTGTTTTAAAACCAGTGGATGTTCTTCATTGTAAAGGACTGGAAAAGGTTCGGTTTCTTGAAAAACTTTTGCAGAGACTTTTTATAAACATGGACGATCTTGGTGTTCCAAAGCTTGACAAATTAAGAGACTGTGAAACCAAATGTCTTTTTCATAATGAACCTAATATGAACTGTGCATTGCATAATGTTATTGTGCTTACGCTGTGGATGAAATCCCAGTATGATAGTAATAAGGTGAATAAAATTCTAAAAACCTGAGCCGTATTAGTTATAACCCATGAACCTAATATGAACTGTGCATTGCATAATGTTATTGTGCTTACGCTGTGGATGAAATCCCAGTATGATAGTAATAAGGTGAATAAAATTCTAAAAACCTGAGCCGTATTAGTTATAACCCATGAACCTAATATGAACTGTGCATTGCATAATGTTATTGTGCTTACGCTGTGGATGAAATCCCAGTATGATAGTAATAAGGTGAATAAAATTCTAAAAACCTGAGCCGTATTAGTTATAACCCAGTTACTAAATATTAGAATATATGGAATGAAACAAAGTGAGGTCCGTAGAAAGAAGGAGGGGAATATTTGCTTTACCCAAATTTGACAAATTAAATATTATACCATGTTAACAATAACAACCTTTTTATTATAATTCACAAAACCACATGCAAATATAAAAAACTGTCTAAAGACACATTATGCCAGCCGTTCTGAAAATCTTATTGTACCTAATCTGGGAGAAGCTATCGCTGACTATAATCCCCACACACGGTGCACTGTCTTACTGAGCTACTCATATTGCATATATCAGGACCTGATCTTAAAAGAAGTAATAATTATAAAAAATTGGAAACTAAATGAGAAATCAAACCGTAATGAAATAAAGTGATAATCAAAACATCAGCAGAGATATATAAATAAATAAAAAAAATACGATTTAGAAAGATAAATGCCTTAAGACATGACTGACGAATTTAAATTACCAATTCCAGATAGTTTTACAATCATATTAATGCTATTGGCTGAAGGCCAAGATCATAAATAAAAATAAAAATATTAAAACCACATTACTATGGGTCACTCAACAGAATAATTGTAGTTAAAACTCCATAACTTGAAAATACTATATCTCAGCTAAAACTCCATTTAAAAACTACCTTTCACTTCGAAGGCTTAACCAAGACTAAATGACTCAGGAGCTCGCAAAAGACCACCGCCCACTCACTTCAATACCGCAATGCAGATACTGACGTCAGCCACGGAATACAGAATAGACAGGCAAGGCAGAGCACCGCATAGGGAAATCGATCTCTAGTGGAAAACTTTACTCATGTGAGAGCCGATATCGATCTCTAGTAAGAAGCAGGACTCATATGAGAGCCGGGATCGATCTCCAGTAATAAACTGTACACATGTGATAAAAAATTGATATATAGTAATAAACAATATTCCTGTATATATACAACATTGAGAGAAAAGTGTACCGCGGATAATTCGCACGGTACAAACTTGATATGTATTTTATATTTCACAGCCCATCATCCAAGGAATTAAGAATAGGATAGGTTAGGGAAAACTGGACTTTGTCAAATGTATGTCATTTTTGAGAAAATCCAGTTATGAAATAACTTAAAAAAGAATACATTTTTATCACTTTGGTTTTATTTAATATTTACAAAATGAATTTCACTCATAATCTTGAGAATCTCCAACTTGTAAAACGAATTTCGCTCATAATCTTGAGAGTCTCCAACTTCTGAAACATAGAAAAATAAAACACACTTAAGAATTCAGCTTACGATGGTTAAGAATAGGAAATGGTTCATGTTAATAATACATCCTTTCTAGCAAGTCGATGGGTGTAGGGTGCCTCCGACTCCATGGTTGTCGTGCTGTATAGTCACTTTTAGTCTGTTACCCACACTTCACACTGAGTCTAAAATCTCAAGACGCTTCCCAATGTTTTACGTGAAACATCGATTCCATGTTACATACAGTTGAGTTACGTGGTAGTAGTAACTAGCTGAATTCGGCTCCTTACATCAATGAAAGTTTCTCCTCGTTCATCTGTTGAAGCTGATCTTCACTCAACTTCCCAAACCTTGGTGGTATAAAAACGCTGCAACCAATCATTAAATCTATTTCCGTACTTTGTGTACACGGAACGAGCTTCCTTTACCGGATACGCAAGTCCAATTTGCAGCTCGCTCAACGGCTTGGTACATTTCACATCGGGAATGTTTACAACTGAATAACGCTCTAGAGTGGATACTATAGGCGTCTTCTTATTCTTGTTTTCCTCTGATTGAAACTGTGTAAATTGGTAAATCCGCTTGTGACGCTTGTATGGTGGAGGTCTGCGGCGTATCCTACAAATCCTGCGTTGTAATATCCATTGTAGCAGCAGCTGTAGTAGATTTAGATAAACCTTTACGACCACGCTTAAATGTTGACATCTCGGAGGCTTGACGATCAGTAAACTCTGCATACATGCAGCGTAGATAATATATATACTGTCCATCTTCCCTCACCTTTCCCTCACTCTTGGTGTATACAATCATGTTAATCAGGAACGTAAGCATGTTGCGAAATTTCACCTGTGCCACAAACATCCCGGCCGATGTTGATGAGGACCTCACCTTTAGTTTTATTTATAAACTTGCAGTAGGGGGACCATCATTTATGCTCATTTGCTGGATCGTACGTTTCTTCCCATTGTCCTATTTTCGTATGATCGTACGCGCACTCGGCTACATCCTTGTATCCAGTATAGTACAATCCAGCTTCGCTCATTTTGTCCAAGTCCATAAACGGTAATGGCCAATCTTTAAAAGTTTTACTTCGATCAGATTGTTTAGTCATATCAAGCGTCGTCTCATAATACAGAGCTATCCTGCGCGTTATGCTTCTCACTTACGAATGATCTTGAAACAAGATTGAACCTGTCCCGCACGTGCCGTGTATGACCTTGAAACAAGTTTGAACAAGTCTGTAGTGATTACATCATACATAAAGAATTTGCTGATTCAGCTGTAATGTGAGAGGCACTTCCAGTCAGGTGCCGTGTATGCCTCTGAAACAATTTTGAACAAGTCCGTAGTGATGATGTCATACATAAAGAATTTGCTGATTCAGCTGTAAAGTGAGACGCACTTATGGCCAGGTGTCCTGAATAACCTTGAAATCACCTTCACTTGTTCTGGTGTACGTGACAAACCGTCGGAACAAAACTGATGACGTAGTGTAATATGAGATTTATGTCTGATACAGTTACGGTCGCGTCTGTAATGTTTCCATGCAAAAACGACATAAAGTTGAAATCCGTCATATTCACTCATGACTTAAGCATCCTTCCTGTCACGTGACCCATCCCGCCGTTGAGGTAGGTCGTATGCCACTCCACCTTCCCATCCACCACGTAAGCAATGTCGCCATCTTGAATTTTCAAATTCCCCACTTTCGCCATTTGCAATTTCATATCGTGCGCATTCAGCCATTTTCCATTTTCAAATCTCCTGCCTTCTACCAATATACAATTTTAAATTTTCAACCTTCCGCCATTTGTAATTGTAATATACAGTTTTCAAATTTACCGCCATCTACCATTTGCAATTTTTAAATTTCCCACCTTCCGCGATTTGCAATTTCATATCGTGCGCATTTAACCATTTTCCATTTACAAATATCCCGCCATCTACCAATATCCAAATTCCAAATTTTTCACCATTTTGAATTTTCAACTCATCCGCCTTCTACCAATATACAATTTTCAAATTTCCCTCCTTCCGCCATTTGAAATGGGAACCGAAAACGAAACAATTTTGATTTTGTAATATACAATTTTCAAATTTACCGCCATTATGAATTTCCAAATTTTGAATTCCAACCTTCTTCCGCCATTTGAAATAGGAACCGGAAGCGACACCATTTTGAATCACGTGGTGTCATAGCCACGCCCACCAATGACGTAGGTCGTTACGTCATCCAACCCACCTTCTCCTCCGTGACGTAAGCCGTGACGTCTTAGTCGCCCCACCTTCCCCTCCAGCGCCTCCTGTCACGTGATCCGTGACGTCATAGACGCGCCTCCCTCCCCTCTCCTTACGGCATTACTTCCCCTCCAGAGCTTCCTGCGCCCCCTGTCAATCCAGCCATCAGAATGCGAACCCACCGGACCCACATGTCACGTGACCGGCAAAAGCACACTACTTCTTTCTTTATGGAAAGTGTACACGTAGTCTATAATGTCGCAGGAAAATTGTGAATTAAGTCCTTTTAAAAATGCCCAGGATTTTAAATCAATGCCGGTAAGTTAGTAATGAAACATCCTTTCTGAAATTTGACTGGTTTCTCTTCAGGTGTAATAAAGTGTTTGATTGCAGAAATGGAGTGTAGTCTATTGTCGATATCTTTAAATGTTAGATTACATGCAATAAATTACAAATTTGTACCTCTTCATTAGCTGGAGATGAAGTTAAGTGTAGCCTATTACGTTGCGTACATGAAAAGTATATTATAATGGACAACAATGTAATTTCAAGTGTCATTACAGTGTGACTTGCATAAATAAATTGAGACAATTTATTCTAACAATTAAACTGTTTTTTTTTTCAGTAAAATTTGCTCCAATGTGACTCCATACAGGCTTTTTTAAAAATATGCCTGAAGGCTAACCAGTCAAATTGTAGAATGAATGTTTTATTAATAACACTTAGGTGTTCCCAAAGCATTTGTTTGCTGATTCTACTTTTGAAATCCGTTATTTTCTATCATGTACAGTTTTTTTGCAAATCAATTGAACTAATTTTTTATTTAAACGTAAATTTCACAAATATCTATTACACATACTTCGGCATAAGTCTTGGTGATGAAGACGAAAGCTGGGCACCGCTCAAGATACATCGTACATGTGCTGTGGGACTGAGACTGTTAGTAAAATGGAGCTGAAAAATCAATGCCTTTTGCAATCCCAATGGTTTGGAGGGAGCTACAAAATCATATTAACGATTGTTTTTTTTTGTATGGTTAACGTTCAAGGTTCTTATCGCAAATAGTACAATATCCGAACATTCCTTCGGCCTTACGACCAGCTACGACCAGCCTATCCTTGTTCCACTCCCATTGTTAAAGATGTGCCTCTGGAGAGCAGCTCAGAAAATGAAAGTGATAATGCTGATGATAAGAAGCCAGAAGAACAATCTGCACCAAAATTATTCAGTCAAAATTAACTTAATGATTTAACTCGTGACTTGAATCTGACAAAGGATGCCGCCCAATTGCTTGGATCAAGATTGAAAGAAAAAACATATTCTACTACTGGAGTTTTGTTCTCTTGGTATAGGACCATAGAGAAGGAGTTAATCAAATTCATTAAATAAGAAGATTCTCTCGTTTATTATTATGATATTGTAGAGCGAAGGCTACTGTATACCCCCCATCCCCCCCCCCCGTGGGAATTTCCGACTCATATATATATATTTTTTTGGTATTGCCATCTAGTTTCAGTTTTTAGTTGTTTGCCCCTTATCAATTACAGCATTTACCCGGAAACCCCGGAAACCCCGGAAAACTACGAAAATCCGGAGAAGATTACTTTTTCTTTGTTCTTTGCTCCTAATATGCCCAGGGAATTTCTGACTCACATATATTTGTTGGTATTGTCATCTAGTTTATGGTTTCAGTTGTTTGCCTCTTACCAATTACAACATATCCCCGGGAAACCTGGAAAACCACGTGTATACGGAGAAAATTACAATGTTTTATTTTTTAAATCTTTGTTCTTTGCTTCTAATATTCAAAGGTAATTTCTGACTCATGTTCTTTTGTTGGTATTGCCATCCAGATTAAGGTTTCAGTTGTTTGCCCCTTATCAGTTCAAGCAAATCGCCAGAAAACTCCGAAAACCACGGAAACCCGGAGAAAATAACTTTGTTTTGATTTTTTAAAATCTTAGTTCTTTGCTCCTAGTATTCAAAGGGAATTTGTGACTCATATGGTTTTGTGTTAGTATTGCCATCTAGATTAAGGTTTCAGTTGTTTGCCTCTTATCAATTACAGCATATCCCCATAAAACTCGGAAAACCACGGAAATCCGGAGAAAATGACTTTGTTTCAATTTTTTTAAATCTTGGCTCTTTGCTCTTAGTATTCAAAGGGAATTGGTGAATCATATGGTTTTGTGTTAGTATTGCCATCTAGATTAATGTTTCAGTTATTTGCCCCTTATCAATTACAGCATATCCTCGGAAAACTCCGAAAATCACGAAAATCCGCAGAAAACGAGTTCGTTTTATTTTTTTAAAAAACCTTTGTTCTTTGATCCTAATATTCCCGGGGAATTTCTGATTTACATATTTTTTTGTTGGCATTGTCATCCATATTAAGGTTTCAGTTGTTTGTCCGTTATCAATTACAGCATATCCCCGTAAAACCCGGACAACCACGAGATATCTGCCATAATTTTGATGGTCACATGCAAAGAAAAGGGGAATCATATCTTCTAAACATGCTAAGTGTAAGTTAAAGTTGTTTTCCTTAGCTGCTCGCTGAAATTTTAAAATCAATTTCACTTTGTCCATATTACCAATCCAAGATTGTGATGTTTTACCCAATGTCCCTTCTCTAACTTCAGTCAAGAAAGTTTGGTAGGGACTGTGGAAAGTTTGGCAAGATAAATTATCATTCACAGATGTCAAATTAGAATATGAAGGGTGTTCTGCCAGGTTTTCGATCGCTTTTATCCCTTCAGCATCAGGATTTTTTCCAGTATTCTTTGTCATGCTGTAATTGGAAAGGGGAAAACAACTGGAAACTTAATATAGGAGTATTAGGAGCAAAGAACAAAGATTTTAAAGGGATTTTTAAAAAGTCAGTTTGTCTGGATTTCCGTAGTTTTTGGAGTTTTCTAGAGATATGCTATAATTCATAAGGGGCAAACAACTGAAACCTTAATCTAAATGGGAATACCAACAAAAAAAACATACAATTCAGAAATTCCCATTGAATATTAGGAGTAAAGAACAAAGATTAAAAAAATTAAACATAGTCAGTTTCTCCGTCTATACGTGGTTTTCCGGGGATATGCTGTAATTGGTAAGGGGAAAACAACTGAAACCTTAATGTAGATGGCAATACCAACACAAAAACATACGATACACTAATTCCCTTTGAATACTAAGAGCAAAGAACAAAGATTTTAAAAAATTTGAACGAAGTTATTTTCTCCGGATTTCCGTGGTTTTCGGAGTTTTCAGGGGATATGCTGTAATTGATAAGGGGCAAACAACTGAAACTTTAATCTAGATGGTAATGCTAATAAAAAACATATGAGTCAGAAATTCCCTTTGAATATTAGGAGCAAAGAACAAAGGTTTAAGAAATAAAACATAGTCATTTTCTCAGTCTATACGTGGTTTTCCGGGTTTTCCGGGGATATACTGTAATTGGTAAGGGGAAAACAACTGAAATCTTAATCTAGATGGCAATTCAAACACAAAAACATATGATTCACCAATTCCCTTTGAATACTAGGGGCAAAGAACAAAGATTTTAAAAAAATTAAACGAAGTTATTTTCTCCGGATTTCCGTGGTTTTCGGAGTTTTGCGGGGATATGCTGTAATTGATAAGGGGCAAACAACTGAAACCTTAATCTAGATGGTAATGCCAATAAAAAACATATGAATCAGAAATTCCCTTTGAATATTAGGACCAAAGAACAAAGATTTAAAAAATAAAGCATTGTCATTTTCTCCGTATAAACGTGGATTTCCGGGTTTTCCGGGGAATGTTGTAATTTGAAAGGGGCAAACAACTGAAACCTTAAACTAGATGCCAATATAAACAAAAATGTGTGAGTCATAAATTCCCTGGGAATATTAGGAGCAAAGAACAATGAAAAATTAAAACAAATTCATTTTCTCCGGATTTTCGTGGTTTTCCGGGTAAATGCTGTAATTGACAAGGGGCAAACAACTAAAAACTTAAACTAGATGGCAATACCAACAAAAACATATATGTGTCGGAAATTCCCATGGGGGGGAGGGTTTCATATTAGTGGCCCATGGTCTATTGAGGGTTTGTTTAATTGCTTTAACGTCACTTACAATCCAAGTAGCCTAAGTGGAAGTTATTTACAGACTCGTTCAAAAGTAGCCTCAGAGGTGTATTTTTACACAATGGAAATTTGTTTCGTTCAATACCCATTGCGCATTCAGTGGAGGGGTGAGAAGTTGGTTCCTACCTCCATAAGGTAAAGTATTTCCATGAGGGAAATGAGATATAAAGGGGTCACCAATTTTTCTTTCTAGAAAAATAAATTTTATTCTCAGTACACTATTTGAATACAAAGAATTATAATTGAAAAACATATAATTTATGTCTTGTGAATAATCAGAAAACAAATGAATAAATTTACTTCTGACAAGAATTACAAATAAATAGCCTACTTTCTTAGCAAAGTGCAATGAATAGTTAATTACAATGTGAAATAAATCTTCTTCTTATAATAAATACATGTAGGCTTATGGATAGGCCTAGAGCTTCTGAAACACAATTTCATATAGATTAGATATGCAAATTTCTCACAAATAAATGTATCTGGTAAGAACAATAAATGAGATTCACGAACTGTGAATGATGTGATCTGATATAATATCTGATACTAATTTCAGAACAATATACTGAGAGAATACTTGAGAGATTAAACACATTGATAATGATTATCATGTGAGTGATCGTTAGTGAGTGAGTGAACTTCCGGTGACAAGTGCGGCGTCCTGGCGTCTCAAGAAAGTGCTAAAAACAGCGGAAAACACAAGTAAATAAAATAAAAACTAGCTGGAAAGCGTTACTAAGTCAGTGCTACACACACAGAATTGTTAGTACGTCGGGGTTCGATCTCCCAAGTAAGTAAAATCTGTGAAAACATCTTCACTCTCTCAAAAGGGAAAGAGAAGCCATATTGTGAAGAACCGGAAGCCGACCAAAGAAGAAAGAAAGGAGAACCAAACCAAAGATAGTAAAACAATATAGACATGCCTACCAACACGATCTGTCCACAATGCGACAGCAAGTTCGACAAAGACAGTGATGCCGTCGGTTGTGACGGAAACTGTAAGAAGTGGTTCCACAGGGAATGCACATCACTGAATGCGACGGAATTTAATGCACTAAGGAGCAAAAAAGGCAACCTGTTATGGATGTGCAGTGTATGCAGAAACATGTTAAATTCGTATGGAATCAACACTACATTGCCAGAGGAAAAAGAAATTGGAAAAAATATAAAAGAGGTGGTATTGGAAAATAAACGGTCGTGTAATGCGATAGAGGAAAAATTGGAAGAAATGAGCAGCCTGCTCATGAAAAATATGTCGCTATTATTAGAGACTCAATTACAACAAGCTGATTACCTGACACGCAGCGAAACTGTAAAACAGAAGAAAACTCAGTGTTCAAACAACCCACAGATAGCAGAGAGTACAGTAAATCCTTGTGTGGAAGAAGGAGAAGAAGTAGAAGATGAAGAAGTAGTAGAAGAAGAAGAAAGAAGAGAAAAAGATGGACTAAGTGAAAACGGAATCAATGCCCAAATATCCATTAGGCAGGAAGGAAGAAGGTCAACTGGGATCCTAAAAGCAGCTACGGAGCAAGGAAACACACAATACAGAGATCAAGTAACAGGAAATGTAAAGCAACAGCAGAACATCGGGAGAGGAGAGACAACAAATGGAAGGATAAAAGCGGCACCCAGCTACGCCTGGCTGTTCGTAGGAAGACTCGATCCTGAAACTAATGAAGAAGACCTGAAACAGTATCTGCTAGATCAGGGGATATCGAAAGTAGTGGAATGTACAGAAATCAGTTCCCGAGGGCCGAACAAAGCATACAGAATCGGAATACCATTGAATGAAAAAGAGATGGCAACAAATGCTGATTTCTGGCCAAGAGGGGTTAGATACAGCACATTCCGATTTCGGAACAATCGAAACTACTGAACGGAATAAACACACACAACCACAATCAGACACAAGGATAATGTTATGGAACGCAGAAGGAATCCAGAATGCACTTCAATTAATACCAGACAATCTATTCCAACCATATGATGCAGTAATTCTAACCGAGACATTTTCAACAAAAGAATGGAACATTAGAAACTTCTACTCAATACACACTCTCGCAACGCAAAACACACGAGGCAGACCCAAGGGTGGCAAAACGTTATTACTGAAAGCCAGCCTATCACCGTTCGGTGTCATGTTGAAAACAGACAATATCCTACTGGTAAAAACAAAGCCGTACGTAATGCTGTGTGCATACTTTCAACCAGACTTCAAGCAAGAACACATCATTGATGAACTTACAACAGCCTTCAATATGATACCCCGGAAAGAACACGTAATACTAGCAGGCGATCTAAACTGTAGGATTGACATGCCAAACAATAAATCAAAAGAAGTAATAGATTGTATAAAAAAGGAAGGACTCTCCCTTGTAAACCAGAAAACTACTAAAACGTACATATGCATCAACGGCAGCAGTATTATAGACCTGGTATTCACAAATGGGAAGGCACTACAACAGCAGGTGCTAAAAAATGTAATAGCAAGGAAACATTTACCAGTAGATGCAACCATACAGTTCAGCAATACTACAATAAAGGAAACAAAACGGCTCAAGATAAGGAGAAAAACAATAATGGACATCATAGAAAAAGCAGATATCCAATCAATACTTGACTATGTAAGAAGTGGGTCCATTGACATGGCAGTAAAATCCATCGAAAAATACATACAAGAGGCAACAATAGAATACCCGCAACCTAACAGAAGATCAAAGCCCTGGTTCAACCGAGAGTGCTATAATGCAAGGAAACACACACTCACAGCATTAAAGAATGTTATCACAAATGAGACAAAAGAAAACCTGCAGAATTACAATACCAGCAGACGACGCTACAAAGACATCATTAAAACAGCAAAAGAAGCTTACATGAAGGAGGAGGAAAGAAAACAAATAGAAGAAGCAGAACGACAATGGTACAATGCTATTACACCAAAGCAACCCCACTTCCCAACTGATATAAACATGGAAACCTGGAAAACCCATTTTGAAAAAGTCCTCCAAAACAGAGAAACCAGACCAGAAGCAGAACTCTCAAACATGAGTATAGTACCATTCACCACACAAGAAATAGAAGATGCAATATGTGCAACAAAGTTAAAGAAAGCGGGAGGCCCAGACAATATATTGAATGAGCATATAAAGAGCACAGCTGCATACTTCAAAGAAGCATGGACAGAGATCTACAACAAATGCATACAAGAAGGCAAAATCCCAGAAGCTTGGAGGTTCGCCACCCTGAAAGTTCTATACAAAGGAAAAGGGGACACCAGTGATCCCGACTCTTATAGGGGCATAGCTCTTGAATGTGCACCTTTCAAAATATTGACAACTCTCCTAACAAAACGGCTATACAAAATGGTGGAGTGGGCAATTCCAGAAGAACAATTCGGATTTACAAAAGGAAAATCCACACTACAGGCAATAGGTTGTTTACAGACAAATATTCAAGAGGCTCTATCCAAGCCAAACGGAAAGCTACATGTCGTATTCATCGACTACACAAAAGCATTCGATCTTGTAAACAGATCAATGTTAATAGAGAAGCTTGAACAAGTAGCTGGGAAAAACTACATCACGAGAATCCTGAGGGACATCCTGAAAGCCAACTATATACAGATAGATGACAATATCGACAAATCACAACCAATAGAACAAACTAATGGAGTGCTGCAGGGCGACCCACTCAGTCCTCTCCTCTTTAACATAGCAACACATGACATTGCAAAAGGCGTTCAAACAGACGACATAAAATTTTATGCCTACGCTGATGACATGGTAATAGCATCAGAAAACATCCAAAAACTACAGACAGCCTTCAACAGACTAACAGATTGGGCAACCAGAAACGAGCTTCAACTAAACAATAAGAAGACAGTTACCATGACATTCAAGAAGGGCGGAAGACCAGCTGCCAGCGACATAATAACACACGGAAACGTACAGCTAACAAGAGTATCTCACTTCAAGTATCTTGGGATAACCCTACAAACGCAAGGAAATGTATACACAAAACACATAAAGGACAGAGTAGCAGCAGCAATAATAGCCATGAACACCATAAGTAACTTACAGAAGATATCCCTCACAACAGCACTCAAACTATTCAAACTAAAAATTATGCCCATAATAACATATGGATTAGAAAACATATGGGAATACCTACAGAAGCATAACCTAGCAGATATCGAGAGAGTAAAGGCAACGTTCTTAAAGAAAGCTCTATCATTATCAAAGTACACACCCTCAAGACTGACGTACGAGCTAACCGGAGAACTCTACTTCATAGAAGAACTACGGTACCAGCTTCTCCTACCATCTACAGAGCCATACGAGAATCTGTTGCAAGAACTAAAGGAAAAGAAAAGAGAAATATGGCTAGAGTTTTACTCCACTGATGCTATGGTATGCTCGGAATGGAAGAACGCCAACTACGAACTTAGACATACAATGACAAGATATGCTGCACATGGCTTCCATCACAAAGTCTGCAGCAACGTGAAATTTCATCAACCGGACGACCAGTGTGTATGGAAATTGTGCTTCGGAAATTGTGATCGATACCATGCACAACAGCACTGCCTTCTTTATTTCTTACAAGCCATGTTGTTAAATCTGGAAACATCGCATCGGTAGTCCTATCGGCTATCAACATGCCGTAAATAAAGCAACGAACTCCATCAGAATCATTGCAAATTTAGCATATTTCAGCTTAAAGTAATCCCAGTCATCATCGCCTATGGTTTAGAGAACATCTGGACACACCTGAAGAGCAACTGGAGAGCATAGAGAAGGTAAAAACCGTGTACAAAATGAGATATTTATATACACCGTCACCTCTAATTGAGTACACCAGAGAATAGTTTTTCATAGAATATTTTCATGTTCATCAGCTATTACCATCTACAAACGAATACAAGAAAGAGGTACGGTATGATATTAGTGTCCTTCAGGAAGAATTGGCTGGTATTAAAGAAGAATTGAAGAGAAATATAGTCATTTTTACTGGTATGAACTTTTATCAAAATATCAAGCTGCTCACAGTAGGCCTAATTCATCTCAATCTGGTAGACGCCAAATCGTAGTATATGCAATCTCCTATTCTCCCAATATTACTACTAGAAAATGGATTCAGCGTTTTCCTACAGTTTGGTGAAGCCAATGAACGGGATTCAAACCTTAACCTGGCGAATCAACACAGTTCACCACTGGAGCCAAGGATAACGAATGGATGATTTTTAGACAGCAAATAACGGAAAGCCGAGTGCTTCCAAGGAATCAGGCAAAGGTTTTTTTTTCAGTGACAGTCATGGGCACAGTCTTCCACAAAGTGCATGTGACAAGAAGATAGATATCAGTGTTCTAGGTTATATTATAGCTACCTGAGAAAACTAGTTCAGTGGTGGTACAAAATGACCCAGAGAAGTGTAGTAGCTTAATAAAATATGACTCTGTTGTGGGTCAAATAACAGAGCTCGTAGGCCTAACAGGATAAGTGAGGTTATTACCAATAAAATAAGAAAAAACGCGACATCATAACGTATAATGAGGAGACACTGAAAACTACGAATTCCTTCAGATATGTGGAGTCACCGCACGTTACGTTATTATGCACATCACAAGTATAGGCTATGTAATATAGGCCTACTGATTTGGCCTAAATAAAGTCAGTATTTGTGACGAAGAAAATTATCTGCAATATAAACGTATTCAAATGCTTCCCACAGACCACCACAGATAGGACTACCTCCTGTGTTGCCAGATTTCAAGCAGCATGGCTTGTAAGATTTAGAAGGCAGTGACAACAGTGTAAAATGAGGACAGTTTCGCTCACAAAGTTCTGTGAGTCGTAACAAGACTAAGAATGCACATTGTGCGCTACTCCATTTTATTATTATTATAATGATTATCATGTGAGCTTAGTGCTGAACAAATTGATAACATTTATATAAATAATGATTCGTTACAGTGAGTATTTATAGAAGGCATTATAGTCTTTCTGATGTACGCATTCTGTTCTGCGTTATAAATAGAAAATTCACCATGTTATTCAGTATACCAATTTCTGCTGAGTATAGAATTTGCAGCAATACTAGCTCTTGGATTAATAATAATTATTAATAATAATTATTATTAATCCAAGAGCTAGTATTGCTGCAAGAATAATACTTAACTTTGAGAATCCCAGACAGCAATCTGCAAGATTCCCGTTAGCCACTGAACGGTACTGACGTCCATGTTGAATTTCTGAATTTCTGTTAGAAAATCAGGATAGAATTTCTTGTAGAATAGTGATTCCATAAATCACTCGAAGCTCGACGAAATACTTGGAGTTCTTGATGATTAGAGTTGTTACAGAGGAACAACTGGCAGTTCTTATAACTGCTGAAGAATCTACGCAGCGAAGAGAGAATAAGTTATATCTTGTATACAGGCCTGAGATCGTCTGTACAAGTATATACGTAGATCGTAGAGATGTAAGTCCTGCATGAGCACAGGGCGAGATAATGATGAGCTTCGGATACGAAGAGCGTCTGAGAGGAAGTGACGACTGTGAGTGAAGAACTGCAGGCTGTCAGTGAAGAACTGAGGAATCGAACCCAAGTTCTGCACGTGACGACACAGAACGGGGCGCAATATGATTGCGACACGCTCTGGAAATCTCTAAACGCGTGACGTATATCAGAAATGACTAGAATCGTATGATTACGTGATGAACTATTACAATATCACTTTCATATCGTTACGTCACGTAACCATTCAGTACATCTCAAGGGGACGCATGAAAATCTCATAGCTCTGCTAAAATACGGGAACTATGAAATGCGGACATTTTGAGGAGATATAAAAGTAGTTTCCATATTACTTGGTCAACAATCAAGGTACACAAAAATGCCATGTTTCATTTGTGAATGGGACAGCCGAGCCAAAGACAAGCATTGGAAGAAGACAGACTGGCCCAGAAGAAAAATCCTCCAACACTGTTCACAGAACATAATAAAATGTACCACTCGTTCAATGAAGCAAGATATTTTTACCTCCTCTGCACATCAAAACCAGATTAATGAAGCTCTTCCAAAAGAATTTGACTGCTTCCACTACTTGGTAACAAAATTTCCGAAAGTATCTTAAGAAAAACTGAAAAAAGGGATCTTTATGGGACCGCAGAAAGTTAACGAGTCCACCGCTGTGGCGTAGGGGATGCCTTCGCTCCTCTCACGCAGCGGGCCCAGGTTCAATTCCCGGTCGGGACAAGTTACCTAGGTGGGGTTTTTCCTCACCTCTGAGACAAATGTCGGGTAACTTTAGGCCCTTGTGGTTCCCAGATATCATCTGGCCGTCATTATCATCTTCATGCCATCCTCGTCTTGTTTGGAGTGAGTGTGTGTGAGTGTGTGAAAGATGTGTCTCGTCCTGTGTTCGTGTTGTCTCGGAGGTGGCCCCGGCATTGGGATGATCACTCATCCGGGGAGGCCCTCCATGTCCTTGTCTGGTCAAAAAAGTATGTATGTTATCCAAAGATAATCCCTCTCCCGACAGGTCGCGGCCCTGTAAGGCCCGGGCTGCTTGGGTCGCTTAAATCCTAAAAGGGAGAGGTAAAACTACAATAAAGAAAGAAAAGAAAAAGAAAGTTAACGAAAGAAAATTTGTTTGAAATTACAATTAATCCTGTAAAAAAAAAAAAAGAGTCTTGGTTTCGTTTAAAGAAGATGTGACCAACCTTTGGGCAACAACAAACAATGAAAGTACAAAACCATATCTAATAAATGTTGCAGAGTTTTATGAAATTAGGATGTAACATAAGTGTGAAGGTTCATCTCGGCGATGTCAGCGAAGAACAAGCACATAAAGGACATGGAAAAGAGATACCAGGGATGATAACCAACTACTGTTTTATGCTTAAAAGAGAGGTCACTGCTGAAGGAAGAGAAGTTTCACTAAGATCTTGGAGCTAAGAAGAGGAAGTAAATTGTCATATATTTGTTAAGTTTTCGTCACAATTATAGCGTTTTTAAGTGAATATATATCACTGTCCATTGTAACGCAGTGCAGTGTAATTTTATACAGGGTTACAAAATACACAATTTTTAAATCAAACTCAAACAATATTTTTCCTTGTTCGAAAATTTTGATTTTTTCAGAAAATTCAAACTTGAATTGTATAAAAAAAACCTTAGGCCTACTTGACACAGGAAAAGTAAAATCATATTTCAAATCAGCATGAAAAATACTTCTAAAATCACATCACAGTCTTAAAACATCACACCAAAAGTTTTAAGAAGTTGCATAGTGTAATTTGCCGGAGTTTTTTAAGTTTGGTCATTTCGTAAAAATACTGAATTTACAATTAGCTTGCGACATAAGTATATATCACTAGAATAACAAGTTTAATCGTTTAATGCAGGATAATACACTATAATGTAAAAATGTAAATGTAAATTTAATTTCATCTGCAATATAAACTGGAAATTCTTCTAATGGTGTAATAGAGAGTTACATGGGAGTCTAACAAACTAACCATGTTTTCCGTAGAAAGACTGTTAACACCAGGGCCGTAGCTAGGCGGTGGCTAGGTGGGCGACCGCCAAGGGCGCAGGGTCGAAGGGCGCAAAATTAACCATGAAAAATCCCACTTTTTTAGGCTGGTGCAATTTATCAAGCAATATAAATTCCACGTTTAGTGGAAGAAATCTTTCAGGTTATTAAAAACTAGCATGTGCCCGCGGCTTCGCCCGCGATAATTATTTCAAAAATTAAAAATTAAGAGTATAATAGCATTATATTTATTAACACCTAAATCACGTGAATTACATACCACGATTAGATAGCGTCGCCTGGTAAAAGCGATCTCAGATTCGAGTTCCTTGGCCCAGAAAATCCCTGTATAGTGAGTTTCGTCCAAATCGAACGATGTTTAACCATATTTAGGTCTATGTTGATTATCCCTCTTCCGTGTAGGTTGAAAATTTCATATGTCTACGGGCCTTGACATTCTAAACAAGTGAATCGACCAGCGTGGGCTTACAACATTCAAGCAATCGCGATGCTTTTATTTCCACGGTATGACAAAAATAGCCAAAGCCAACTGCAATTGATTTGACATTGAAATGTATTACTGAAATCTGATGCTTCGACAGCGCTAAAATCACGTTTCTGCCAGTTTTTCACTCATAACTCGCGAACGAAAGCTAAAATTAAAAATTCGGCTTCGAGGTGCATTCGCCCACCTTTCAGTGAATCTATGTTTAAAATTTCAGATCTCTGCGTTCAGTAGATTTCGATGGGCATCGTGGACAGACAGACAAACAGCATGTGCCCGCATGTGCCCGCGGCTTCCCCGCGATAACACTGTTCTACAAATAAAAATGAAATTCATTTTTCTGGGTATAACATTCTTGATTAACATGGAAATTCACCTCCTGAATTCAAATCTGTAATTAGTTTCTCTGTGTCACGCATAGTTTTCAAGTTATATGCAATTTCATGTTTTAAATAATTTTCGTTTCCACGCTACGTATTTATGTAGGCAAAACATGTAACTATAAATATTTTAGTCACTTGCAAAATTATTTACAAACATGTTATGCACTATAAAACAAAAGAAATATACAGAAGCCTTAATATAATAATTATATTATGTGGAAAGACTTATTTAAGTTTAGTAAATATGAAAAAATACACTTTTCTCTAAGAATTTAAAAGTCTTATTTTTTCTCTTGTGTTCAATTATGCAGTCTCTGATAATGTTCCAGCAGTAGTCAGCAAGCATCGCAGGTATCCATTTCCCTTCATACCGCTTTTCCATGGACATTATATCTTTATGAAATCTTTCACCATGTTCGTCGGAGACATCACTGCAGCTCTCAGGAAAATAATGTAGATGTGAATCTAGGAAATGCACTTTTAAAGACATGTGACATCCTAGATCCCTATATGCATTTACCATTTGTTGAACCAGTTATTCGAAGTTGTTAGCTCTTTTTCTTCCCAGAAAATTTTGCGTTACATTCTTGAAACAAGACCACGCTCTTCTTTCTTTTGGAGCAAGGCATTGTTCAAAATCTGAGTCCTTTTGAAGTTCTCTAATTTGGGGACCCACAAACACGCCCTCTTTTATTTTTGCTGCAGAAAGACGAGGAAACTTTTTTGAAAGGCACATAAATCCTCTTCCAGATGTGTCCATGGCCTTAACAAATTGTTTAATAAGGCCTAGCTTGATGTGACGAGGGGGCAGCAGAACATCTTCACTGGCTACCAATTTCTCATTCAGTAAATTTTTTTCTCCAACTTTCCACTTACGTTCAGGCCAAACCTTCCTTTTATAATGGGAATTTCTATCGCGACTATCCCACTCGCACAGAAAACATCCATATTTGGTGTAGCCTTGTTGCATACCTAATATCATGGCAACTATTTTCAAATCACCACATATTTTCCACTTGTGCTCATTATAATTTATTAATCTCAGCATATTTTTCAAAATATCATATGATTCTTTAGTCATACTTGCATAGGCAACTGGGACAGAAGGCATTATGTTCCCATTGTGGAGGAGAACTCCCTTTAGACTGTATTTTGAGGCATCTATAAAAAGTCTCCACTCCTGTGGCTCGTATTTGAGGTTCAAAGTATTCATTAGTCCACAAACATCATTGCAGAATGTCATCAAGTTGTCATTTGCAAAATAGGGAAGAAAAATGCGTTCCCTATGTCTAAACTCAGTAATTTTCGTATCTGGTTGCAATAAATTGCATTCTTGCAATCTCGAACCCAACAGTTCTGCTTTTTGTTTACTTAGGCCTAAATCACGAACTAGGTCGTTAAGATATGCTTGTGTCAAGAAACGTGGAGTTGAAGTGCTTGTGGACTGATAAGATGGGTCTTTTTTTTCAGGAGATGATGTCAATGCTTCACTCACACTTTCTGCACTATCTGTTTCACTGTCTTCATTTGTTGGTCTTCTAGGTACTGGAAGAGTTTCGGAGTGTGGGATTGGTCTGATTGCAGAAGGCAAATTGGGGTACACTATGTGTCTCTTAGATTTCCGATTTGTAAAACCATGAACATCTGTCAAACAAAAGTAACAGTCTGTAATGTGGTCCTTTTGTTCCCTCCATACCATTGGCACTGCAAACAATGTGGAGTTATCTCTACCTTTCCACCAGTTTAACAATTTAACATAGCAAGTTGCACAACAAATATGTGGTGCCCAGTCCTTCTGCTGATCCCCAAGTTTTATTCCAAAATAATATTTGTAGGCCTTCTTTACAATGGGCGAAATCTTCTTCCTATGCCTAGCAAACGTGAACCCTCCGCAGATATAGCAGAAGTTGTCAGGTGTATTTCTACACGTTCTACGATTTGGCATTTTCTAGAAGAGAAATATACATTTGAAATTAATACATTGCTATGAGTTGAATTGTGCATGTACAGAAACAGTATTTCATGTAAACAAACAATACTCACTTCCTCTAACAAGAATTTCAGGTTAAACTCAAGATTTTGTCTCTCTCTCTCTCTCTCTCTCTGTGTGTGTTAGAATCTGTCTATTTCACTTCTATGCTTTAAGAGGTTTCTGTGAAAGAGAAATATGTAAAGTTTTACATATTTTATTTAATACAGATGTCTGAATGTTATGGTCAAAAATGAATATTTACTCACATGATAAAGAATGTCTCCACCATCCAAATAATGCCAGTTTAACACTATAAAACTCAATTTTAAATCCTGTAACAATGACTTGCTAATTAACATAAAATTTTACTAGCAACAGGAATGCCACAATCTGAAAATGAAAATAAATGAAGGACAAAATTAACTGTTGCCAACTGTTGTTAAGCAAAGTTCACCAACTTTATTACAAACTTAAAATGTCAGTTAAATGAGATGTATATTCTCGTATAACTTTAAAACTGTGCCTGATAGCGAATTTCTGTTTTCAGATTTGAATGTACCATTTGGAAATCCTTTAGAAACACATATTTTCATATAAGAAAAATGACCCTTGTAGAACAGTGTAATTATTTCGAATTATAATTATTAACACCTAAATCACGTGGAGTGCATTCCACGATTAGGTAGCGTACCCTCGTAAAAGAGACCTTAGATTCGAGTACCTTGGCCCAGAAACCCCCTGTATAGTGAGTTTCGTTCAACTCGAACAATGTTTGACCATATTTAGGGTTGATTATCCTTCTTCCGTGTAGGTTGAAAATGTCATATGTCTGTGGGCCTTGACACTCTAAACAAATGAATCATCTAGGATGGACTAACAAAATCAAGCGATCGCGTTGCTTTTATTTCCAAGGTATGAGGTATGATGACAAAAATAGCCAAAGCCATCTGTAAGTGATTTGATATTGAAATTTATTACTGAAACTGATGCTTCTAAAACGCAAAAAAAATGCACGTTTTCTGCCAGTTTTTCACTCATAACTCACGAACGAAAGCGATAATTAAAATTCCGGCTTCGAGGTGCACATTCCGACCCTTTAGTCCGCCTATGTATAAAATTTCAGATCTCTGCGTTGAGTAGATTTTGCTGGGCATCGCGGACAGACGGAGGACAGACACTTCCTTTTATTAATATAGATGAATGCACGTGAACTATCTATACCTATAGTATTATGCCGATTGTCTACAAGCAAAAAGCAGTCATGCAACGTCCTTTAATTAACACGATTCATATTGACAGAGTAAAACATCAATCATGAAAAGTATGGAAAGATATAACGACAATGAAAATTAATAAGTACGTTATTATTGTGATGAAAGTGGTTCAACTCAATCCCTTTCCAGCTGATTGTCGTCCTCAGTGCTACTACTGTCGGCAGGATTGTTTACAAAGCGATCAACAATGGCATCGCTCTTACTGTTACATGCTACATGCAAAAATGACTTACCAACTATATTATTACAACAGAAAAAGCCGAATGTGCAGATCTCAATTCCTTTTGTTATTACTATTTTATTATAAATTAAGTGTGAACTAAAATTTCTTATTTTAAAAATGTTTAGTTTTTTAAATCACACAATGTATTAATGTACATTAAAATTAATTTCTGTAACTTTACATTGAATAATGTGTTGTGATCCGCGGCCGATGCACGCTCTGCCAGCTGGCAGTACACATGCTGTTTGTTTTGATCAAGTTCCCTTCTAAGGCCGGCGCTGATATTATAGTCGCTGCTTTTATTTTTAATTATATTATACTATATTATTATTAGGGCCCGGATTCTGATGACCTAAAATTGTTTGAAAAATTACCTATAAAATGACCCCAAAATTTAAAGACAATGACTTAATAATTATAAAAAATGACCTAAAAACTGATATTTTATTTATAAAAAGTTATTATTGTATACATAAAATTGTAGAATAATTTGTACATAATTGTTAAAACCTTAAATTCAGAGAGGATGTTGTAGGTCTAAAAAAACTTTGATTTTTGCTGTGAATATTCTTTCCTTACGGAAATTTATACTGGCACTGAGGCACTGGCGAGTCAAACTTCAGCATTTCCTTTTGCGGTCTGCCGGATTATATTGTTTACTGAGGGTAAACAGTAGTTTGCACTCTCAAATACAAGCAGGTGGCAGACTCTGGTGCCAAGTCAATCTAATAATACAACATTTTGGCGTTCCTTTGATTCTCGTTTCCGACTGAGACATGACAACACTTCAACATAGAGTGTGTCCTTCTTGCATTAAACAAACACTTCAAAGACAGCACCGCTGGGGACGAAATAAATGCCCAAAAATATAAATTTGCATACAATGTCAAAAAAATCCCTTTAGGCAAGCCTACAGGCTGTGGTAGATTTCAAAGTGCTTTTGGTTTAATTTACTGTCGCTGCGTAGCACTCTTCTTCTTTAGCCTTGGCATGACAAACCCGCAATAATAATTGCAAAAAAGAGGAAAGAGCACTTTTTCAAACATTCAAATCTCGCCTTAAATGAGAGCTATCAAGAAACTAGTTATTGATTTGTAGAGTACTCATCAAGAGCTTTTCAATGATGCCCCACAAGACGTGGTTTCAAAAATTTCGAATTTCCATCCCCCCCACCCCCACTCGTACCCCCAAAACCCCCGAATCGTTGGTGTCACTGTGAACTCCATAGGGAGTACTCTAATTTATTCAAACAAAGTTTCCCTCTATACTTCATAGGGGCCGAGATAAAAATGTTTTAAAATTTCAACCCCCTCCCCAAACCACCCCCTTAGGCCAATTTTGCTCATTAACGAACTTGTGCAAACTATTGGGCCTAGAAATAACATATTAAAATTTGGTTCAAATATCTTCAAAATTACGGCCGCTAGCGTGTAAAGATATATATATATATATATAAATATTGTGATATTTATATATATATATATATATATATATATATATATATATATACTGTATATATAAATATATATATATATAAATATCACAATTTTTTTTAACGGGCGGTGGTTTCGTACTTAGGGGAGCATGAAACGTAAAGATATGAAAGAATTTTTCGAAAATCATGACATGGTATCCATTGCAATAGGTAGATTTTTCTCGAAATCTACCTAAAATGACCTAATAAAAATGCATTTCTATAATCTAGAGGCCATTATTATGATTTATCTAAAAATTGGCAATATCTATGCAGCATCAATAAAAAAGATGACATGTCATTAGAATCCGGGCTCTGATATTATTGTATTTTTTAACTAAGCGATTTTTAAATTAAACAGTGAAACAATATTAATGTTTGTGTTGTTTCGTCTCTTGTTGATGTTTGCGTTGCTTCTGTTGTATAGGTAAGAATGATTTCAGTAAAAAAAAGTGCCAACTAAAACTACCATGACCATCATAGCTTAGTCTACATTATTAGTTTTGATCTATTAGGCAGTGGTTTTTTAAAGAAATGGGACCAAAAAAATCCTTCTGCAAGCGAATTTAAGAAAATCAGTTTTACAGAAATTAAAAAAAATTGTTCATTTGGAGGGCGCAGATTTGTCAAACTCGCCAAGGGCGCAGAAGGACCTTGCTACGGCCCTGGTTAACACACAACAAGATTTTCGCCTTAACAGACGGATAGGGTTGTATGAAGTCGTAATCGGAGATGATATAATAGAGAATGAAAGTTAAGAGCGAACAGACCAGACTCTATCTTATGCATAACGTTTGTTGTGATTGTAGGTCAGGCAGGCTCAAGGCCACTCTGCAGCACGGCTACATGGTTCCGGGTTCAACTTCCTCCGTATTATGCCGAAAGCTTTGCAGTTCATATAATTATGCTCAGAACCACAAATTTAAAATTGTTTGTTGCCCTATCTAAAAACTAGGATAGAAAAGTTTATGAAAAATGATATTTTTACTAATGCACTCTATTACACGCAAGTGATAAAATGTGTATATGGCATGAAAGAAATAACAGAAAATTGATGGTTTTATTTTGCATATTGTTGCATATTTGTTTAGTTTTGCGACAGTACATCATTATTGCTTGTTAATAAAATATTTATTCATATTTCAATAATTAGTCACATTTTAACGCCACATTTCTGATAGATTTTAAATATTGTACAGTACATATCTGTGTTACTTGAAACATTTACTGCACACAGTATTTGGCTAAGAAGGCTTATTTGTTTTGGGAATCGACTGTACAATAATTGTCAGTACATAGCCTACTGTTTTTGGAAATGATTTATAATATTAAAGCGATGTTTCACTTAGGCCTAATTAATTTTTAATTTACTAAATTTGCTGCATTCGCATTATTAAAACAGGGGTGCCCACACGCAGACTGCGTCATTGAAATTTCTGGGGGGGGGCAAAATATTATCGTTTTATGAATTTTCTGGGGGGGGGTTGAAAATTGTTGCAAAATTAGCGTTTTATATGTTAAAAATAAAAAAGGTCAAGCTTTATAACTCCAAAAGGTCTCTTCTAACAGTGGATTAGGAAAGGGGGTCCAGGGGGTTTGGACCCCCCAAAAGCAAAACCTAAAATTCTCTATTTCTATTTAAAAAAATATTTATTTCATTAAACAAGATTTGTTGGTGTGCCATATATGATATAGGGCCTAACAGTTATTTTCTTTTCATAACATAATGAGTAGGCCTATTATATCCACTGTTCCATGTGTTATTAAACTTTTCTTATAAACGGTAATAAGTATTATAACTTAGTAACATATTCTTGTTTAAGTTGCCATATCTTAGAGTACCGGTATAGTAAACAAATTTGCTAACTAGTTTTTTAGTGCTAAAATAGCGTAAAATGTGATTTTCATTAGTTCAATATTTAAAAATTTTCCGGGGGTGGAGTTCCCACTTAGGCAATGATTTCTTATTTATATTGGCTTGTCTTAGAGTATGGTAAACAAATTTCCTAACTAGTTTTTTTGGTGCTAAAATAGACTAAAATGTGATTTTCGTTAGTTCAATATTTAAAAATTTCCTGGGGTGGACACCCGACTTAGGCAACAATTTCTTGTTTACATTGGCATGTCTTAGAGTATAATAAACAAATTTCCTAACTAGTTTTTGAGTGCTAAAATAGCGTCAAATGTAATTTTCATTAGTTCAATATTTAAATATTTTCCGAGGGTGGCCCCCTACTTAGGTAATGATTTCTTATTTACATTGGCATGTCTTAGAGTAAGGTAAACAAATTTCCTAACTAGTTTTTCTGTGATAAAACAGCGTAAAATGTGATTTTCATTAGTTCAATATTTAAAATTTTTCTGGGGATGGACCCCCGACACCCCTTTTTTATTCCAAACCCCCCGGCACTTTCGACCCTCCCCTCAATTATTTTCTGACTACGTCATTGCTGCACTTATTATATTATTATATTATTAATATAATGTTACAAAGTGGCCCAAGAAGTTAAAGCAACAAAAAATTGATAAATAAATTTAAAAAATAACCCCCCCTAGAAAATATAATATGGGCGCCCTTGTCGACAGCCAATCAGGTTGGGGGTGAGCAATGAAGTTTGGGGGGTCAGCAATGAAGTTGGGGGGGGGGGTGAGTCATGAAGTTTGGGGGGGGGGGGCACCCCTGATTAAAAATATATATTATGACATTAAAACAACTTTTCCCAGTTTTATTCACTCTATCCGTACCATAGGTAGTTCAATTTTAACATAAATACACGTTTTGAGGTCCTCTGAATCCAAAAATACTATTTTCGGAAGCATGTCTGTGTATTTCTGTCGTCTGTGAACAGCCTAGCTTCAAAACGGAAAATCGTATGAAAACGGAATTATGTATTTGGGTTAGGTACCTTCTAGGGATTGTGACACGAAGAATGGCGACAACTTTATCTTATTTCTAAGGGGACTTTGCATAAATAAAATTTTGATTTTTTTTTCGCGATTTTCTCTAAAACGGCTCTAACGGTTTTCTTTAAATTGTGTACATTGGGGTTCTTACACTAAGAGCTAAAACTTTTGTTTGATTATTTTTCGAGAAACATATGGGAAGGGTAATTATAAGCTACCCACTGTTTTTAGAAACTCGGTGTTGCCTGGTGAAACATAAAGCATGGCATCAGGTTTGAAACAAATGAACATGCGCTCTTTCACGGCCTCTTATTCTATATCAGAATGTGAAGTGATAAAGATGTATTGTTCGCTATGCTTAGAGTAAAGAAAGTTACACGAATGCATTATTCAGATTTTATTTGGGCTAGGTATCCTTCAGGGGTGCGATACGATGTGATAACGATATTCTCTTCACTTTTATAACCAATTTAGGCCTACATGAAGAGAATGCCATACATAATATATTATTCGAAGAGGCAAACTTTATTTTGGCAGAGGATGTTATGTGATTTTCACATCAGATTATTTTTTTTACAAATTAAGTTTATTACAAATTAAAAAATACAAATTGATACAAAATTATTACAAATACAAATAATATACACACAATTTGTACAGTTTGAAAAGAGTATTATTTGCCCCGCATGAGCATAGCTCGTGTTCGGGGTCAGTTCAGTCATACTAAAATTATATATATAAAAAAACATACATATTATAGTTTTAGGTAAAAAATAAGAATAAAAATAAATAAGATTGCTTATATGAAATAAATGCATGAACAAAGATACGAAAAAATAAATTACAGTAACATAACAGAGTTACAAACAAAATACCCAATGTTAAAATTTAAAAATTTACAGTTGAGAATGATTAACATAAAAAAGTGGTAAAAGTACAATTACAAGTTAGATTTAATCAAATCGAGTACTCTTTTTTTAAACAATTTATTGTTTAGTGGTATCATATTAGGGTTTCTTCTAGTAAAATTGTTGTACAGCCTTGGTCCGAAATTTATAGTATGCCTTAGACCTACTTCTGTAGCACACTTTGGTTCGAAAAGAGGACAAGAGATATTATACCTCCTTGTATTATAGTAGTGATTTCGTGTTATGAACTTTTCATGATGTTTATGGAAATAATTTAATAAAGTGTAGGAGTATAATTGTTTAATATTCAATACGTCAAAATCTTTATATAAGCTTTTAGATGGATAGTCCATTGATTTTTTTAAACATATCTTGATTATTCTTTTCTGCAACAACGACAATGGGCGAAGTGGAGTCTGACATATCCCACCCCATCCTATTATTCCATATTGTATAACTGATTGGACTAAACTTAGATATATTAGTCTTAAAGTACTCTGTGGCATAATGTTTCTTAATATAACAAATTTATATATAGTTTTCCGTAGTTTAAGACACAGATATTGAACATGTTTTTCCCACCGTAAATTTTGATCAATGATAACACCTAAGTATTTTACTTGTGTTGATGAACTTAATTTTGGACATTTACAATTAAAAGGGATAGAACAAGAGATTTCATGTAAGATTATATTGTGTTGTGCATTTATCGAGGAAAGTCCTTTAGAGTTTAGTGAAAATGGTAAATATGTTGTTTTATCAATGTTTAAAGATAGAAGGTTTTCATCGAGTCATTTTTTTATTTTGTTTGTTCCAATGTTAGCATTACTAAAAACGTGCTCCCAACTGTTTCCAGAAAATATGATTACTGTGTCATCAGCGAAGGAATAGACATTGCCTTTGATGAGACTTATATCTCATTTAAGAAGATCATTGATATATATTAAGAAGAGCAAAGGACCTAACACAGTTCCTTGTGGGATGCCGATATTTAGCACTACGTTTTCACTTTTTTCGTTGTTAACTTTAGTGATTTGGTATCTATTTGATAAATATGATCGAAATAGGTCTAAGGCAATACCTCTAACACCAATATTTTCTAATTTATTTAGCAAAATGTTGTGACTTATAGTGTCAAAGGCCTTTCTTAGGTCCAGAAAAACACCTAAGCATTTTTTTCCTTCATCTACTGCTTTAATAATTGTGGATGTAACGGCCATTATAGCATCATCTGTACTCATATTATTCCTAAAACCAAATTGTGATTCCGCTAATAGTTTATTTTTTTCTAAAAAGTTTGTTAGTCTATTTTTTATGCATTTCTCTAATAATTTTGCAATGGTAGATAATAAGGATATTGGCCTATAATTATTTAAATTACATTTGTCACCTGATTTGTACAATGGAATTACTGTCGCATATTTTAATTCATCCGGAAAGAAGCCTTGAGCTAAGCATAGGTTGAAAATATGAGTAAGGGGTTTAGAAATAAATCTAATAATTGCTTTCATTATAGTTGGTGAAACGTCATCACTTCCAGGAGTAACGCTATTCTTAAGGTTTATGGCAATTAAGATCAATTCATTTTCAATTATTGGCTGTAGGAACAGAGAAGCTGTTGGATTTGAATGTAGATTATTATTGCGAGTAGATTGTGATGAATATGATGAAATGGAGCTTGTTATTTTATGTCCAATCTGAGAAAAATGTTTATTGAATTCATTAGCAATTTCACTATTATTGGTAATGGTTAATCCTTCTTCTGTTACGATTTTGTTTATATTCGTATTTTCTCGTTTTAATGTATCTGTAGCTTCATTGTGTATCTGTAGCTCTAATTCAATTTAGCTAACAAGAGAACGCAAAGAATTAAAATTACTTAGATGATAGAGCATATCTCGTTGGTTCCGGAATATTTTACCAATTTTAGGGCTTATTTTCGTGCATATTTCGTTTTCTGATAGAGCATTAACTTCCGGGCCTTCTAGTTATTACTGATACAGATATAAAAGCGTAATGTTTTACAGTGATTGTGGAATTAAGAAGCTAGTTGAAGTCAGGATTCTTAAATAACTTACAGGAGTACCATACTTAGGAACATTATCATACACTGTATTTCTACGATAACAGTAGGTTAACAGTAAATAATTATTCAGATTTACTGCTAATAAACATATGAAAATAGAATGGTTGTAAGGCAACGATTTCATGAGTGAAACTGGAATTATCACTTGCATTTACTTTTCGGACAACAACAATCGTGCATAATGAAGTTGCTTAGTTAAACACTCACCTTCAAGATTTGGCCAAATTGCATCTTAACTTACTATCGCAGACTTTTTTAAAATGAGATTGCTGCCTTGTAGATGTTAGCAGAATCTTAATGATCCATTTAGACTTGAATTACAGTATTATCTGTTAGAGCTTATTGCACAAGGATTTCGTTGTTACACGGTTTAATCTGATGACTTACGGACATACGATTCCAGCCAGTGACTTCTTTTCCTACAGTAAATTGAGCATACTAATTTATCAATTTATCTCTAAGATCCATGACATATCATTATTCGGTAAGAGGAGAGATGAATTCGGTCTGACTACAGCCACGTGTTCGGAAAGTTCATATCTCGTATTTAATACATACAATATATTTTTGAAATTTCGGTATTCAGATATGGAAAATCGGTTCTGCAATATATGCTTATCATGTGTACCTAAATTAACAATTCGAAATATACATTATCTCATGTTTCGGAAACAGTGGAGTTAGTACACTCCAATACTCAGGTGACGTCGAGTCATTCTCGCATCCCGATGCATGAATCTGGAGAAATCGACAAGGCCTCTGAAAAACCGAAATAGGCTATATGTACCGTACTTCCTGGGTCATTCACTTATCGAGCACATATGGTTTGAATATGCTTGTGCATAAGCTCCTACTGTAGTGAGGCAAAGAGGTAAATGCCTCATCTAAATTTATTAAGTGCCAGTATGGTACTTTTACGGGAAAATGTCTCTCTTTCCGTCCGTGTGTCAGTACGCGCGATAACTCAAATACGCTTTATCAGATTTTCATGAAACTTGGTATACGCATTTCTAATGTCCATGGAAAGAAGCCTATTGATATTGGGCCAAATTGACTGTCCGGCACCGGAGTAATGTCCAATTTAGTGTCTACTTTATGGTAATATAACGGGGGTGCGCCGTAGCGTAGTGATTAAGGCGCTGCGCTACAAACCGGAAGGTCGCGGGTTCGATCCCCGATGAGGTCGTTGGAGTTTTTCAATTGGCCTAATCCTTCTGGTGGCACTATGGCCCTGGGGTCGACTCAGCCTCCAACATAAATGAGTACCAGGAGCAATCCTGGGGGTAAAGGCGGCCGGGCGTAAGGCTGACAACCTTACCACCTTCATGTGCCGATGTCTAAAATCTGGGAGCCTCAACCTCCTGGAACCATCTGGGCCTCTTCCCCCATTCCCCACCCCAAAATTTGTAACACTAAGCACAAATTATTCAAACCTTCTAAGCCTTCTAATAAATTTTGTAAAGACAACATAACCCAAATACTTAAATTAAAGCAACGAGATTCATTATTTTGAAATACATTTGTAATAAAATGCCGAAATGTTCATTCTGATTTCAATTGTGTACTGGGAATAATTAATTTTTATGAGTAAAAACTTCCCTCTCTACTTTGGTTCCTCCCCAAGATGTCTCTCTGGATCCGCCCCTGCAACAATTGATTATTAATAATAATATTGAATGGATAATAATATTATTAATAATAAATCTTATTATTATGAGCCTATTATTAGCCCACCGCTGTAGTGCAGGGGATGCGTTCGCTCGTTTCACGCAGCGGGCCCGGTTTTAATTCCCAGTCGGGAAAAAATTACCTAGGTGGGGGTTTTCCCGCAGTTTTGTTCACCTATGAGACGAATGTCGGGTAACTTTAAACCCTTGTGGTCACCGGATATCATCTGGCCGTCATCAGTATCATCTTCATCCCTTCCGCGCCTTGTTCGACATGAGTGTGTGTGTGTGTGAATGGTGATTCTCGTCAAACGTGTTCATCTTATTTCGGAGGTGTCCCCGGCATTGGGCTGATCACCCATCCGGGAAGGCCCTCCATGTCTTTGTCATGTGAGAAAAGTGTGTATGTGATACAAAGGTAATCTCTCTCCCGCGAGGTCGCGGTCCTGTAAGGCTTTGGTGACTTAGGCCGCATAAGCGTCCTTACAACAGAAAAGTTAAACTAAGAGAAAGAAGTAAAAGAAGCCTATTATTATTAAAATTATTATTATTATTATTATTATTATTATTATTATTATTATTATTATTATTATTATTATTACTATTTCCAGAAAAATTGTTGAATAGCATTCACTGTCTCTCAAGTTAATGGGATTCAGCTTCCACCGTTGTTCAATGTTGTTCTTCCTTCAATAATTAAAACTTTTTCAAAGTGTTACAAGTATCCAGTATTCAGGATATTTGGATTTCTTGTGAGCAGTGCTTTATATTAACGGTGAATTATTTATTGACTTTTGTTATTTCTGTGTTAAAAAGAACTTTTGAAATAATTTCCACAGATTTAAATTTTACTAATTAAATGTTGGTATTATTATTATTGAGTAATCATTTTAATAATCATTATCTGAAGACATTAATTTAATTTGTAATACAAAACATTCCTTTGAGTACTGGCACCGCATAAGGAACTTAATACTCGGCTAATTTGCACCTGTTTACACACCGCATTTTAACAAATAGACGACAACTGTCGGAATTCCTGAGGTAGATTTCATTAAATTGCTTGTAAAGGGATGATTGATGTGATGTCTGCACAAGCGTCGTGAGGAAGGAGCAGGATTCTCGTGCTGGAATGCTGACACATACACGTGATGTATTGGACATCCGGCTCAGACTCACTGCTGCTAGCGTCAAGTCACCCGGACCTGCCTCTGCCAACCCGACTCATCGGACTCATCCTATTTTTGCCGTACCTGATTACCGGACCTAACAAAAACATTAGGGGTTGCTTTATGCAGGGGCGTCAACTTATATGGGCCCCTGGGGTTCAATTCCACCCAATGATTATCAGAATTATTTATTGCTATTATTAAAAATCTTATTTTATTGTTGAATCGTTATAGATCAGGCTATTGTTGTCATAAAAAGTATGGTATTTTGTTACAATTCACTCACGATTGGTTGAAATCATACCTCAGGTCATTAATTTCTTTACATGTTTCTCTATCAATGCAGTTTCCACACCCACCGCCGAAATATATTTTTACGCTTTGAAAAGACTAAAGACTTCTTTGCATTCAGAAAAAAAACCTTAATCACATTGCTGTTCTAAATATACATAAGAAGAGACGGAAAAGTTATATTTAGAATTTAGATGATGCTTGTGAATAAGAAAAATCACAGTAAGAATATTAATTGACATGATAAGGAATCGTAATATCGAACAGTGTGGAGTGGAAGTCATCGGCGACAGGAAAAAGAAGAAAGTCAAAGTAAAACGAACATATATGAAGAATGAATTAAGAAAAACTGGTTAAATCAGCAAGGGACAAAAACTAAAGGAGTGGGAGAATGAAAATTTTAAAATCTTAATCCATGTTTTTAAAAACTTGGCGCCCCTGGCTTAAGCACTATTCAAATGGACGAGGTAACCACATTGTAAAAAAAGGACAACTTACCGAACAATATAACTTTCCAATTTGTTCAATACGTTCTTTCTTTAAACATATTATTATCAACAAATGAAGCAATCAGATTGTAGCAATTAGAACACCAATAAAGCGTAATCTCAAAGGTACCCTCCTCAGCCCCCCCGCGTACCTCGGGTCGCTCTATGAACAAGTCAAAGTAATGGCGGTCTGTAGTATCATATTTGATACATTCTGCACTGCATCATTATTTTTTGTTCTTGTCTGTGTCGGCTGTATGTCGATGAGTGAATTAAAGAGCAGTTAAAACTTAAATATAGACCCGAGGTATGTGCTAGTTTTAGACCCATCTAGGCGGAAATCCTAACCTACATATCCCCAGAGGAACTTTTCCTGCGCGAATACTGGTAGCAAAATAATAATAATAATAATAATAATAATAATAATAATAACCAGACAAGTCAGGTAATAACAGAGCTTTAACAAGTTATTAAATTAATTTCCACATAGCAACTTTATACAGCTGAAGGCTGATGAATAAGATGCACGAAAACAGTGCCAATAAAACTTTAAGAAACGAGCAACAGCAGTAGGCTACTAAATTTATAAAATGTGTAAGTCCGCCCATCTCTCCTCACAAACACGCAAAACAAAGCATAAAGCCAAAGAAATGGAAATTTAAACTGAAAACAATCAAATTAACAAAGCAAACTAATAAAGAAATCAAACAGCTGGTGGGTGAAGTTACATTAATTAAACATACTGAATTTAACGAAACGCGAAACTATGAAATTAAATAGCTACCCACCAAGCCAACAGAAAATTTGACCATAGATTCTGTATACCTGAAGTTTTGTTTGTAGCCGTAGCAAGACACGAAATCACTCCGCCATGGCTGTTCACTAGGCACTCTCCGGCGGTGGACCCACAGCCGAAAGAAGAGCACAAGCCAAAGTAAACACGTTGAGTTACCGTAAACGCTAGTCACGAGAATGATGCGTTGCGCATGCGCCGGTTTGCCGTGGCGCTATATCTGATAAGGTGACACGTTATTTCGGAATGATTAGCGTGAAGCTTTACGGTAATAGACATTAATTCCGAAAAACAGGAAAGACTTCGCTTTAAGCTTTTCACTGCTACTGACGTATAAATTCGTTCATTAAAAACTGTAAAAAACCAGAAATGTAATATTTATAGAGTAAAGCTACATGTAAAATTGTGAGCATTTTTATCCTTGCGTTCGACTGTAATCCATAGTAACCAGTTATTCTACTGCAATTCTCTCTATTGATTTCAAACTTACATCCCACCTATGATTTCAGTTGATGACGGCTTATATTATTGTATTAATTCGGCATTGTAAAGGTTAACATAAATAGCGCCTATAATCTCTTGCGTGAGGTTATTGGTTCAATGATGTGTATTTATAGGCTCAATTATTTCTAGTATAATAAACCACTGCAGATAATTTAGACATAATTAGACAATTTAGATAACATAGACAGAAGCATTTCAATAAACCTACGTAGCAGTGTTGACAAATTTATACATGTTAACATATTTTCCTGATTAAAATCCCATTTTGAGGTTATGTCAATATTTATATCCTGTTATGAAGTGCTATGGAATTCATATATCTGTAGAAATATAACAGACACAATGGACAATTACATTTATTCATAGGCCTATCACATTCGGGGAACAATTTGGTATCATATCCTCCAATAAATCATTGTTAAAATCTCCAAGTGCAGCAATCTGGAGCAGTTCCTCCATTTTCTCTGTTACCTTTACCGTACTGTATCAATTTACGCTGGCAAAAACTCCGTCGTAGCTCAAGACGTTATTCCATTTACCGTATTCGATCACGTGACAATGGAGAGTTTTTGCCATAGCGTGTTCTCTGATACGGTATACTCTAATGTTTTGTCGTTTAAAAGTCGTTTTCTCGTAGATTTCTTCTGCCGATCGGAATGTAATTTGTTCAATCTTCTCCCAATCCATAGATTGAAGAGTACATGATCATTCCAACTGTAGTTGGTACGAACGGTTCTCCATCTTCCAAAGCTGAGTTCTTGTTTCCTTAATACTTTCTCTCAACAAAACCAAACTTGTGTGATGTACTCGTAGTACTTTTCTAGAGCCTTTTGTGTTAATGTGGTGTTTGACCACGGCGAAATCAGGAATAATTTCCCTATCTCTGCAGCGCTTTAAGAACGATAATTGGCAGAGTCGTCTGTTTCTTGTTCCAAGCAATCTCGAAAATTGCTTGAATGTCGAAATGTTCCTTCCCCTACGGTTATCATGACGCGATAGATACCCGGAAGCAAAGAAGATCTTATGGTCAACTTGGGCCGCGGAAGCCTACGATTACATAAGGTTTATCTATCCTTTAAAAAGTCTGCCCATCTACGGTGAGCAGAAAAAGCGAATGAAAATTGAGGTATGAAATAAACCCCGATATCAAAAAGTGGAATTATTTATGGAAGAAGTATCTACAAGGCGACAATGTAGAACTTTCAGAGAAAATTTCCCCATTGGTATCAAATACATTCCAACTACATCTTTAATGGCGTAAGGTTATTCCCTGCATACCTTGGCCTATAGCAATTGCAAAACTATTAACATATTGCTAAAAAATTGGAGAAAATATCCTTAGTATCGTACAAATCTGATTAAAGACTAGAACAGGATACTTTTATTATGAAGAAGGCAAAGTAGTAATACGTCGCGTTTAGGGCAGAATTATGCCGGTCTTGCACTCAACTGATGTCGTCATAGGCTCCGCCCCTCGACTCCGCCCTCCGACTCCGTCCCCGCCTCAACTGTCGGCAATTTTGTTTTCTGGTTCCATCTTGTTTTTTTGATCGCCATTCTGTTTTCCGGACGCCATTTTGTTTTCGGATTCCAATTTAGATTTGAACGCCATTTTGTTTTTGGTAGCCATTTTGTTTTTGGTAGCCATTTTGGACTGTCCCACTCCGCCCTGGGCTAAGACCAACCCCAAGACCTTGGCCAACACCGAGGTCACGATCGAGGCCAAGACAGAGGCCAAGACGGAGGCCAAGACCGAGACCAAGACCTGGGGTTAGACCAATCCCAAGACAGAGGCCAAGACCGAGACCAAGACCGAGGCCATGACCTAAGCCTAGACCGAGGCTAAGACCAAGACCAAGGGCAAGACCAAAAGCAAGGACAAGTACGAGGCCAAGGACTGCGCAATATTTCGCTATGTGATTAGCTCCCTAATATGTCATTGAGTATGACAGGATTAGGATTTGGTTAAGGTTTTTTTCGAACGTCACAATGTTAGTTAGAGCATTAACTCCATAAGATTGTCACGCTCGTAATTGAAATAATACACCCAGACACAATTTATCATAACATGAGAGCATGGTTATTTATTTCATTAGAGACCATGTCATGCAATGAGAGATTTTCCCAAGATGTAGGAATATTCTCCTTATTGATATAATTAAGTATATCGCTCTCCATAAGAGCAAACTTAGTCATAATATTCTTAAGATTAATTTATGTCACTTACTTAGTCAATGGCAATAGACAATAAATTCCTAAGCAAGTTAAAGGAATATTATCTATTTTATGGAACCCGAAGGTTCATTGCCGCGCTTACCTGAGTCCGCCATTCTATCCTATCTGTGCTAACTCCATCTAATCATCCCTCACAAATACTACTTCCCTTAAATCCATTCTAAGATTGTCCTCCCACCTACGTATAGGTCTCTTCCCATTGGGTCTCCCAGTGAATACTTTTGAGACATGTCTTTCCTCCCCCATGCGTGCAACATGTCCAGCCCATTTCATCCTTCGCATTTTAATTACCCTCACTATAACCGGTGAAGCGTACAGGTCCTGAAGCTCGTCGTTATGCAATTTTCTCCAGTCCCAATTTTCATCCCTCTTCGGCCCAACCCTGTTTTCAAACACTCTCAGACCATGTTCTTCCTGATCAGTAAGCTACCATGTCTCACATCCATATAATAGAACCGGCAGGATAGTAGTCTTATAAATCTTAATTTTTAGATTTCTAGACAAACAGCCGCAACTACCAGATAGTGATCCGAATCGCAGTCAGCACCCCTAAAAGTTCGAACGTCAATTATACTAGACTTCCTCCTTGCATCTATTAGCACCTGGTCGATTTGATTATGAGTCCCTCCATCTGGGGAGGTCCATGTGTATTTATGAATATCACGATGTGGGAATTTTGTAGTCTTTACGATTCAATTTTTAGAGGTGGCAAAATTAACTAGTCTAACCCCATTGTCGTTGCTCTGCAAGTGAAGACTTTCGTTCCCAATCGTGGGCTTGAAAATATCCTCCCTTCCTACTTTCGCACTGAAATCTCCTAGCACCATTTTCATGTGATATGCAGGAAACTGATCAAATGTTCGTTCTATTTCCTCATAAAAACTGTCCTTGTCATCATCTTGTTTATCCTCTCTTTGTGCATGGGCATTCATAACTATGTCACACCATAGTCCTCTTAGAATAACATAAGACAGTCTATCATTAATAAACTCTACGCTCTTAATGGCTGAAATAATTCTCCTATGCATGAAGAACCCGGTCCCTAATTGATTTTATCATTCCCTTTCCCGTAGAAAAGGGTATACGCGTCAGTCTGTATTGAACCTTCACCCTCCCATCTAACTTCCTGTACTGCTACTACATCTACCCTGTATTTCACTAATTCTCTTGTTATAGATATAAGCGCCCCAGGCTTGTATAAGCTCAAAACGTTCCACGTTCCCACTCTATAGTTTCTACAATTTCTGGACTCCCTCAGTGTAGTCCCTACCTGGAGATCCAAACGAGGGACTTTTTTACCTCCGAAAAGTTTTACACTGATAGGATCCATAACTCAGGCAACGTTACTTAACAATATTTTTTTACTGGGAGATGTAGTTAACCTCAGGCGAAACCACTAAGCTGGAGGACCACTTCATGTCGTTTGTCCGCGACTGCTTACTCAACATACTCGCAGCTTCCCTCCATATCCGAAGGCCATATCAGTAGTATGGGCGCCTGTATAGGTAGTGGCCAACCTGTGGTCCGCAACCCATGGGCCATGGATGGCTCGCGACACCATTTGACCAGATACATCTAGATATGCATTCTTGCGTACGTACGCGTCTACAGTTATGCCTTTTTGCCAAAGACGTCTAGATACGCACTCTTACGCAAGGCTTTTTTTTACCAATATTGTTACGTCATTACGCCACACACTCTTACGCAAGGGTTTTTACCAATTTGTTACGCCCTTATGCCATGGACGTTTGGATACACACTCTTACGCAACTTATAATTTACCAATTTTGTTACGCCCTTATGCCAAGGACGTCTGGATACCCCCTCTTATGCAAGGCTTTTACCAATTTGTTACGCCTTTATGCCATGGACGTCTGGACACCCACTCTTACGCAATCCCCCCAACGTTATGTTATGACCTTTTGACAGCTGTAGGGACACTATCCCAGGACTTCCATATGACGTCATCAGCATATAGCTTTCTTATGCATGTTCATTTTATATTTATTTAATAAAATCTTGTCATAGAGATGGATTCGAACCACTCAAGTTATGATTACCGACCACTCGTTTTAAACCGCGTGACCACAGCGAGATTTGTTATTTCACTTGCAAGGGTTGTCTCATAAGAAAGTTAGGTTTCTCGGTGACGTCATGCTTATTCAATCTTGTGTTTCCCATGTTGTTTACCAGGTGTCGGGTATGTACCAAGCTGTTCGCTAGATGGCGCCAGCGTTTTCAAATATTCCAATGATAAACAGTCGTTACTTCAATCATGTATATATTATTAACATGACCTCCTTCTAGATAAGCATTCTTACGCAAAGACTTTAACCTAATGTTGTTACGCTTTTTAGGATATGCACCCATGAAGTTACGTCCTTATGTCTAGGATATGTGATCTTATGCAAAGGTTTTTAATCTAAAGCTGTTTGGAAAGGGTCGTCTGGATATCCACTCTTGCGCAAAGGTTTTTTTTTCCTAATGCTGTAACGTGTTATAGACAAGAATGTTTGGAAATGTGCCCTTAAGCCATATACCATGGGAATGTTAGTAAAAGAAAAAGTTGAGCACAGGAATGTTTGGAGAAGTATTTTTACACAAGGGTTTGTTGACGTAAGATTTTGTTTACTAGTTGATTACAAACTAGATGACGCATACACAAGGTCCAACAAAATTAAAAACCTGAAAAGGCGCACGTAAATGTACTACTCCCTCCGCAACCCCTGGATGGCTCACGACCAAAAAGAGGGAATGTTCCAACTTTAGGGAAAGTTTTGTCTTCTTACGCTATGATATTGCTGTACTCTCCCCGCAACCCGCGGATGGTTCGCGACAACATCTTTCAGCTTCTTGTATTTATTTTTTTTATCACGACCCACCCATGGCTTGCGACAAAACCTATAGTCGGTTTTAGACTTCTTATGCCATTATAACACTACACTCACATAGCTTTCACAACGCTGAATGGCTCGTGACAAAATTACGGTGTCTTCTTGTATTATGAAATTTTACCACGACCCACCAAGGGCTCGAGACTACCTTGTGCAATCATTTATTTTTGCAACGACCCTTCTAGGTATGAAATAAATGTTTTAAACCTCACCTTCATGTGTTAAGAAATTTTACCACAAACTACCAAAGCTTGGTACGGTGCGAGAATTATAATATGTCTTCTCGTAACAGTTTAACTAGAAGGAGGTTTGTCATGGGCAATGCTTGACTATCAGGGGAAGGTTTCAATTCTCCTCAACTCGGAGAATATGCACGTGATTTCCTAGGACATCTTTAAGAATGCAGGGGATTTTACATAGTTTAGACGAGAGGATCGCTGTTTTTCAGCTTAGGGAAAGATGTCGTGTTATCTGATTACAAAGACGCTAAATGTTTTGTATAAGGAATGAGAACAACACAATCAAAGAGTGTCACGTCCTTGGAAATAAAGAACGCTATACTCAGAATAACAATTCATTTATTGACTATATATACAAACTTCAACTATGTTTATACAAACATAAAGAATGGACAGATCCACTCTTAGTTCTTACAATAAATACATTTCCATTAAACAGTTTTGATAAATATGTATTACCCTAAAGTTTTCATTTGTAACAACAGCAAATCAAAGTGATCTATAGTGAAAGTTCTAGATATATATTTACCAAACTCCGTTACTCAAAATTACCTATATACTAAAACATAAATTATTGTCACAGAGAATTCCTATATAGAGAAGACTCATCACCTGTTAATAGGTTGAGGTGAGATGAAAGTTCAAATCTATTTACATAGTTAAATTCTTCGATCTAGCTACATATTTCAAGTGTTTGGTATGTGTGTCTTTGATTTCTCATTCGTATTGTTTGTGAAGATTTTACCATAGTGGAAAAACCCAAAGATTTTTTGTGGGTTATAATACAACTCACGTAGCAAATTCAGTTAACCACGGATCTTTACATAGGATAATGACTCACCCATGTAGGGAAAATAACTTGCTCTATGAGATGATAAGAGAGCTATGAAAGTACTTCACCGAGGAAAATAACTCGTCCTAGTAAACACGGGAATAACTCATCGTGATGTCGGAAACATATCTCGCCCTCTTTTAAATTACTATTCTCTGAACCTAGGACTTTCAACCTGAATTTAACAATAAAGGGTACAGAAAAGCATTATAACAAATGGTCCCTCACCCACACAGAAAAGCAAATTGTTGAAATATTTATTTTATTTGACCTTCCATATGATCAGTTCTCTTATTTCCTCTGTTTATAACCATCGCAACGTAGCACTCTCTTTGTAATAGCTGTTTACATCTTTAGTTCCAATAAGTTTAATCTTAACACTGAATCTCAGAAAACCTTCACTCTTATATATGACCAAATGGGAGCGAGCCGTTGTTGTCGAGGCGTCGACGTTTCCTAAAACATACTTGGTACTTCTTGTCTTCCGATTCAGAGACAATAGAGGGGCCGGGTTTCCTCTTTATTTTTTTCTCCGTTCGCACCGTAACGGGTTCGGCCTCTCTGTCGAACACCAGCCGTTTAATGGTTTCAAAATTTACCATTTTCGAGGAAGAATAATTTAGAATGATGCCTCTTACTTTACAGACCGTCTTGCTCTCTTTCCTACTAGGAATCTCGACTTTGTAAGCATAGTTTTTGGGGCCTCCACTTACAAAATGCGAGATGTAGGCATCCTTTCCATAGTCAAGCAGCTCGTTCGTCATTTCGCCAAGATTATCGCCTACATCGACACTATCCTTTTCTCCAACCTTTTGACAATAAATAACACTATCTGTGTCACAATACAAGGCATTCCTCCCCAAATCTCTCAGATACTTGTATAGTTTTAGACGGGCTCCCGTCGTGACATAGGATCCTAACACTACGTTAGTATGAGGTAAGGAAGGAGTTTCCTCTTCGATATGTTTCCAAGTGATCCAGACAACCTGATCATTGGAAAACAACAAATTAGTTATTTCAATACCAGGAGTCGATAGAAACTCGTAGAGCTCTTTTGGCTCTTTTATTATCTTAGTACGAGTTCTGTCACTGCGTTCGACGAGCTTGCCCCAGAACGAATTCAAACATAGTTTACTGATTGCTCGCTTGCCAGGATTATAGACAATATTGTCTCTGTCCAACAAGATTCCTTCGTTTTCCAAAAAGGAGTTTATATACCGGGTTTTGTCCTCCTCGGTCATAACCCACGAGGGATAGCCGCTTGATTCGGCTTTTATCTTGAGGAACGTATCGATGTAAGACACAAACAATCCTCCTTCTTTTGTCTTACGATCGTACAAAGTCGTTTTGTACTCATAAAATTCTTGAATCTTTTTTATCTTATAGCCCATGCTCACGGCTTCCCTCACCTCATCAACGATCCAAGTACCCGACAGAATTCTGTCTTTTTCATCTACATGAGGACAGCTTCCCTGTTCCCCCGTCTCTGCACAGGTGCGACACAAACAGAACATTAGTTTATGGTTACATTTGTAAGGTAACACAGGATGATACAAATCTTGAGGAGGGAGAATCGAACATTTGATAACTCCTTCCTTTTTTAGCATGAGGTCAAAGTCGTTACAATCATCCCCTATATAGAGAGGTGGATGTCCAATAGGAAATTTGTAATATTTACAAACCCAAGGGTATAAACTCATTACATCAACGTATTGAATAGTTTCCTTTTCAGGTTCTGTTTCATGATACAAAGTCATCGCTTCGGTCCTTCCTCCGTACAGACTCTCACGAAGCACCAAAGGTGCATTCTGTACCACGGGATGAGTCAATAAGGCTGGGTGTTTGTTCAATGTATCTTTGAAATCACATTCCCACATGACATGTACTGTATAGCCAAATGAGACAATAGATTCAATCCTCTGCATCGTGGACTCGTACCTTTCGGCTAATGTTTCACTAGATTCCACGATGGGTACATCCCTGTTAGGCAAGCACAAACATCCATGAAAATAACATCCTAGAAATTCGAAAACCTCCCTGGTCTGGCTGCAATAGCCATCGACTTTCAAGTTTGGCAATTCAGGGAGTCGAACTTCTTTACCGTTACCGGCATGTTGGATGGAAATTCCTCGTTTATCAGTCTCATAAACCAACCACATTAGGGCTTTCTTTGAACACTTGTCAGCCATTCAATACCCACCAGCAGGAATTAATCCAATGGTATTCTCCTTCAGGAACTTTTTCCTATATACTTTGTTGCAAGCAGAAGCTATCGTAATGGATTCTTGAAATATGTCCAACCCGCCCACGACACGAAACAAGTTCTTAAACAAAACACACGCTTTCCGCAGAACACTCACATCGGCCTGACAATACATCTCTAGTTCGTTTTTGTTGTTGAACACTTGATCCTTCACGGATTCGTGCCATTGTAGGAAGGCTCTACGATCCCCCTCGGACATGCTATCAGCTCCATAATAAGAAACATCGGGGTAAGGTCCTACGTAATCTAGATTTTGAAAGGTGTTGAAATGGTGGGGGTAAAATCCTTTACTAACGCAGGTGATGCCGAACGTCTTGGGCAATTGTCTTAAGGGCATGGGTAGAAAATTAAGACTGTCTAAAAATGTAAAATGCTGAAATTTCATGCTTAAAATTTTACAACCGCTCATTACTAGATCGGGCGTCCAGCTGTTTTTAATAGCGTAAGCTAAAATAAACTGAAGATCAAACGATCTAGCGTTATGAGCTATAACAATAATTTTTTGGAACAACGGTCTATCTATTCTTAAATAATCCATAAACTGATCAATAGGATTCTCCCAGAAAGAATGTTTGCGTAAACCGCAACGGGAGCAATGATCTTCGTTTGAATTCTCACACTCAAAACAAGATTGTTCGACACACAACAGGTTTGGAACATGCAAGAAAGTATTGTCGCCAATCTGAGTGTTCTGTGTTGTTTCAATATCGTAAAATATGAACAAAGTATTTTTAGAAGCCGGAATAGAATCCTTCAGAGGTGCCATGAAACAGAAATGTCCTCCAATAGGTTGGTGTGACTTGCAGGTATTACAAAAGGTTTTGAAACATTGGTGGTTATGAGCTTTAAATTTATTACAGGTTTTACACTTTTGTGTCCGCCGGCGTGGTCTTGTGGTTAGCGTCGCTGACTACAGATCCGTCGGTCCGGGTTCGATTCCCGGTACCTCCTCGGATTTTTCTGAGGTAGGGAGGTCTGGTAGGGGTGCACTCAGCCTCGTGATTCCAAACTGAGGAGCTACTTGATAGAGAAGTAGCGGCTCCGGTCCAGAAAACCACCATTAACGGCCGTGGGTGTCGGCATGCTGACCACATGCCCCCCAATCCTGCCGTCTGCCTACGGGAGATGATGCAGCGGTCGGGTGGTAGGCCAAGTCCCTCCAGGGATGTAGCGCCACGGAGTTTAGTTTTTACACTTTTGAACCTTCTCACACACCGTACGTCCTTCTATAAGTTTAACTTTATGATTAGCAAAACACAAGGCACCTCTAAAAGACCTATTACAATCTTCACAATACATTCTACTTTCAACAACATTACAAGGCGGTACAGATCTACAACCGTAACAGATGTGGTCACAAATGTGCGAATTTCCTCTTTCAAACCCCTTGCTACAACCTGGACAAATAAAACGTAAGGCCATAGCAGCATTCAAATTAATTATTGTATGATAATGTTTAGACTCGCTATCATATAACAGATTAATTCTAGGTTTATTACCATTATCCCCATCGAAAATCACTGATTCTAAATTTAAACCTGAATACACAACAATTCTGAAACGATTGTAAAGATAATCTTGAAAAGCCTTCAGCTCTGGAATGCCTCCCCCCTTACTCAAATCAATCTGTGCTTCTTCCAAGAGCTCTTTTACTTTTACATCAATTTTATAACCACGTCTGTATGACCCATAGTCTGGATCGTCTTTTAATTTAGCAATTGCTATAATAATGGCATATGCCAAACAGTTGATGAGAGATGTTACTTTAACGATACTTCTCTTCAGGTGTGCCAATACATCTACAGATCGAGCTTTGGTTTTAATTGCACGTCCATTCCCTACAGGCATAGTTACAATATTTACAACTATCCTCAATGTGTCGTTGACACAAAATCTAGCATTTGACTGACACACCTTATGAAATACCTGTTCCACAACCTCAGAATCTATTTGATCTTTTCGACGGTATGACATCCCAATAGGTTTGTCGAGAGAGTTTACTTCATTAAAGATAGTGAGTCCTACCATATCAGAATTCTCTGCACCATCTAGACAATAGTCCAATAACTCTTTCATACATTTATTAAAATGAGCTACATGATCGGTATTATCATCAGCCGGATCACTTAGTTTTACAGTTATTTCCTTTCCGGAAGATTTAAAACGTTTATACTCTCTGTGGTCCTCCTTAATTATGGAAAAACTCACCATGATCAAAACTGTTTTTTTTAAGAAACGGAAATGATACGAGTGGGACTGAGTAGAAAAGTCTCTCTCTCTCTTGTCTCTCTCTCTTCTGTAGTCTAGAAGTATTTTATCTGAAATAAGGAAAATACTTTAGTTAGATACAAATATACAAAACATGATGAACAAAACTCAACTCAAATTCTCTACAAACTTCTTACCTTGGTCAGACACGAAGGAATCGTACGCGTTTCTTCAGATTGTCGAGTGTCTTGTAGGGATTTATCTTTGGCACGTGTCACTTTTTCTACCTGAAAAAAGTCTTTGAGTATGAATTGGAATAAAACTTGTGATAACAGATATAGGGTTCTTCGTCGTACTAAGAAGTTATTTAGGAAATAGCTATATTTGAATGTAAACAGAATATATTCTTGCAACGCGTACGGGTTTTCCCATGACGTCATACAAAAATGTTCAGGAAATAATTGAATCGGTCATTTAAGAAAGGGCTCAATGACACTTTTTTCCAAAATGGATGTTATGAGGTAAATGGATTCTCCAGGGGTAGATGCATGATTCTGTTAAAGAAAGACTCAATTCCACCTACTAAAGTTAGTTCTACAGCAGCTTGAATATACCATTCAGTTTAGAAATGCCTCAACTCCAGGAATGGAGTCCTTTCAATACTGAACCTTTCTGATACCTAGCAGTGAATGTAAGACTTATGGTCATTGTTCCTTGATTTTGGTTTAATCAAGAGATGTATCTATAAGCTAGATATAATTCTTTCTATCAGGGAATATGTACAAATCATTGTCAACACAGCAAAACAAGGAAAATTTACAGTTTTATTGGTATTGGCTGAAGACTTTCTACAAGTCTCAACTTAGTGGCAAAATTATTGCTAAAAGACTGAAACCTAAGTTTTTTTAATGAATGTCAGTATGATTCAATTAACCCAGTACAAATTTGTGCTTCAATATACATTAGGGATATATATCAGCCACACCTCAGATGTGAAATATCTGCAATATCAATTGTGAAACTTCCTGAAAAGTGTGCTTATGAAAATAATGTTCCCATTTACACCAAGCAAGATTTGTCAAAACTAATGTGTTATAACGTATACCAGAAGAACATAAGCATTTCTATGTAGATACGTAGATTTTACACTTACTGAATGTTTTCATTGATGTAGGACTGTATTTAGTATTCAAGATATTAAGTTTTTTCATACATCATATTTTAATGCTACATAAATCAATCATAATAGTTGATTTTAGTTTAAAACTGTGTTTTTGCACAATTTCAATGTTAAGTGTGAGAGATATACTTTTGAAAGGGCTCAATTCCATTACTTTCAATTACTATAATACATCATGTAAGCACACTGTATTTCCATTTCACATGTAGAGATCTTAAAAACACCTAATATAAGACATTGCATATGCAAGAATTTACTAACTGTCAATGTTTCTGTAAATAAACAGTTTTTTCTTTCTCCTGAAAAATTATCTTTTCTGTCATTAAGCCCTTTCTTAAATGACCGATTCAATTATATTTGAAGAAACAAGTGAATTCTTATAACAGCGAATGGTTCTTCCTATGTTGTTGTCAGGTTTAAATGTTATTTAAGAAACAATCTTCATAACTTTCTACATAATTATATACTACATTACATTCGTTTTATCAATATTTAAAGATAATACTTAGTAAACATTTCTTACCTGCACTTCAACGGAGAGATCAAACATCGACTGTAACTGTAATTTGTTATGTGTCCTTTAATAGCTTCTCTGTTTTGACTTATCACGGGCTCTATCTGAAATAAAAAGAATCAGATGTAGATACTTTTAAATAATATTCTAGTTATTATGAAAACTAAAGTATTTTATGGAACTTGTCTTTAAAAAACTGTTGGAATATTATATAAATATAAAAATATTAGTAAATATTGCAGATCTATGTCCAATTTGTTTACAATTTAATTAGTTACTAAAAAATAGTTTATCTGTACTTAAGATGCAATGAAAACTATATTAATTTTACGGTAGTCATGGTTAGGAAAATATATGTTTTCTTTTAATGTAACATAGCTGTATAATTATCAGCAGGACATTAGAACCAGTGTGGTGAAACATTATAAGCTTCTATACCAAAATTCTTTTGAGACCAGAGTAGAATCCATGCAAGGACAGTTATTGTTTAGGACTAGAACTGAATATCACCATAATAATTGATTAAAAAGATAAATATTTGGTTAGATTTAACAGTACAGATATATCTTATCATTATAATACTGACATTTATCTAACCATTTGTAAGAAAATACAACTTACACTGTCTAGTAATGTTCAGTAGAGCTAAAGCAAATAAGTGTTCAGTAATTTCATAACAGGAAATATTTGGTTTTGAAGAGATCCAAGTGTCTGAATTAATTCAACAAATGAACGAGGAAAGTGGTGATACTGAACAAGAAATTACTAAGGTTTATAATTAACATCATTAACAAGATTGGCGGTGCATGGATTTCACAGCAAAGTGTGTAAGAACGGGAAATTCCATGATCCCAACAATGAATGTGTGTGTACTCTGTGTAGTGAACAGTGCGAGCGTTACCATATACTAGTGTGTGCCAAAAGGACAAAATCATTGGTGAACTATGCTAAAGAATGAATAATGCACATCTGTGCGCACCTTTTATCTTATATATAATTAACATCATAAAAGCTAATAATACGGCTAATAAGAATAATCTTCAAGTTACTTGCAAGGTGAATGATTAAGGTTTTTGTATAAACATTAATCCAAGTTTATCTCATCCTAACCAACAGTTTAATATAATTGGTGAATTTTGCAAGTTACAACATTAATTGTTGGTTTGGAAAATTTAAATACATTTCATACAGTGAAAAGACACTAGACTACATAATTATACACTACATTACATTCGTTTTATCAATATTTAAAGATAATACTTAGTAAACATTTCTTACCTGCACTTCAACGGAGAGAACAAACATCGACTGTAACTGTAATTTGTTATGTGTCCTTTAATAGCTTCTCTGTTTTGACTTATCACGGGCTCTATCTGAAATAAAAAGAATCAGATGTAGATACTTTTAAATAATATTCTAGTTATTATGAAAACTAAAGTATTTTATGGAACTTGTCTTTAAAAAACTGTTGGAATATTATATAAATATAAAAATACTAGTGAATATTGCAGATCTATGTCCAATTTGTTTACAATTTAATTAGTTACTAAAAAATAGTTTATCTGTACTTAAGATGCTATGAAAACTATATTAATTTTACAGTAGTCATGGTTAGGAAAATATATGTGTTCTTTTAATGTAACATAGCTGTATAATTATCAGCAGGACATTAGAACCAGTGTGGTGAAACATTGTAAGCTTCTATACCAAAATTCTTTTGAGACCAGAGTAGAATTCATGCAAGGACAGTTATTGTTTAGGACTAGAACTGAATATCACCATAATAATTGATTAAAAAAGATAAATATTTGGTTAGATTTAACAGTACAGATATATCTTATCATTATAACACTGACATTTCTCTAACCATTTGTAAGAAAATACAACTTACTCTGTCTAGTAATGTTCAGTAGAGCTAAAGCAAATAAGTGTTCAGTAATTTCATAACAGGAAATATTTGGTTTTGAAGAGATCCAAGTGTCTGAATTAATTCAACAAATGAAAGAGCAAAGCGGTGATACTGAACAAGAAATTACTAAGGTTTATAATATCACAAAAGCTAATAATACGACCAATAAGAATAATCTTCAGGTTACTTTGCAAGGTGAATGATTAAGGTTTCTTTTTTTGGTATAAACATTAATTCGAGTTTATCTCATCCTAACCAACAGTTTAATATAATTGATGAATGATGCAAGTTAAAACATTAATTGTTGGTTTGGAATATTTAAATACATTTCATACAGTGAAAAAAAAACACTAGACTACATAATTATACACTACATTACAGACATCGTATTATATCTCTGCCGGTCTGTCACGGACTATTTCCTGGTAGCAGAAGAGAGAGAGGCTCGATTCTAATAGCGTGCACAAAAACATTCCTTAAATTTACAACGGGCATTTAAGCTCGGACAAGCACTGGCTAGAAAGGGAACTGGATGTCTTTTGTATTGGAATACACGGACTACCTGCTCCCGCACTAGCACTTGTAACAAAATTCCAACGGTCGGCGAGAGGCACAGATATAAAACGACAGCTGTACATTCGTTTTTATCAATATTTAAAGATAATACTCATTAAAACGTTTCATACCTCCACTTCAACGGAGAGATGAAACAACGACTGTAACTGTAGTTGCTATGTGTCTTTTAACAGCTTCTCTGTTTGACTTATGACGTGTTCTTTCTGAAATTAAAATGAATCAGATATAGATATTTTTAAACAATTTTCCAATTATTATAAAAACTAAATTATTTTTTTATGGAACTTGTCCTTAAAACTGATGACATATTATCTAAATCTAGAAATATTGCAGATATGTGTTCAACTTGTGTATCATTTAATTGGTTACTACAAAAATAGTTTGTTCTGTACTTCGGATACTAAGAAAAAACTAAATTATTTTATAGAAGTCATGGTTAAAACTGACAGAATATTGTTTTTTACCTAAAAAATATTAACAAACATTCCTGATTTGGGGTTAATTAAATGAAAACCTTATAACAAAAGCAACTTACCTATTAACAGAAGATCGGGTAGACGATGAATCAACGATGTTTACTGTTCAAACGCAACCAGCAAACTGAAATAATTCAGATTATGTAAGGACTTTATATAGATGTGGAAAAATATTTGTAAATATTGCACAGTTAACAATCCTGTTTTGGAATGAATTCGCCCCGATTAGAAAACGCCTCTTAGGAAAAAAGCTCTAAGATCCAAGGTTCCTTGGTCTAGAAACTTAAACAGATAAGATGACCTATTCTTTCCAACAATGGAACATTAACATTAAACAAAACTAAATCTCAGCTGTTGACTTGGTATGAAAGTATAACATCTGCTTTAATTTTAAGGATGAGATATGTTACCCATATGATAACAGAGTGTATTAATCGAATCATAACATAGCTATGATCGTAATTTTAGCTTTCAAACGTAAGACAGAAATGAATCTACTTTGCCATGACGTAACATATAGTTAACAGCTCGATGTTGTTTAAAAACTAGAAAGTGTCAAGTTCTCTAGATGTATTAGCTTGAAAGTAACTGTTTTACACACTTCCTTCGCGAGAGAGTTATTCCATTGTGAGCTACTACTGTTTTTACTATGAAGACATGGCCTTTAAGTAGTTAAAAGTTGTAAAACACCCAGGGTTGGTATCTCCCTTATTGAGAACACATGTTGTTGTACCGGGAATTGTGAGTCATTTGGAGAATTTGACGTTGTACAGGCATGTTCCCATGATAGCTCGACGTTAGAACAACGGAATGGAGAACCGAACTTCTTGGTTCAAGTCCGATCTGAGACATTGAATTTTTCAGTCTGTTTCAACCTTTCAATCGATTTATAGTTTTTTGTTTATCCGAGATAAAATACTGTTTTAGGTATAGAAGTATTCTTGATCTACTGGGAATGCTTTATGAATAGATATTAAATTAAAATCTGAGTAAACAGCACATTTTCTCTCACAAAACGAGCAAATATTTCGTAATAATTTATTGAGTCTATTTTACACATGTAATAGAATTTCATGTATATTAGTTGATCTATTCAGTGTGTTTGATGTAGACTAGTTCTTATTTGATTAATAAAACAAACTTGGATTGGAGCAAGAATATAAAATGTGTAATTAGCTAATCGATCATGTGTTGATACTCTACCCGGTAAATTGTATGTTAATATTATCATAGTTAATCCTCACAGATATAAAACTTTTATAATTTAAATGTGATGCTATGAAAACTCGCAATACGTGGTCTATAACATGTAAACAAATAAATACACTGGCTTGTCTTACAATGCTTTCTAGCGAAGTACGCGTAATTGTTAGTAACAGCGATTCTGTGTTTTGCCGGAAGCTATCTATTTCTGTAGTATCGCAGGTATGTCTTGTAACAGTTACGGTCATTAATAACTTTCACTTTAGTCTAGATTCATAAGTCTGTCGTACATGTATGTGGAAAAATATTTGCGACACAGATAAATCTAGTTATGAAAAGATACATAGGCCTATTAACTCCCTCCTTATGTTTAATTTTCCATATTGACGGACATTATACATGTGGGAAACAAAAAAAAAACAACAAAAAAACAAAAACAAAAACAAAAAACAAAAACTTACCACATAGACTGGAGTCTTGAAGGTATGAAGGCTGTTGTCCAACTCAAGGCTGTTGTCCATCTGATGTATCTTCATTTTTCAGCTAGCTTATATAGCAGGTGGACGGACTAGAGCGTAAACATGCATCGTGCTTTTAACACTTTTTCGTTACTTTGTTCTCCAAGTCTGGTACAAAACCAGTTATAGTTTTATAAAAATAGCATTAATTCTTAATCTGATTTCAGATTGTAGTTTTCAATTCATAATAGAATAGATATAAAATGTTTAATCAATAAATTGTATTACCAGTAAACAGCTAATTGACAAAACAAATGTGAGTAGTAAGGGTGGAGCTGCGTATTTAAAATGGCGGCCACCGACGCCACCCCCGACGCCGCCCCCGACGCCGCGTCACGTCTAAGACCACGTGACGCTATTATAGTCGATTCGAAAAAGCAAGACGAGCCCTTTCGTCCTGTGCTAGTGCCAACCCGCCCCCAAGCCCCGTTAAAGAGTTAAGCCCCAAAACAAAACCGACGCCGCCCCCGACACCTACTTAGGCCCTTTGGCCCTGTACGTTATATGACATGATGGGACTCGTTTCGAACAATGCAGACTTCGGCAGTAAGCCTGTGCTACCCCCAGCCCAATCAGACCCCTTTCGAAAACTGACAGTAGTAAGGGTGGAGCTGCGTATTTAAAATGGCGGTCACCGACGCCGCCCCCGACGCCGCCCCCGACGCCGCCCCCGACGCCGCCCCCGACGCCGCCTCCGACGCCGCGTCACGTCTAAGACCACGTGACGCTATTATAGTCGATTCGAAAAAGCAAGACGAGCCCTTTCGTCCTGTGCTAGTGCCAACCCGCCCCCAAGCCCCGTTAAAGAGTTAAGCCCCAAAACAAAACCGACGCCGCCCCCGACACCTACTTAGGCCCTTTGGCCCTGTACGTTATATGACATGATGGGACTCGTTTCGAACAATGCAGACTTCGGCAGTAAGCCTGTGCTACCCCCAGCCCAATCAGACCCCTTTCGAAAACCGACGCCGCCCCCCTGAGGGCTAGTTATTCCCTTAGATACGAGGCGATGGCAAACGTTATATTCAAATACGTTCTAAACCTCACTATGAGACCTTTTTCCCACCATTGCTTTGTTTCAAACCCCCCTTTCGAAAACCGACGCCTGGCCAAAAGGCAGGGTTATGCCCCTGGATACAATGCTAGGGCAGACGAAATATGTAAATAAAGTCTAATCCTCACTACGAGACCCCCTTTAGAACCCGTTTAGGAAACGACGCCTGCCCCCCAGAGGGCTGGTTACAACCCCCCACCAGATACGAGGCTTGGGGGCAGAGGTTATAATGCAAATGCCATCTAAGAAACACGTTCCTATGTTATCCAGATCCTTTAGTTACAACGTAATGATAACATATGTATTGTTTTCACATAGTTGTCTAGAAACCTTTGTTTATACCCTTAGGCCCTATGGCTAGATAGTGTAATATTGCGCAAGGGCACATGAATACCATTACCTAGTTATGGAAAGATAAAATAGGTTTATACTTACATAACCAATCTTCTTCTTCTTCCAGATGAACACTGTTACTATTACTATCAACTAAGTGAAAATGACCATGTAAGGAATAGGACACGGTTAAGGTTATAGTTTCATTTCAGAACGTCACAACCCTATTCTGTATAATAAGGTTGTCACGTTCCTATGAAATAATGTGTATATACAAATGGCTTCACAGTAATAGAGCTGGATGATTTATTTCATCGGTAACCAGTTTTCACATAGTTGTCTAGAAACCTTTGTTTATACCCTTAGGCCCTATGGCTAGATAGTGTAATATTGCGCAAGGGCACATGAATACCATTACCTAGTTATGGAAAGATAAAATAGGTTTATACTTACATAACCAATCTTCTTCCTTTCAGCATCCTTTCTTCTTCTTCCAGATGAACACTGTTACTATTACTATCAACTAAGTGAAAATGACCATGTAAGGAATAGGACACGGTTAAGGTTATAGTTTCATTTCAGAACGTCACAACCCTATTCTGTATAATAAGGTTGTCACGTTCCTATGAAATAATGTGTATATACAAATGGCTTCACAGTAATAGAGCTGGATGATTTATTTCATCGGTAACCATGTCTAATAAAGACAGAATATCACAACTTGCAGGAACACTTTGTTTGTTGTTTATATAGTTAAACACTTCGCTTTGCATGAGAACATATTTAGTCATAATGTCCTTTATTATGATAGAATTCATAACGAGGTAAGTAATGTCAGTATTACGTAATACAATGCGAGCACTATCGTATTGCATCACACATTCTTTCAAGTCTTTACATGTCTGTAATTTGGAAGAGTCTTCTTTAAACAGATAAGGTTTAGAAGCACACATATTTTCACACATTTTAGGTAAATGTAACAAGAACGAAGACAGTAGGTATGGCGACAAAATAACACAAGCACCGTTTGAAGTTCCAATCTCGGCACACCCAATATAATTCATAAAGGAGTAGAATCCAAAACTGATGTACCGGTCCTTTCTGCTGTTGAGGAAATAGGTTCTGCGTGCTAATACCGAAGGAGCAACTCTCAGTGTTGTTGTCACAGTTTCCTTCACCATCATGTCGACCTTTTTCTGTTTCTTTACAGAGCCTGATGACGATGGAACCTGAAACAACAAACAAACAATACTCATAAGAAATCTATTTTCATACAGAGTTTGATGATGAAACCTGAAACAAACAATACGTGTAAGAAAGCTAGAGTAACGAATATATAATAATACATACCTTTTTACATTTGGTCTTGCTCTTGCTCATCTCTGACGAAGACATCTCGTTGGATCTAGGATGAAGAGAACCTCTCGTTCCAGACACTGCAGCGAAACTGAGCTAGTCCAAGGTAATCGGCCTGCTTTCATTCTGAAATCAATAAGTACAGGTTATAACATGTGTGTAAACCACTTTCTAATCTGGAAATAAATCCCTGTTGTTGTTGTTAAATACTTACATTGCATATCACCTGGAAAACATCTCCGGCCTCCTCCTTTCCTCGTCCCACACAGAGATCCAAGGATATTGTGGAAGATGCGGACGACCGCTATGTCCGGTGATGTAGTAAACATGTTTACAAACTCCTGCATCATCCATCCATTACTCATGAAGTATATGACAAAGCAGACATAATTCGACATACAGCCGTTGTCAGTCCTTGTAGTCTTCGAGTGTTGTATAGCCATTGAATAGAGTATTGCTTTATAAATTTAGATATCCCAGGAATGAAGGGTGGTAGACCAAATGAATTAAAATAGTAGGCAAAAACACGACAACCCTATGAGAACCAGGTGACGAATGAGGATCAAAGTTAATGTATGTACATGAGGTAATGCATGATTTATTTGATTACCATCTATCGTATTCAGAGTAGAGGATACAAGTGAGGGCTTGATCTAAGTCTTATCGAACTTTGCTTCTAATCTAATGTTCCCGCTACAGGGCAAGCTTCTATGACCATGCGATGCAGAAACATCAGGCGTAAGATCATACAGCAGTGTACAATACCCATTTATATACATGTCGTGAGTGATTAGCATCCCGCTATTGCTAAGATGGATCCCTGAACCTTTTAAAAAGTGTATCGTAAGCTAGAGTACTAGTCTATTCATGATCTGTGGAAATGGAACCTGTCGACATACAAAACAAAAGAACTCAAAGCAAAATGTCGAAAACTCGTAGGGATTGGACTCCACTGTGCTGGAGAAAGCAGAATATTTCACCATCGAGAATAGAGTACCAATGTATGCGTTATCTTTAGAACTCATGAACTAAACGTAAAGGTTTTCAAATCCACTCTTATGAATGGATAGTGAGCATTATAACCTTTCTCTAGAGGTTTAACATGTGCAAACAGTATGGAAGGCGAAGCTTTAATCTTCCTTACGTACATTACCCATATAGGTTCTTGCGTTGTCATTATGTTTTTGTACATCGGCTAGATCAAGTTCAAACACGTCGTAAAGGTTATTTACAGAATATGGATTCCTAGGAAACTTTCTCCTAAAGGGTTTATGTAAGGAGTAAACATCTTGCTCAATTAGCCATTGCTCGATATGTTTATCAGTAATGGTACAGGCTTGTGAAAGTTTAGCAATAGTGGAAAAACCCGTAGATGCCTCAGGGTAGTAATTCAACTTGTGTAATGTTTCCTTCATCATCCCCGTTGTTTATAGGTACTCCACCTAAGCTCTCTCGATGGAAATAATTTAGAAATGATTTGTCTGTATTTAACTGTTCTAGCGGTTTTATTATCGATGCTGTTATGTCCTTCGGTCCTAGTTAAAATGTCTTTGTACGTGTCGAGGTCTTCCTGCGTAACAAGATTCATATCAACCTTCTTCCTAGTAAGCAACTCCCATAAACCTGCACTCGCATCGTATTTTATACCTTTAACGATCAAACTATTGTTTAACAATTGAACTTTAGAATTACCAATCATGTACTCTCCCGTCTCCTTATTTTTATAGATTCCAAACTGTGAGTCTACAATCCTTGGCGATGTTACATAAGCCGATAAATATTTATCTGCTACATCACCTATAACGTTACGTTTAGCTTCGTCATCGGGTGATAAATCTCTCACTCTTTTCCTTGAATCAGCTAGTACTTGTTCATGTATTCTGTTCTGTTTCCTCTTAACTATAGGATCTTCACTCTCGCGTATTTTAGTCCACTCTTTGTACGGATCCGTAACAACATCTGCCGGGTTTGAACCTTCGACACAACGTTTTAAACGCTTGTACTCTTTAGCACTAAGCAGAAACATTTTCTGTAACATTATGTTAATGATCCCAAGACGGATAACACGGACGACAAGAGAGGAATTAAAAATCCTCCTTTCTGTACCAAAGCTTTTCTTTTCCTAGACAAGGATACGTTCCTATCTACAAGATGTCTTAAGGAATGTTTATGTTTAAACAGTTTACGTATGGAACATGAAGATAATTTACACTGACCATTCAAAACATTAAGAACACATTCTATAATAGCAAGTATCAGATCTTTGTTTGCACTCTTTAGAATAACGTTTCGTACCTTGGGAGTTGCCTTTTTAAGAACCTGTAACATATGGTAATTGGATTTTATCCTTTTCATCCTTTACAATGACGTAAACCTACGAGGGAAAAACAACGAGTCTATGTTTAGTACAATGTTCTTGTTTAAAGTCAGGAAGACCTTCGGGGTACGTCACGTTAGTATTGAATTTTGTCTGGGGAGGCACAGCGTTACTTTCACTAAAACACCACAGAATACTTTAGTCACGTTTCACATTTGTTCCAAATTATTAATAGGATTAACACAGAAAGTTGTTTTCCCTAAACTATCATAGAGAAAGGGTGGTCAAATTGTATTACAACCATAACAATGTTTAATCATAGTTGGAGGTCCATCAAACCAGTCGTCATAAGAATCAGGGTAATGTTTACAACATCTAAGACACCTTTTTTACAATATCGCTACGTTTCACACTTTTGGATAGTTTATAATACACTAAATATATGCTCTCGGCTCCGCATGCCACTAATACCTACAACTCTTCAATTGTGTGATGTATAAGGGTTCTATAATCCTATTATTTTCTAATAGCTAAACACTCCAAAGACGAGGACTAGTCCATACTGACACGCTGTTCTCATCTCGTCCCTATTTATACCCGAAGGGCATGGAATCATACCCTCCGCCGACTCTGCGTCTTTTTCGAAAACAGAGTCGGTATGTCTTATCCTCGGGTTCAGAGATGATCTGTGGGCCGGGCTTTCTCTTAATTTTCTTCTCCGTTCTCACAGAGATAGTCGCTGTAGGATCACCATTTAAAACCATGGTTTTAATGGCGTCGAAGTTGACATCCTTCAACGTTTTATAATTAAGAGTGATACCTCTGACTTTACATACAGAGGTGGATGCAGTGTCATTACTAGGAACAGTAACTTTAAACCCATAGTTTTTAGGACCCCCGCTAGCAAATTCTGAAATGTAAGCGTCCTCCCCATAGTCTATCAATTCACTAGTCATGTCGCCTAAATAATCACCTAAGGGAACGGTGTACCTTTTAGCGTCATCATCTGTCTGTGTGTATATTACGCTGTCCGTGTCGCAGTACAAGGCTCTACGTTGCAGATTGTCCAGGTAGCCATAAAGGGCCATTCTACCACCCGTTGTTACATAGGCACCGTGAACGACACTAGTATGAGGAAGAGAGACCTGTTCTTCATCTATAGCGATCCAATTAACCCACACGACTTCATTTGCTCCTGTTTGGATCTTCAATGAGCTTACCCCAGAAAGAATTCAAACAAAGCTTGCTTAAGGTTCTTTTACCAGCGTTCTTAACGATTTGTTGGGGTCTAGCTTTACACCTTCGTGTTTATAAAACAAATCGATATATTCCTGTTTCTGGGCCTCGGTTTTCACCCAAGCAGGGTATCCGCTGGATTCCGTCTTAATCTTCAAAAATAGATTGATATAATCAACGAATAACCCTCCCTCATGGGTTTCACGCGAGTACTGCGTAACACCGTACTCGAGAAATTCGTGGATTTCAATCACTCTATATCCTTTTGCTACGGCTAATCTCACTTCGTCCACAACCCAGGTACCGGTGAGAACTCTCTCTTCCTCTTTCGCATGTTTGCAGCTACCTTGTTCCATAGTCATAACACAGGTGCGGCAAAGGGGAAACAAGAGCCTACCATTCCACCTGAAAGGCAAAACGGGATGGTAGAGCCCTTGCGGTGGCAGGACTGTACATTTTACGAGGCCCTCTTTCTTCAACATGCTAGCCGTATCTGTACACTGATCACTAACGTGAACAGTAGGGTGACCTACAGGAAACTTGTTATATTTACATACGGATGGATATAAAGACATGATATCGCTGTACAGGATTTTTTCGTTTTTCGTCACAACCGCCTTATGGTAGAGACGCATGGCTTCGGTACGTCCTCCGTAGACAGAGTCCCTAAGGACCAACGGGACATCTCCGATCAAAGGATCGTCTCTGAGTGCGGGGAAGCGTTCGAGAACAACGTCGAACTTGCATTCCCACATCACGTGGACGGTATAACCCTTTGATCGGATCATGTTCAATCGGCCCATGGTGTTTTCGTACCTCTCGGCAAGGGATTCTAAAGAATCCATCACGGGTACGTCTCTGTTTGGCTGACAGAGACAGCCGTGATAATAGCAGCCTAGAAACTCGAAAACCTCTCCTGTTTCTTCGCAGAAACCGTCCACCTTCCATTGGGGAAGTTCGGGAAGCCGTACCTCGCGTCCGTTACCCGCATGACGTATGACGACGTTCCTCTCCCGGGCTTCGTGGATAAGCCACATCAACGATTTACGGGAATGCCTGTCTGCTTTTCTATAGCCGCAGGAGGGAGCAATGCCAATGGTTTGAGGCTGAAGAAACATCAATCTAAAGATTCTATTACAGGCCGATGCAATAGTGATTGCCTCAAGGAAAATCTCAATGTTGGCAATCTGTTTGAAAAGGGATTTAAAGAGAGTGCAGGCTTCTCTCAACACCGTAACATCGGCCTGGCAATACCTCTCGAGCTCTACACGTGTATTGAAAGGAAGATCCTTAACGGTCTCGTACCATGTCATAAATGCCTCTCTGTCTTTCACAGACATGGTATCGGGCCCGTAAAGCTCTCGATCGGGATGACGGGGGTAAACCTTGTCCAAGTTCTCGGCCGTGTTGTGAAGATGAGGAAAATACCCCTTAACGGCATCTTTGAGATCAAAGGTCTTGGGGAAACTACGCAGAGGCAGCGGAATGAAGTTCAAGCTGTCTAGAAAGACGAGATGCTCGAGCTTCATGCAAAGAATCTTGCACCCAGACATAACCAAGTCGGGAACCCTCCTTTGCCTAATGGCGTACTCGAGAATGAATTGGAGGTCGAACGCTCTTGCATTGTGAGCAATGACGATAATCTTATCGAAAGGTCTGTCCACTCTCAGATAGTCCATGAAACCCCGGACGGGATCTCCCCAGAAGGAATGACTGCGTTTTCCGCATCTTGCACACTCTTCGTCCTTGGACGTCTCGCAGAGAGAGCAAGATTGTTGTGCACAAATCAGATTAGGGACGTGTAGAAAGGTATTGTCTTTAATACGAGTATCTTGTGTTGTCTCCGCATCGTACTGGACATACATCACCCTGTTTGAACTCCTAGTCTCTTTCAGAGGCGCCATGTAACAATCGTGTCCGGTTTCTGCTTGGAAACTTTTACATACGCTACAATAAATTTTGAAACATTCATGTTTCCGCTGAAATGTTTTAAACGTTCCACAGTCTAAACATTTCTGCAGACCCATGCATACAGTGCGCCCTTGAATCTTGGTGCGCTTATGATTATCGAAACATGCCTGTCCGCGGAAATCTCTACGGCATTCATTACAAATCACCACGTCCTTGGTAGGGTCGCAAGGAGGTACGGATCTACAGCAAAAGCAGACGTAATGGCAGGAATGTTGCGCTCCTCTTACAAAACCATTATGACACCCAGGACAAATGAAACGTCTAGCCATTGCACCGGTCAAGTTTATTATGGTATGGTAATGTAAGGTGTCGGGATCGTACAGTAAATAAATTATTTGTTTGCCTACATTACCACCGTCGTAAATAATGGAGTCAAGATTTAAACCGCTATACACAACTAGTCTATATGTATCCTTTAGATAGGCCTGAATCTTCTCCAGCTCAGGGATACCTCCCCCTTGCGAGAGATCGACACCAGAATCTCGTATCAACTTATCCACCTCTGCTTTAAGTTTTTTGCTTGTCATGTTGTTAATGATATATGATCTGTAAATTTTACGTTCACCAAATCTAGCGATAGCGATTACTATTGCAAATGCTAAACAGTTCACGACTGCTTTCACGAAGACTACGCTTGTCTTCAAATGGGCAAGTACGCCAATCGTACGCCCCTTCGTAGGTATACCCCTATTTCGCCCGTTTCCGTTAGGCATATGGACAATGTCCACAACCAGACGCAAACGGTCGGTGGCATTAAAGCGGGCGTTCGATTGGCATACTTTCTGTACGACGCTGCTAATGACTTCCAGACTGACTTGGTCTTTACGCCTGTACGAGAGACCTATGGGCTTATCCATTTCGTTTTCCTGGTTGGAAATAGAAATACCAACCATATCATGGTCTCTCGCTTCTACCAAAGCATGGTCTATTGCCTGTTTAAGGGAACGTTCAAAGGGGTTGGGTCCTGCATTAGCACCTGGTTCTTTGAGCTGTATGACTAGCTGCAGACCAACGGAATTAAATCGCTTATAGTCTTTACGACTACTTTCAAGGATTGAAAACAAGGTAGGGACATTTCCCGTAGCGTTTTCGCCAGTATTACGTGACGTCGACGCTACAGGTACATGTTCCTCCTCGTTTTCATCCAACACATCTAATTCATTGGCTGAAGCTAGTTCATCATCATCGGATTCGGCTACGTCGGAATCTGACAACGTGACAGTTTCTATAGCGGTATCCGATTCCGAACTTGACACTGTGTAAATCTCAGGCTGGGAATCGTCTATCGTAATAGTGTCCATCTCGTTTTCTGATTCCGACGAGATAGTATACACAGGGGCAGACATTTCTAATTTCAAATCTTTACAACACTACAAATATTGAATCTGTAAAATAAGAAACAAAGTAGAAATAATCGTGTATGTTACAGTGTAATATATGCTAATTTATAAACACACTATCACTCACCTTATCTGTAGAAAGCGTTATGCAAGACTGTGAAGAGAAAGCAAGGTGGAGTCTATTTATAGTAGATGTTGAAATGATTTTTTTAAAGGTATGTAACGTATTTTTGCTGTGTTCGTCTTACTTGTTTACCTACTTAACGATATCTCAAGGTCTTTGCTACATCATCCTAATGGAAAAAACCCAGATACCAAACCTACGTCATAGTGTTGCTCGGAGAGTATTGTATAAAGACAGGTATTTAGGAGGTTTTGTTAATTATGTAATCCTTCTACCCTTATCATCATCATCTTCTGATTTTAAACTAACAAAGTAAGACTTCATCTACCGTATTTTATGCCAAATTCCTTAAAACCTATGTGTGGTAGGTTTATTATTGTTAATAAATTAGTTGATAATTAGACTTCGTTCTTGTTTAAAGATGGTATCTCTAGTATGGAAGTACATTCTAACTCATTAATCCCTTGATGTGTCAATATTTCCGACCTCGAACAGAACAAGAGTTACGCTATTTTATATGCATCTATAAATGAAACCAGATATGGAGGATACATACTGCTACATATACAGATGTGTTTGACGATAGTGAGATTGCGCTATAAACAGTGGAGAAGGTAATGTTATTCTAATTTATAAAGGAAGATTTCGGAATTCAAAGGCGTATAACCTATCTTTGAATAAATAAATAAATAACTACTTCTTCGTCTAGAAACTGAAGTGAAGTGTAAGGTTAAGTTAATTCATACATCTATACACAGTGACGTACCTAAGGGGGAGGCAACACTGGCGCCGTAAAGAGGCCGCTAATTGAAATAAAAACATATTTTTAGTTTATGAAATAATATTTTTTCAGAGAAAATAGAAGGTATTTATTACTTTGTTAAATACTGTAGTAATATTATTAAAAATAGTTCAAGGGCACTGGCACAGAAGAATAGTTTACGGTAGTTTTACAATTGTATCATTGAATCTGATATGACTGTTACTATAACTTCAAATGTATTATAAAAAGTTTGCAGCCAACAGGGCTATGATGGCACATTATAGATTTTCTTAATAAAATAACAAACTAACCATATAATTAGGTGGCGGATTTCTATGACATTAAATAGGATATATGCATGCATTTATATCCTAAACCCTTTCCATTTTCACGAGGATCGAGTAGAGTTTTTAGGTTAGTAGGAACGCTGGAATAATGCAAAGGGGAAGATATGTATCATGTCATAGAAACCCTCCACATACTTATAATACAGTTTTTTTTATAATGTGTTAAAGTAACACACTAGTTATTACCATAATTAATTGTGAACATTAAACTGTGTTTAAATTAAACTCCTTGATCATAAGCCATTTAGTGTTTGGATTGATTATTATTATTATTATAGACTTAAAGTCACCTTAAATATTTATTTATATATATATATATATATATATATATTCACGATAATTCGGAGTTATAACCATGTGATATGCATATTATATTGCTTTAAAAAAAAAGGTGATCCATATTACAAGCAATAGAGGCCGTGAAGGTTCTACTAGGTTGAGGTTTCCGTTTTAGGGCATTCGGCATATAATGGTGTTAATGTTGTCAGCAATATATATATATATTTATTGAGCTATTAGACTTCTAAATAATCCATTCCTACCTGCATATAAGTTAGGTTTGTGATAACTCTTATATATATATGAAATGTTATGCTCCTCCCTTTCTGTAACAATATATTTGTTAAAGTCGTCATTAATCGAAATAGACCTGTGATATATCTGACACTTGATAAATAAAGGAAAAGGGTGAAATAGTGACATTCTATACGTTACATAGTCATCCTTTTCGCTAAACTATTAATTAAATTATTCTCAGTAAACATGGCTACATAGTGAATATAGGCTTTATACACACGCAGTTATTTTCATGGGTATCTACTACTTCAGAGTAAATCATATTCATTGCAGGACTGTGTATTGTTTTAAACTATCATCATTTTATTTCTACGGTACAAGCATTGTTTCGTTGAATGAAACAAATCCCCTAAATACTGTTGCGGAATATTGTACTTATTTCTTTATGAGGTCACTAATAATCGTAATCATGATAGGTCTATTATTAACTTGTTTGTTTGTTTTCTGTAGTATCTCATTGTACTAATGTGTAATGTCATGATTTAATTTATTATTATTATTATTAGACGTTGCTATTATGGTATCTGAAACAGTCATCTCCTACGTTTGCAGAATATTATATTTATTTATTAAAGTCACCTTAAATCCCTACTCATAGTAAAACACAGATATAACCTATGCTTCACATATTATATAGGCCTAATAGTATTCCCTCATTACTTTGGTATGTCTAGATTCGTTAAATAACATCGTATAGTATTACATTCTTTCATTACGTTAATACACCACGTATTTCAAATTGCAGTGAATCAAGTGTTCCCTATTATAGACCATGGAGGCATTGAAAGGTTCCATGTGGGTGAGGCTCCCAGATTCTAGACATTCGGCACATATAGCTGTTAATGTTGTTGTCAACCATACACATATTTATGAGCTATTAGACTTATTATAGACCATGGAGGCATTGAAGGTTCCAGACATTCGACACATAAAGCTGTTAATGTTGTCAGCCATACACATATTAAGAGCTATTAGACTTCTAAATAAACCCTTCCTACCCCCATATAAGTAAGGTTTGTGATATATATATATATATATATGATATGTTATGTTGCTAGCTTTCTGTAATATTGTAATTGCTGAAGACGGCATTAAACGATATAGAACTGTGCTATATCCTAAAGGCAAAGGGTGAAATACTTACATTCAACAAGTTACATAGTCAGCCTTTTCGCTAAGACATAGATGTAAACTATTACCTATTTATTCTCAGTAAACATGGCTACATAGTGAACATAGGCTTGATACACACGCACACGCAGATATTGTCCAGGGTAAATCATATTCATTGCGGGACTGTGCATTGTTTCAAACTAATGTCATTTCGTTTCTATGGTACATGCATTGATTCCTTGAATGAAAACACAACCCTTACTGAATATTGTATTAGGAACTCCCTAATAATAGGTCTATTGGTAGGCCTCCTTACATAGTAGTAATGTCATGATTTATTATTATTATTAGACGTTGCTATTATTATGGTATCTGAAACAGTCATCTCCTACGTTTGCAGAATATTATATTTATTTATTAAAGTCACCTTAAATCCATACTCTTAGTAAAAAACACAGATATAAACATAGGCTTCACATATTATATAGGCCTAATAGTAGTCCCTCATTACATTGATATGTCTAGATTTCGTTCAATAACATCGTATAGTATTACATTCTTTCATTACCTTAATACAACACCTATTTCAAATTGCAGTGAATACTCTATAACTGTTATGTTATGCACAGATTGATAAGTAGTTGAGATATAAACGTTACATACCTTGGAATCAGCAGAGCGGTCTTCTTCACAACACTATTCACACAAACTGAATGGTTTAATTATCATTTGATGAACAGGGTATTTATAGAGGAACCAACTGTATAGATTGTAAACACCACCATTCTTTGACCTCAGTCATTCACTCTCTCTAGATGTTATCAGTATGGAATGTTTTTATGTTTTTGTTGATAGTATCATAGTTTTGTAGATGGATATCTGTATTAACATCTAAGTTGTTATTCTAACAGAGTTGTTATTGTGTTTATCATAATTTCACTGTCCAGGTATTGCACAGTACTATTTCTGCAATATGCTAATACACACACACACACTTTCCTATAGGATTTATTCCAAAGGTTATTACAACGTATTTGAGTAACCTGATATTAGTATCTTATGTACGGCCCGTATGAATCTAATTATTACACTAGGCCTATATGATATCATTAGGTTGTAACTAAAGGATCTGGATAACATAGGAACGTGTTTCTTAGATGGCATTTGCATTATAACCTCTGCCCCCAAGCCTCGTATCTGGTGGGGGGTTGTAACCAGCCCTCTGGGGGCAGGCGTCGTTTCCTAAACGGGTTCTAAAGGGGGTCTCGTAGTGAGGATTAGACTTTATTTACATATTTCGTCTGCCCTAGCATTGTATCCAGGGGCATAACCCTGCCTTTTGGCCAGGCGTCGGTTTTCGAAAGGGGGGTTTGAAACAAAGCAATGGTGGGAAAAAGGTCTCATAGTGAGGTTTAGAACGTATTTGCATATAACGTTTGCCATCGCCTCGTATCTAAGGGAATAACTAGCCCTCAGGGGGGCGGCGTCGGTTTTCGAAAGGGGTCTGATTGGGCTGGGGGTAGCACAGGCTTACTGCCGAAGTCTGCATTGTTCGAAACGAGTCCCATCATGTCATATAACGTACATGGCCAAAGGGCCTAAGTAGGTGTCGGGGGCGGCGTCGGTTTTGTTTTGGGGCTTAACTCTTTAACGGGGCGTGGGGGCGGGTTGGCACTAGCACAGGACGAACGGGCGCCTTTCGCTTTTTCGAATCGACTATAATAGCGTCACGTGGTCTTAGATGTGACGCGGCGTCGGGGGCGGCGTCGGTTGGCGGCCATTTTGATACGCAGCTTGACCCTTACTACTAATGTGTATGTAATTTTTATATGCGGGAAAAAACTTAAATTTTATATTTAAAGTGCGATATGTCGAATACAGAGAATATATATGTTCTTTTAATACCTGAACATTACAGCCAACGAATTGTGTACCTGTCTACTTTTTATACATCAATATAAGTTTCTATACTGAATTATTTTGAAACCAGAGTAGAATTCTTGCAAGGCCATGAATTGTATAAGACTAGAACTGAATATCACTATAATAATTAATAAGAAATAGAAACGTTTGATTGGGTTTTAACACTAAAACATATCTTAAATCACGAAATCGTTATAATAGTTTGAAAAGATTCAGATGTACAATAATAATAATATATGTCTTTACCATGCATTTGTATGAAAATACAATTTACTCTGTCAAGTAATATTGGCAACGTATAACAAATAAAAGCTTCATTTCATTAATCGCGAAGGTCCCTGTGAAATAATTCAACAAATGAGAGGACAAAACGGTGACAAGATTTTCAGCATCTTAAAAGATAATAAGAATGAACTTTAAAAGTTAGTTGCAAACTGAGTTAAATGTATACGATCTGTAAACAGGTATGTAAAGTTAAGAATATCGAACTCAAGCATTTTAATGAAATAATAAATATTATCGACAAACGTTTCTCAAGTCAAGATGGCATCATTTTTTTACAGATAATAATTAACTAGAAACAAATTCTTTAGAGAAAGTTTTTAATGAAATGTCTGCTAGTATTCTGCTTTCTGTCTCATCAATGTTTCAGCAAAAGCTAAAATATAACGCCTTAAATGAACCCTTACTGATGAAATATTCAAGGCTACTATCAGCCACTCTTTTCCTTCTATTAATCATAGATCCAGCACCTCTTTTAATTGCACCTGAAGATATTTATCTTCCTAGCTTAAGACAAATTCTTGTACTTCCTACTGTAAGGAACGTTATGAAAGAAATATTAACTCATACTATAATTACGGACATTGTCTAGTAAACTCTTTCCACAAACGTTAATCGATAGTTGATATGTAATATGTTTATTACGTTAACATTGAAATATCAGCTTCTTAAACCTACAAGGCCTTGATGGCCGGGGGCTATTGTCGAGAATGTGACACTGGGGACCTTGTATGTGTTGTTTTCGTCAAGAAACCACCACTTAAAGCATGCACACTCCTACTAAATTGTAACTATATATTTATCATAGCTTTCTTTTGCAGTAACTAAATTAAAACCAATTTTAAAATGACGTCACTGGTTTTAAAGGCTTAGGTAAAAAGATGTGACGACACATAAGCCTAATCATAGAGCCTCAATTTCTACAGGTCTTAAGACCGAATCTCCAAGCATTCTTGTCTATAGGACGTTACAGCGTTAGGAAAAACCCTTTGCATAAGAGTGGATATCCAGACGTCCTTTTGAAAACGCTGGCGCCATCTAGCGAACAGCTTGGTACATACCCGACACCTGGTAAACAACATGGGAAACACAAGATTGAATAAGCATGACGTCACCGAGAAACCTAACTTTCTTATGAGACAACCCTTGCAAGTGTAATAACAAATCTCGCTGTGGTCACGCGGTTTAAAAAGAGTGGTCGGTAATCATAACTTGAGTGGTTCGAATCCATCTCTATGACAAGATTTTATTAAATAAATATAAAATGAACATGCATAAGAAAGCTATATGCTGATGACGTCATATGGAAGTCCTGGGATAGTGTCCCTACAGCTGTCAAAAGGTCATAACATAACGTTGGGGGGATCAATTAAAACCCTTGCGTAAGAGTGGGTGTCCAGACGTCCATGGCATAAAGGCGTAACAAATTGGTAAAAGCCTTGCATAAGAGGGGGTATCCAGACGTCCTTGGCATAAGGGCGTAACAAAATTGGTAAATTATAAGTTGCGTAAGAGTGTGTATCCAAACGTCCATGGCATAAGGGCGTAACAAATTGGTAAAAACCCTTGCGTAAGAGTGTGTGGCGTAATGACGTAACAATATTGGTAAAAAAAAAGCCTTGCGTAAGAGTGCGTATCTAGACGTCTTTGGCAAAAAGGCATAACTGTAGACGCGTACGAACGCAAGAATGCATATCTAGATGTATCTGGTCAAATGGTGTCGCGAGCCATCCATGGCCCATGGGTTGCGGACCACAGGTTGGCCACTACCTATACAGGCGCCCATACTACTCATATCCTCAATCTGAGGACGCGCTATGCCGTGTTGACAGAGACCTACCTCTTATACAGATCAATTAACATAAAGAAACACCGACCGAATGGTTTATTCCTTTAAAGCCGCCTGGCCAAGCAATGAATACTGCTCGGAGCTCAAGAGAAGACGAACGGAAGGAATGTGCTGCATAAGGCCAAAGTCTCAGCATGTTTAGCGATCGCATCTTAATACTACCTGTCCTGAAAATATTAGTCGAGTTTCTAATTCAACGTTTTAATGTGAAAGAATTTTATTTTTAACCGTTAACAATTAGGCCTACAATTATTAAGTTATAAGTTACCGGTTATTCTCAAAGACTATAACTACTTCAATTTAATTTTCTTCCGTTACTTTATTCAGGAATTCGACAATTTAAGAATAATTTAATCTGCAAAAAATAATTATTGTAATAGTATTACATATTATGTAATATGTAATTTCAAAAAAGTTTACAATGTTGTACTTTATTACACGAGTAACGAATATAATAATTGCATAACACTATATAACGAGTTTAAAGTGCACGAGATTCATACGCTGTTTTTTGTAACTTACAACAAATTTATAAAAGGAATTAATAAAATTAATATTAGTGTATGAATCTCGATTTTATAATAGATGCGAACAATGAATAGTACTCTATGAAAACTAATATTATGTAACGATTTTTAGCAACAATAAAGGCTGCTTATAATTATGGTATATAAGAAAATAATTTTAACTCACGTGATATGATGCAAGTTGAACTTCCTTATTCGCTGGACGACAGAGGACGGGCAAGCTCGGTGTCGTCACTTTCTTCAGATGATTGTGAGTCACTCGAGTCACTACTATCACTTTCGGCACCCCCCAAAGCAATTACGAACTGATCTATGGTGTTTTCCAACAATCCATCCCTTTCCCAGTATTCAGTCTCCAGCTTCCGCACATGATTGCAGTACCCTAACCAATCACTCTCAGTAACTGATGAAAATGCATTTGTTGTCATGTCCCTCAGTACTGCCATTGACATTTCTCCAGCAACGTTTTTTTCACGTACCAGGCGTTTTACTTTTGCTCATGCAAGTTCAATTGGACTAAGGTCGCACATATATGGAGGCAATCGGAGAACATCATGGCCATGAAATTTCAAAATTTGGTCTGTACGAAAAGTTTTTTCTGGGCATTTGTGTCTTTCTATTAACATAAAAAGTTCAGTTTTCCTCATTTCTACGGCGAAAGGGACGTTGTTTTTCTCCAGCCACGAAATCATTTCTGCTCTTACAGAATTTCTTGTTGGTGGTTTGTTTTCTTGAATACTGTGGTATGGAGCATTATCCATAACAACAACACTTCTTTCTGGTAGATTAGGCAGGAGCTGAGTGGTAACCCAGCGTTCAGAATTTGTTGAATTCATCTGGCCGTGGTAATCTCCTGTAGCCCTACCCTTCTCAAAGAATGTACCCCCCATGAAAAGTTTATTTTTCTTTCAATACAGGCAACAGTTTTGGACATGTAGGCACCTGTTTTATTACTAAATAAAATTCGCTTATGGTATCTCTAATTACCCTTTTATCAAAATCGTCCAAATGAACATTTCTTTCCTCTTGGCGTTTTCTGTACTTACCTGGAGTAGAAAGGGAAGTCTCACCGGCATCAGCACCTTCTCTACGAATTCTTGTTATTGAGCTGACTGAAATACCAGTGTAATGTGATATTCGCAAATTTGCTTGTTTCACTGCGTGGCTAAGTTTTCCTTGTCGTGATTCCTCATCACAAGTAAGTATAACCCTTCTAATAGTTTCCCGGGCCTCACTATGTATTGTTTTTCCTTTTTTCCTCTGTGGTTCCATTGTGATACACTGTAAACGAAATTGACTACGGCCCACTAATAATTATTACCATTAACTTAGTTACGTTGATGAATAAAACACAATCTTTTTAAACACTGAAATGAAAATGAAACACTTAACCGCAACACACGACTGTGCAAGAGTACAAGGCTTTGTGAATGATTAGTACACTTCAAGGCATGGTCCGCACGTGCAACGGGGAATCACAGCGACAATATTCCCCTCTCCTCATACCCCGCTCGACTTCTCTTGAGCTCCGTACAGTACCTCCACTATGCTAACAATGGTTCAGTTCGCAGTCGCCGCTATCGGCACAGAGTGATCGATTTCGTTTGCGCGGCAGTTGTTTACAAGGAAATGCGTTTCGCTAATTTGTTGACTATTCACTAAGAGACCATTTGAAGTTATCAAACTTGATCGTTTTTATTTTTAACATATAAAACGCTAATTTTGCAACAACTTTTACCCCCCCCCCAGAAAATTCATAAAACGATAATATTTTGCCCCTCCCCAGTAATTTCAATGATGCAGTCTGCAGTAGCGGCTCCGGTCAAGAAAACCACCATTAACGGCCGTGGGTGTCGGCATGCTGACCACATGCCCCCAATCCTGCCATCTGCCTACGGGAGATGACGCAGCGGTCGGGTGGTAGGCCAAGTCCCTCCAGGGATGTAGCGCCACGGAGTTTAGTTTTATATTTTTAATAAAGCAACCTATCACATGCTAGAGTTGAAATGTACAAAGTATCAAAGAAATAACACGAAATTGATGGTTTAATTCTGCATATTGTGTTAGTTTTGCAATAATGCATCATATTTGCTCGATATTAAAATATTCGAGCATATTTAACCAGTTTCTTACATTTCTAACGGTATATTATGTCAGATTTTAGATATTGTGCATATGCCTGTTAATTCAAAAATTTTCAGCTATTTGGGTAAGGGAATGTTTTGGGAACCGACTATACAAGTTGTTGATAGTACATAGCCTATTTTTTTGTAACCGATTGTATAATATTAAAGCAACGTTTTATTCAATAGTTTTCAATTTACTAAAATTTATTGCAATAACCTTGTTTTTTTTAGGTAGATTTCGAAGGAAAATCTACCTATTGCGATCGATACCATGTCATGATTTTCAAAAAGTTCTTTCATATCTTTACAATTCATGCTTCCCTAAGTACGAAACCACCGCCCGTTCAAAAAAAAGAATTGTGATATTTATATATTTATATCTTTACACGCTAGCGGCCGTAATTTTGAAGATATTTGAACCAAATTTGATTATGCCATTTCTAGGCCCAATAGTTCGGACAAGTTCGTTAATGAGCAAAATTGGCCCAAGGGGGTGGTCGGGGGAGGGGGTTGAAATTTTTAAAAATGTATGTATGAAGTATAGAGGGAAACTTTGTTTGAATAAATTAGAGTACTCCCTATGGAGTTCACAGTGACACCAACGATTCGGGGGTTCGAGTGAGGGTGGGGGTGGGGGATGAAAATTCGAAACTTTTGAAACCATGTCTTGTGGGGTATCGTTGAAAAGCTCTTGAGGGGTACTCTACAAATCAATAACAAGTTTCTTGATAGCTCTCATATGACGCGAGATTTTAATGTTTGAAAATAATAACACTTAAAAGAATTAATATCATAATTTTGTCTTGTTTAGCGGCTTTGCCAATTTTATTCATTGCTGATCTTGCGCATGGCCTCCCAGAATATTATATCCTATTCCTGTTGTCAAATCAAATGATTGTAGGCTCTTCCTCTTTACCGAATTCAGTTCTTATTACTGCCGGTTTGCCATGCCAAGGCTAAAAAAGATGAGTGCTGCACAGCGATAATAAATTAAACCAAAAGCACTTTGAAATCTACCTCAGCCTGTAGGCCTGCCTAAAGGTATTTTTCAATTTTTCTCGCCTATCTCCATTACATTATAGTCCAGTCACCAGGTACTTTTGCCTGGAAAAAGGTCCGAAGTTAATGATTTTTTAGTATGTTGTATATGGGTATTCTGAGGTGTAGAATCCAAGTTTTCCAATTCGAGAACCTTGTGCTAACTTCAGGGCAGCCGAAAACCCCCGAAATTTTGGGGCTTTTTTCAATGTTTTCCTTATAACTCCTAAACAACGCGTTTTATCTGAAAATACTCTATTATAAAAATTAAAGGGCAATAAATTTGCTACAATTTTCACTGTTTAAACTTTTTAAAAGTCTAATATGTACCGAGATATGGAGCTTCTTAGTTTCGAGTTATTTTTCAAAATATTGAAAAACTGCAAAAAATGCAGGATTTTTCCTAGTAACTTTCATCTTTCAATATTACTATATGAATAACGTTCAGTAACCTACACAATAGAAACCCCACCCTTAATGAGATGTTCTTTTCAGAATAAAGAACACAATTCTCGATGTATAAAAATGAATTTTATAAAAATATATAATACATGTAATGACATGTGGCTATATTAAGTGCAAAATATGTAAATTATTACAAATTAGTCATTCATATTAATTCATAAAAGCCTTGATCTCTTTGGTTCCAATGGCAAGTCGGCATCATCTCTCAGTGATTCCTCTTCCTCCTGAGCAATGATCTCATGACGTCATCCTCCTCGTCGCACTCAATGTCTGTGTCTTCCTCATTGATGTCAGTTTCAGGCGAATTCTCACAAGCATTTCCTGCACAATTCTTGCAGATGGTTAAGCATCGGAGTCCTGCTTTTTCGCAGCTGCAAGCCCCGGTGCTACACCCTGTCATGCACTCGCAATGTATCCTGTGCAGCAACTTTCCTGGAGCTGCATCCATGGTCTTTGTTATAGGGATCAGCCCTCGTTTCGTTAAAGTCCAGCCCCAAACTGACGGTAACTTTTTGTAGCCCAGCCACGTCTGCACTTGCAGATAGGTACGAAAAGAATGGTACCGGGCAGCGTCTCGTGTAGGGGGCAATCTGGCAAGGTTGAATTTGGATTTTGACACGGAGTTGGAAAATATTCGGTACCGAAGATCATCCAGAGTATCTGTGTCCATGTTACCACCGTACAGTATCACAAGAAACTTTTCCCCTGCTTCCGAAATTTGGCATGGCGTTGCTTCGTTATCTTTGAAAACACTAACGATGTCAGACAGAACGGGTTTTTTCATACATAGTGAAAACTTTCTTCTTTCCTTGTCCAAATGGGTTTGATGTAGTGTCACACCCGCTTGCTGCATGAAGGAAAAGAATATCCTGAGGATTGTATTTGCACGAAGCTGGCGAATACAAAACAATAGGGTATTACCTCTCCCACTCTTTTGGAAATAAACGTTCTTTTGAGAAGAGCCTAATGCAGTCAGCAATACTAAGAGATCGATGTCTTCACCTGTGATAGTAACACTATCGAAGTCAGAAGCCTTAGATATTGCAGTTTTCACTATCATGAAATCAGCATCTTCTATTGCCTGCTTAACTTCGATGCCCTTTGCTGCCATTTCAGTCATCAGCATTGAAATAAAGTTTCTCTTGTTCGTGTCATTGGACAAAAATTTTTCTTGCGACAATGTAACGGCCTTTGTTAACGAAAATAGAAATTTTCTGGACGATTGCAGCAAAGCCCGGCGATATCGTTCAGCTGCTTGGTGCTCTGATAAGCGATGTCACTAAGATATCCATCGGATACTACTATGGCATTATACCCAAAGTGTTTCTGTACCTAGTCCACATAGGTCTTGCACACTGACTCGAACGTGCGCGATGTAGTCTTACCCCATACAACCTTATGCAGTCACTTACTACACATTTTCAGCTGCCAAGGTCTTCATCCTGTAAGGAGTGAATGCTGAAATGGCAGCAAAGGAGGACATCATCGATAAGATCATTGCTCAGAAGGAATTACTGAGAGATGATGCCGATTTGCCAATCGGGAGCAAAGAGACCAAAGCTTTTATCAATCAATATTAATGGAAATTTGTAATAATTTACATATTTTCTACTTAGTTAATATATCCACATATCATATGAAGGATAAATTATTATAAAATACATTTTTATGTATCGATTATTGTGTACGTTATTCTTAAATGAACATCTCATTAAGAATGGGGTTTCTATTGTGTAGGTTATTGAACGTTATACATACTGAAATGTTTAAAGATAAATGTTACTAGGAAAAATGCTCCATTTTCGCAGTTTTTCGATATTTTGAGAATTTTTCAAAACTTTGAAGCGCCATAATCGGTACATATTTGGTTTTAGAAAACATGTGAACAGTTCAAATAATAGGAAATTTCATTCCCTTTAACTTTTTTAATGGCTTTTGTAGGCTAATATGCATTGTTTAGGAGTTATAAGGAAAACACTGAAAAAACCCCAAGATTTCGGGGTTTTTCGGCTGCCCTGAAGTTCGCACAGGGTTCTCGAATTGGAAAACTTGGCCTCCACACCACCGAATATCCACATACAACATATTAAAAAATCATTAACTTCGAACCTTTTTCAAGGCAAAAGTACCTGGTGACTGGACTATAAACCGTTCCACGGGCTTCAAGGAAATCACCCAACAGAACGTCCTGACGGGGGAGGGAGGGGGATGATGGTGTTAAATTTATTAATTTAGATTCACCTACCATTACTACTATTATTATCCATATAGAAATGTTGGAAGATGAAATTTACTAGGGAAAATCCTGCATTTTTTGCAGTTTTTCAATATTTTGAAAAATAACTCGAAACTTCGAAGCTCCGTATCTCGGTACGTATTCGACTTAAAAAAACGTTTAAACAGTGCAAAATGTAGCAAATTTATTTCCCTTTAATTTTTGTAATAGAGTATTTTCAGATGAAACGCGTTGTTTAGGAGTTATAAGGAAAACATTGAAAAAAGCCCAAAAAATTCGGGGTTTTTCGGCTGCGCTGAAGTTAGCACAAGGTTCTCGAATTGGAAAACTTGGATTCTACACTTCAGAATACCCATATACAACATACTAAAAAATCATTAACTTCGGACCTTTTTCCAGGCAAATCCAATTTTCAGTACCTGGTGACTGGACTATTAGGCGATACATCGAAACTTAGCATAGTCAAGACGTAGAGAAAATTAAAAAGAACATTTTTTGTTAAACATATTTCTTTATACAATTAATAGGTATCAAGATAAGTGTTCAACAGAGACAGTAATCTGTGGTTCATGAATGCATATATAATTATCTACCTTGAATGTTACTGTACATTAACCATTAAGGACAATCAGTCACAGGAGAGAGGTTCCATCTGGTGCTGTGAAGTGAACTCTGGCTTAGCTCAGTTGGTAGAGCATTGGCGCGAATAGCAAAAGCTCCTGGGTTCAAATCCCAGTGTCAGAGGAATTTTTCTCCTATAATATTCTTATGTTTCAGTTAATTTTTTTTAGTATGGGCAAAACGCCCTTCAAATTCTTAGCCCTTAATATGGACCTTTAGTATCACGGCCAATGACCCATTTACGAAACTCAATCTAGCTACCGGAGAGAACAGCAATGCATTAAATGCAAAACCCCCTAAACGCTATTCAAAAATAGAGGTGTGTTTGAAGTTTATAGGAGTGGGATAGAGGGGTTTTTGAACTTAACTCTGATTTTCAACATGGCATTATATAGTACTTTAGGGGGCTTTGAATCTCACATATAAATAAACCAATTTAAGCCATCCATACAAATCTGGCGATGTACAAGAGAAAGAAAATATAATTTGGCGTTTACGGGATTTTGAGTCTAGAGGGTTCAGTTGTTTGTTTCGATTTTTGAAATCACGGACGTCATATCGTGGCCATCATTATACAATTGCATGAACTATTCTGACTATGATAAAATGGCATTTATAAAAGTTGAGCTTTTAGACTGTTATCAGTAAAATAGCTTTTATAATGTCATACCGGCCAAACACACAAATCTACAGACAACTTTACTGTAGTATAGACAGGAAGAAAAGATGAAATACACAATCGATTACTTTTATTTCTTCATCATGTTACAACTTCAGTCAGTTATATCAGGTAGGCTACTACGTGCTTTGTAGTAAATCAGACGACGTCGAACCATCGCGGAGCGACTTAGGAGCCGGAAGATCGTCTTCTCCTTGACTTGGGCTGGGTATCCATTAACCAGTCAGTGTCTTCATTTGAAGGCTTGCGTCTTCTGTACACGAACTGGAAGGCCGTTTTCTTCTTACTCCTTACCCAGTCTTCATTTTAAGGTATATACCTCTTCGGTAAATTCTGCTTTTAACAGATACAGCGATCTGTTTAGAGACCTTTTTGCCATCACGGGATTGCTGAGTCCGTAGTCTCGAACCCAGGCTTTCTTGAAGCACCACCATCTTGTGTTGTTTCTTGAGTTGCAGATACCAACGGTATCTTCTGTGTATACCTGTTGATCCACAGGTACATTCCGTTTCACCATATATACTTCCTAGTTATTTAGTTGCATAGAGAGGCAACTTGCCTGGCTCCTCCCAACTTCCTCTTCTTCTTCTTCTTCTTCTTCTTCTTCTTCTTCTTCTTCTTCTTCTTTTACTGATGTGCCTTTTGGTACAGAATTCATTACATTTTCAATTGAATGTTGGCTTCCCATCCTTTCCTGGAGTCTGGGCCATGTTTCTTATCATATGTATCCTTTTCCTTGTACCCAGATACATAGCCAGAATTGTCAGCCACATCCGCACGACCTTCAATTCCCTTGTCTTTACCAGAAGCATCAAATCTCTCCACTGTAGAGCGAGGTGTCAGTTTGTTATACAATTCATCTGCATCCATCTTTTTTTATGATGCCGGATCTTCAACTTCTTAAAGGTGTCCAAGTCAATAGTTTTTGGCCTGTGTGCGACCCAACAAGTGACTTCTTCAGAATAAAAAACAATAAAAACGTGCATATAAGCTAAAAAACTAAAAAAAAAACAATATAAAAAACGCATAAAAGCTCTCAAAAGAATAAATATAAAGCAAAACTAATATGCATAAATGCTATCAAAATAGACGTAAAGAATATAAAAGAAGTAAAGATATAAAATATCCATGGATACGTTCCTATTGTTCCAATCTGTTACCGTGGATAGCTCAAGTGTATTTATCGATTCTCGATCATTTCGAAATATTCCAAATCGCCCTCCTGTGCTAAGCTTTCAATTATTTCTTTCTTTCAGTTTATTAGCTTGTGAATAACATAAAAAAACTGTTAGTCCGAGAGTTTTAAGACTACGTGATGACAGTTTTGATGAAATTTTGCAGTGAATGTTTTGAGAGAATGACTGTAAGTAGTATATGACCACTTTTACGCGAGTAGGTCAAGGTCAAATGCTAACTAGGTCAAGGTCAAATAACTATGCCAAAAGTGGTGGGGGTAATGACGCCATCCAAAATGGCGGATTCAAAATGGCGGATTCAAAATGGCGACTCGCGCCAAATTCAAAATTAGTAAATGCAAAAGTGTGCTAAGTCGAAATTAATGCAAGAGTGATCTAAGTCGAAATTTTAATTTTAAAAATGGGCTAATACTATAAAATTCAGAATAGAGGAATCTTCAAAATGGCGGAAACTACAATATTGAGGATAGGGCGGGATATTTGAATTATGTATTTTTCAAAAAGGTGTAAATTCTGGATCATGCTGAAGACCAACAGGAAACATATGTAATTGGATGGTCTTGATACTACTACCCCCTCCTACAATTGTATTATCATTTCTTTCTTTTTTTCTACTAAAATGAAAATGTAATGATATAGGACGATAGGTGCATGCTTTTTTGAAAAGGCACCTTATTATTATTATTACTTGTGCTACTATTGTATTGTTTAGTTATTATCATCTTTTTCTCTCCTTCTTTCTTTCTTTTCTTTCTAGTGAAATGAAAATGTAAGGATGCATAAGGATAGGTGTAGGCTTTTTGAAAAACGGCACATTATTATAGGAATAAGAATATCTCGTTCTTTTATAAGTAATTACATTGTAATACACTAAGAACAGATCTTGGATATTTATTTAAATATATGTACATAAAAAATATAACATTAATATTAACACTGAAAAAAAGTGTTCATGATTGTCCTCTCTAGTTTATCTAAACGAGCACTGTAATGTTCTACAACATAACCAGACCTTGGTTGTTTATCTCATCTGTTATACAATCATATAAACCCAAATTTTCCCAAGATGAGGGAACAACTTGTTTGTTGACAAGTTTCGATATGTCGTTCTGCATTATAGAGTACTTTGACATAATGTTTGTGATGATGTTAGTGTGTATTGAAAGAAAATTAATATCGTTGCACTTTAAAACAATACATGTCTTCTCGTACTGAATATAACACTGTTTAAAATTCTTACACAGTCGTAGTTTAAACTTTTCTTCAATAAACTGGTAAGGTTTTGCGTTACACATATGTTCATATAGTTTTGGTATGTGTAACAAGAAAGAACTCAATAGGTAGGGTGAAAACATAACACACGCTCCGTAAGAGTTTCCTATTTCCGCACAAGCACTGTAGTTCAATGATGTGTAGAAAACAAAACTTACATATCTGTCTTTGTTTCGGTTGAGGAAATAAATCCTACGTGCCAGTATAGAAGGAACGACTCCTCCCAACTCTACAAAAGTGTCGACGGCTGTGTTTTGCGCTTCCTCTAGAAGTTTCTCCAAGTCTATCACCTCCTCCGTAGACGGAGTGGTTTTCGGATACCTCTTTGTAGGAAGGTTTCGCCTCGAAGGTTTATTCTGAAATCATACAAAAACACAAACACCTTAGAAAATCTATTCACGCTACGTGTATACATGTTATGACAACTTCTTTGTATCAATCACTTCTATACTTGCTTCTCTTGGAAGAGTTTTGCTCCCCTCTCCAATAGCTGTAGACATCATGATTCCAGGAGCATGCTCCTCAAAAGTGTCGACGGTTGTGTTTAGCGCTTCCTCTAGAAGTTTCTCCAGGTCAATCACCTCCTCCGTAGATGGGGTGTTTCCCCGATACCTCTTAGTACGAGGGTCACGCCTCGAAGGTTTATTCTGAAATCACACGAAAACACAAACACATTAGAAAATCTATTCACGATACATGTATACATGTTATGACAAGTTTTTTGCATCCATCAGATCTATACTTACTTTTCTTGCAAGAGTTTTGCTCCCCTCTCCAATAGGTGTAGACATCATGATTCAAGGACGGTACGTTCTATTCTGACGTTACATCACGACCTCGTCTCGTATCATTCTGAAATTAGACAAAAGTAACTGTATTACTATCACGTGATCTAACGGTACTAGAATTAGCAGCAAAACAAGATACCGTTAACAATAATGACTCACGGTGTGAATGTCCGGGAAGACATCTCTGACCTCCTTTCCTTCCGCACAATGATCCCCATGATTTATGGAAGAGGCGTACAACTTCTTTGTCAGGAGTTGTTGCTGTGTTGAAGAGATTCACAAACTCTTGCATGGTCCATCCTCTGTCCATGTAGTATGCGAACATACATGTATACTGTCCGCAGACAGAGGTTCTCAGTCCTTGCAGTCTCAGAGTATTGTAAGTCCAGTTTATTGAATTTTGAATGATAAACTTTGTTATCCCAGGAATTAGAGGTGGAAGACCAAATGAATCAAAGTAATAAGCAAAATTTTGATTTTTAAAATACACGGCAACCCAATGAGAACCAGGTGAACAATGGGGGTCTAGATTAATGATGTAAGATTTAGCTTTGTCTGTTATTCTATGGGGCAGGAGATCGCTAGGATAAACTCCTTCAAAAGTGTGAACATTACGAAGTGCATGGTTTATTTGAGTGGTATTCATTTCCTAATAATCTGTAGTTACTTTTTTATCTTTACAGATTTCAATACTGTTATCGTATTCCGAATAGAGAATACATGTAATGGCTTGTTTTAATTCTGTGTCGAATTTTGCTTCTATTCTAATGTTACCGTTGTTGGGTAAGCTTTTATGACCATGCGAAGCAGAAGCGTCAGGAGTTAGATCATACATTAACATGAAGAACCCTTTTATATACATGTCGTGAGTGATTTGCATACCGCTATTGCTGTGATGGATCCCTGAACCTTTAAATAGAGTATCATAAGCTAGTGTTGTAGTCTTTTCATGATCTGTAGAAATGTTTAACCCTTCTGAAGGAATCTGTTGACCATTTATGTACATGGCAAAAGAATTCAAGGCAAAATGATGAAACTCGTAGGGATTGGAATCCACGGAGCCTGAGAAAGCTGAATTTTTCACCATCGAAAAGAGGAGTCTTTTGGGTAGAGTACCATTGTAAGCATTATCGATAGACATCGATCTAGATCCGGAGCTAAAAGTGAATGTTTTCAAATCCACTCTCGTGATGGGATAGTGGGCATTATGACCTTTTTCCAATGTTTTAACATGTGCTAACAGAATACTGGGTGAAGCTTTGATTTTCTTCACATACAGACCTACATCGAGGAACTTAAAGAAAACTTTAGAGTCTTTGTCTGTACCTAAAAGATAAAACTCTCTCTTAGATTTTGTAAGACGTATCTGCATGTTTACGCCTGGCAACAAAAGTTTCGCTAGATTGAAAATATCACCATGTAGTTTAACAATCATGACTATTGTTTTCGATTTCTTAGACTTTTCATATCTTTCAAGCCAGCCGGTGTTTTTATCATTTGCTCCTAATGTTCCGTTTAGTGCAAGTTCTTTAGGATCTGTCAAACCTTCGATAGCTTTATCTAGATACCAAAATGAGTTAGTCAAATAAGTATTAGAGGCATCCTTTCCATATGCAAACAATGTTTCAAAATACGACCTGTAATTATACAAGCCTTCAGAGGAGGTGATTGACGTTCCATTTAAAGAAACGCTGCATTGCTCGAAGAGCGAATGAAGTAGATTGTTTACTCCGGTAACCTTATCGGTATCTGTTAACTCTGTTCCGTCGTTTTTAACGAATTGTCCTTTCACCATGACCTGTACGTTTAAATCGAGATAGTGTTCATTATCTGCAGGAAGTATGAATTCGAGAACATTTTGATCGACAGGGGTAATGGGTTTACATAATGTAGTAACGTTCCCCAACACTGCTGCCTGAATAGGAGCTTTATCGAAGACGTCGAACTCTGACTTTGTTAGAGCAAGCATCTCGACACTACTGACTACTTACTTCTCTTTACACTACAAAATATATTTCTTATTTCACTATGCGTCTTCATTTTTGATGAACGTTTCCTCTTTCTACCACTACCCTGCATTTTGTTCACAAGTTTCCTAGTTGATTCGTTTACTCTGTTAGCGACAACGTCTTTTACTTTTTCACCTTTCTTCTTAGATACTATATCTGACAGGATATTTGCACCGGCCGAGAGACTTTCACGACCAATGGCTTTAGCACCCGAAAAGAGAAGAGGTTTTATCATTCTAAACAGTCCGCCCAGGAAACTACCTAGACCTCCACCCTGTTGAACATAGGGCCTACCTGTGTAGAAAGGCCCTAGATTGTTAAGACGCCCTCCCGACTGATTGACGTAGTAAGCGGTGAGCGGATCCATCGCAACTGAGTCAGAAACTAGATTGTTTTCTCTTTTTAAAATGTAAAACAAGCGTAGTAGGTTTAGTGCTATCTACTAATTTAGCTAGAGCACCTAACTTTGTTGTCAACTCTATACCTATCACCTGAAATTCTGTACTTTCAACGGGATGGTAGTAAACTAGTGGAAATGAATGGTACATCTGAGGAAAATGAATAATTCTAAGAAGTTTCACATACGAATCTCCTACAAGTTGTGGTTTCATTATATTGCAATATATAAATACAAGTTCTTTCTTTGTAGTGCATGTTGTTAGATTGGTTTTAGCACCTTCCGTAACAGATAAAATTCCTTGAGAATAACTAATTTCACATAATCCCACCTCCCACTGATCTCTCTCTAATTTTATGACTTGTGGTAGTTGCACTTGAAAACTAGCTAGAGTATTGGTAGGAAAAGTTTTGTATGAAGCATCACTGCGTAGAGTAATATAAAAATCTTCGTTCATCATACTAAGTCTTTATCTTTAACCCAAGAATCAAAGTCCTGACCATAACCTCTCCACCGTACGAGATGTTCTTTACTGCCCCTTGCCGTACGCGTGCGTAGAATTTTATCTGTTTTGTAAGCAGTGTCCTTGTTTATAGTTACAGGCGTGAGTTCATAACTATAAAACTGACCCGCAATAGGAGTGTTTCTAAGATTTTCGAGTTCGTATACAGGTTGAGGCGAATGTTTGATTACTTTAACGATTCTGAATATTTCAGTGGAATAGTTTTGTTCGAATCCCTTTTCGAATTTCATCTTCTCTTTTCCTATTCTAACGGTCTGCCCTACATTGAAACGTACAGGTCTTGGTTTCACACGATGCTGTTTGTTTCTCATACGCTTCCATATTTCAGGACATCCTTAAAGGTTACCTTACTAGGAGCCATTCCTGTAGTGGCATGTACAGAATCGTTGTATCCTGCCACAAATCTATCCAACACGTCTAAATACTTGTAACTGTTCTTGAAAGTAAAATATTTGTACATTTTAGTTTTTAATGTGCGATTGAAGCGTTCAACTATCGAACATTTAACATCAGGGTTGCTGGAAACGCGATACTCTATGTTCTCTTTCTTTAAAAAGTCTTGAAACGTTTTGTTTAGAAACTCTTTACCCTTATCTGTTTTCACTACTATAGGATTTCTATTAGATATCTCCAAGACGGACTCGAATGCTTTTTTCACCTCGGTACCTGTCTTAGATTTTAGAGGTACAACCCAGGCGTATTTGGAAAACACGTCAATAGCTACAAGTAAATAGCGTATGTTATCATTATGTTTCGAAATGTTTTGCACATCGGCTAGATCAAGTTCAAACATGTCGTAAATGTTGTTTACCGTGTAAGGATTTCTTGGAAACTTTCTCCTAATAGGTTTATGTAAACTGTAAAATCTTGTGCAAGCAACCATTCCTCGATATTCTTATCTGTAACGGTACTTGCTTGTGAAAGTTTGCCTAGAGTGGAAAAACCCGTAGGTTCTCGAGGATTGTAATAGAGGTCATGTAATCTGTTCATCTTCTCTGATTATAAGTACTCCACCTTTTCGATGGAAATAATTTGACATGACTAGTTTATATTTAAGGGTTCTAGAGGTTTTAAGCTCGTTATTGTGAAGATGTCCGCCAGTTGATATTAAAATGTCTTTGTACATGTCAAGGTCTCCCTCACTTACTTGTTTCAAATCTACTTTCTTTCTAGTAAGAAGTTCCCATAGACTTGCAGTTGTGTTGTACTTCTTATGGTTAATAATTAAAGTGTCGTGTTCTATTTGTATTTTAGAATTACCTATCATATACTCTACCGATTCTTTATCCTTATAGATTCCAAACTCAGTATCTACAATCTTTGGAGAGTTTACGTAAGCTGCCAGGTATTTACCAGCAAGATCTCCTATAACGCTAGGTTTTACATCTACGAGCTCAGGTGCCTGAGGTATCTCGAGTGTTGAAGATTTCTCTGGTGAAACATCTCTTTTACTAGGTTCATCTAACATTCTTTTCTGTCTCTTCGCTGAGATAGGATCTTGTTTTTCACGTATTTTAATCCACTCTTTGTAAGGATCTCTAGAAACTGACGAGTTTGAATCATCAGCACTACGTTTTAAACGTTTGTACTCTTTTATGCTGAGTAACATCATTTTCTGTAACATTACGTTAAAGAACTGATTCCAGACAATACAGCAGACAAGAGAGGAATTAGAAATCCTCCTTTCTGAACTAAAGTTTTCCTTTTCGTAGGGAGAGAAACTTTTCTATCGATAAGATGTCTGAAAGATTTTTTATGTTTGCTCAATTTACGTTTAGAACACGAATGAATTTTACATTGACCGATCAAAACGTTCAGAGCACACTCTATTATAGCAAGTATCAACTCTTTGTTAGCGCTCTTTAGAATAAAACTTCTCAACTTGGGCGGAGCCTTTTTAAGAACTTGTAAGGTATGGTAATGGGATTTTATCCGTTTCATGCTTTACAGGCACGTAAACCTTTGTAACTTCGGATGGAAAGATGTTAGTTCGGAATCTAATCAAATCGTTAGTTCTCTGACAAAAGTCTATTAACATATAACCGTGAGCCTTCTTCGTTGCGTTTTGAAAAGCTTTGTAAAACGCTCTACAGTTTTCAGGGTACACTTGTCTAGCTAGAAAAGTTATCTGATTTTTATCTCTCAAGTTTCTAAACAAGACCATATACTTTGTATTGAGAGAAATATCTCTACTGTGGGAAGATTGATGAAAAAGGTTCTGAGTGATTAAAATTACAGATATATTACGATGATGACAACCTTTTGTGAATATTGAAGACACCTCGTTAGAGTAGGCTTTGTCTAGTAAATCGTCTAAAATTATTAAAACAGGTTTACTACAGTCTTGTTTCTCTTCAAAGTTTGGAAGACCTTTATGATACGTCACAGGGGTATTGAATTTACTAGACGGAGGAATGGCATTAGTTTCACCGAAACACCACAAAATTCTGCTGTAATTACTTACGTTTGATAGATGATTCAAGTTGTTGATCAGTTTTATAGTGAAAGTAGTCTTACCACAAAAACTTGGACCTGAGACAATTAAAGTGAAAGGGTGTTCAAACTTTACGACAACCATAACAGTCTCTTATCATAGGCATGGGTCCATCCCAGCAGTCGTGATCAGGATAATGTTTATCACATCTAAGACACTCTTTAACTATTGCACTACGTTGAACACTTTGAGGGAGTTTATCGTACACTAGATAAATACTTTTAGCTGCACAAGAAGCTAAAAATTCCGGGGATAACTCAGCCAATTCTTCTCTAGTATGATGAATAAGGGTTCTGTGGATCAACAACTTCTTCACTCCCAAACATTCTAGAGACGAGGACGAGTCCATACTGACACGGTACTTTATCCTCGTCTTTATTTATACCCGTAAGGGTGGGAGTCGAACCCACCGCGAACTCTGTATCTTTTACTGAAACAGAGACGGTATTTCTTACCTTCGGGCTCCGTGACTATACTCGGACCAGCCTTTCTCTTTATTTTCTTTTCGGTTCTCACAGAGACAGTAGCACTGTGATCACCGTTCAAAACCATGTTCTTAATAGTTTCGAAATTCACAATCTGTAAAGCCTTATAATTTAAGGTGATACCTCTAACTTTACAGACAGATTTTGTGGTGTTTTCGGATAGAACAAGTACCTTGTAACCATAGTTCTTAGGACCTCCGGTAGCAAATTCGGAAATGTAAGCGTCTGGCCCATCGTCACTAAGTTCGTCAGTCATGTCTCCTAAATAATCACCTGTAGGTACTCTGTATTCGTCCTTAGGTGTTTGCGTGTAAATCACGCTGTCAGTGTCGCAGTACAGAGCTCTACGCTGCAACTGATCAAGGTAGGAATAGAGTTCCATTCTACCTCCTGTTGTCACATAGGCCCCATGAACCACACTGGTGTGAGGAAGAGTAACCTGTTCCTCTTCTAATGGGACCCACGAAATCCACACGACTTCATCGTTTGCAAATAGAAGTCTTCTAATTTCTATCCCCGGTGTCGTGAGGAACCTGTACAATTCTAGAGGGTCTTTAACAAGTTTTGTCTTGCATCTGTCAGGATTCTCAACGAGCTTCCCCAGAAGGAATTCAGACATAACTTGCTAATAGTCCTCTTTCCAGCGTTCTTTTCGATTTGTGTGGGGTCTAACTGAATGCCTTCATATTCGAAAAACAAATCGATATATTTCTTTTTTTCTGTCTCTGATGTCACCCAAGTAGGGTATCCGCTGGACTCTGTTTTGATTTTCAGGAACAGGTTAATATAGTCCACGAACAAACCACCCTCACGGTTTTCACGAGAGTACCTTGTAGTTTTGTACTCTAGAAATTCGTGGACTTTCATAACGGAATATCCTTTCTGAACAGCTAATCTCACCTCGTCCACAATCCAGGTACCGGTGAGAGCCCTCTCTTCCTCACTAGCATGATTACATCTGACATTCTCGCCTAATATCGCACATGTGCGACAAAGGGGAAACAAGAGCTTACCATTCCACCTGAAAGGCAAAACTGGATGGTAGAGCTCTCGCGGAGGAAGGACCGTGCATTTGATAACACCTTCTTTGTTCATCATGAGGTTGACATCCACACACTGATCCCCCACGTAAACAGTGGGATGTCCTACAGGAAATTTAAAGTATTTGCAGATATATGGGTATAACGACATAATATCTGCGTACAGGATTTTTTCGGAACGCTTCTCGTCCACCTTGTGGAAAAGGCGCATAGCTTCTGTTCGCCCTCCGTAGACCGAGTCTCTCAAGACCAGAGGAGCATCACCTATCAATGGGTCCTCTTTCAACGCAGGGAATTTCTCGAGTACGAGATCAATTTTACATTCCCACATTGCGTGAACAGTATACCCACAGGATCTGATCTTCTCCAATCTGGTCATGGTGTTTTCGTATTTCTCAGCTAGGGATTCGGAAGAATCCATCATGGGTACGTCTCTGTTAGGTCTACAGAGACATCCATGATAATAACTCCCGAGAAATTCGAAGACCTCTCGTGGTTCTTCACAGAAACCGTCTACTTTCCATTGTGGGAATTCAGGTAGGCGAACTTCTCTTCCGTTACCCGCATGACGGATGATTATGTTCCTCTCCTTGGCTTCGTGGATAAGCCACATGAGGAATTTCCTTCAGTGCCTGCCTGCTGTACGGTAGCCGCAGGGAGGAACCAGACCTATGGCTTTGGGTTGGAGAAAAGTCTTACGAAAGATTTTGTTACAGGCCGACGCAATAGTAATGGCCTCTGCAAAAATGTCTATCTTGGCTATTTCCCAAAAGAGGGATTTGAAGAGAGTGCAGGCTTCTCTCAACACTGTAACGTCGGCCCGGCAATACTTTTCCAATTCTTTTTTCTTGTCAAACTCCTCGTTTTCGACAGACTTATGCCAATCTAGAAAAACTTCTCGGTCTTTCTCAGACATGGTGTCAAGTCCGTAAAACGATTTGTCAGGATGAGGACCAACGTAATTGAGGTTTTGACTGGTGTTGAAAAAATGCGGGTAATAACCTTTGGCAATATCGGTTAAGCCGAATGTCTTGGGGAAACTTCGCAGAGGAAGTGGGATGAAGTTTAAACTGTCTAGAAAGACGAAATGTTCAAACTTCATGCACAAGATTTTGCATCCAGACATGACCAAGTCTGGAGTCCACTTTTCTCTAATAGCGAAGTCGAGAATAAACTGCAGATCGTAAGCTCTTGCGTTGTGTGCAATGATGATGAGGTTTTTGAACTGGGGTCTGTGTATTCTCAGATAATCCATGAAACTACGGATAGGATCTTCCCAAAATGAATGAAAACGTGGTCCGCAATTTGAGCAGTAAGCGTCTTTAGACGACTCACAATGGGAACAAGATTGTTGAGCACAGAGTAGATTGGAGACATGAAGAAAAGTATTGCCTTTCGGTAGCGTGTTTTGAGTTGACTCAATATCGTAATAGATGTATAAAATCTTGTCAGAACGCTCAGTGATTTTCAAGGGGGCCATGTAACATTCGTGTCCTGTGTCTGGCTCATAAGAATTACAATTACTGCAGTAAGTTTTAAAACATTCATGTCTCTTTCTGTACGCATTAAACTTACCGCAATCTTTACAACGCTGTAGAGCCATACATACACTGCGTCCCTCGATGAGGTTACGTTTGTGATTATCTAAGCATACTTTTCCACGGAAAAGTCTCCTACAAAAATCACAAAACATAGACTTCACGTTTTCGGGACAGGGAGGAGTAGATCTACAGGAAAAGCAAATGTGCTCACAACAATGTTGCGCACCACGTTCGAACCCTTTATTACACCCTTCACAGATGTGGCGCTGGGCCATAGCTCCTTTTATATTAACAATAGTATGGTAATGACGTTCGTCTGGGTCGTATACAAGGTATAGTCTTTGTTTGTCTTGTCCGTTGTTTCCGTCAAATATCACTCTATCGAGATTAAAGCCCTTGTAAACCACTAGCCTATATTTATTCTGAAAATGCTTTTGAAATGCCTGAAGCTCCGCGATTCCTCCACCGTTCGAGAGATCTACACCAGATTCTCTCAAAAGCGCTTCAACGTTTGCTTTGATTTTCCTATTACTCATGTTAGTCTTCATGTAGTTAGGATACTCAGGGTCTTGCTCCACTTTAGCAACTGCCATCACAATAGCGAATGCAAGACACTTTAGAACTGATTTAATAAAAACAACGCTTTTTTCAAAAGGGCAAGTGCAGCAGTCGTACGAGCCCTCGTAGGTACACCTACACCACCGTTACCGTTTGTCATGTGGACAATATCCACAACCGAACGTAATCGATCAGTAGCGTTGAAGCGCTCGTTCGACTGACACACTTTCTGAACAACGCTAGCGATCACTTCCATGTTAATCTGATCTTTTCTCCTATAGGAGATACCGATAGGTTTGTCCATATTATTAACCTCGTTAAAAATAGTGACACCAACCATATCGTGATCACTAGCTTCTACTAAAGCATGGTCTATTACATCTTGCAAACATGCTTCAAAATAGTTAGGTCTAGAATTTTCACCAGGTTCTCTAAGGTTGATAACCAGTTGCAGGCCAACAGCACCGAACCGTGGATAGTCTTTACGACTAGATTCCAGAATCGTGAATGATGAGGGGGCTGCCCTTTCATTCACGGTACTATCCGGTACGTTGTCTGAACCTAGTTCGTTTACACCCGCATTTTCGGGTTCAGCTTCATCTTGAGAAGTGGTACCTATATTGTTTCCAGATTCCTCGGATAATGTATCAGTATTACAATCTGGCAAACTCGAAGTTTCTATTTCATCATCATCAGATTCCGAGAGAGTTATAATCTCTATATCTCTTCCGGAATCAGATAATGGTACAGTATTATTCTCGTTTTCAGCTTTAATACTTATAGCACTTACGGAATCTAGAGACTTTATCGAATCCCTTTCTCCTTCCGAATCTGACGTGATATCAATATAGTTAGATGTCATTTTGTATGCAAACTGTACTTACTCACTGTTATTCAGCTGATTAGGACACCTTATGGGAGATTCTGAAAGAAAAGAGACAGAACATAAGAATTATTATTATTATTATTATTATTATTATTATTATTTTTAAAAAAAGGAATATTGTTTTGTATTGAACAGAAAACATGAATAAAAGTTTGTAGACTTTCATGCTTTTTCTCTTACAGCTCGCACCGTTCAATATTTCACTCCACGTCGATTGAGGTTTTGTGACAAACTGTGAACAAATAAACCATTCAGTTTATGATATAGGGAAACGGTGTAAGTGTATAACTGTGAAAATTTGTTTGGTTTCTAAAAATATGTCTCACACTAATTTTATTAACAGTAAACTGAAAGTAAGTTATTAAACAAGAACGTTGTCCTTGTGAACATCCTGTTAGGGTCTTCCGATCATGTCGGAACAAGCTTGAAAACTATAACGTAGGGGGTCAGTAAACATCCTGTAAGAAATCCGGTTCCCCCACCTAACTCTATTTTCAAACATGAAAGTTCTAAGAAATACGGTTCCGGTTTCTAATTAACTATTTATCTATCTATCTATTTTCAGACAAGGACGTACTAGCGTAAGATCCTGTTGACTCATATAATTCTGAATATGATTTCCGTATAGGAGCAGGTCGTAGCAAGTTAAGAAAATCCGTTATCTGATATCCGCTTAAAGGTCATTGTATCTAGGTCTGTAAACAAGGATGTACTCATATAAGATCCTGTTGAGTCATATAATTCTAAATATGACTAAAGTATAGGAGAAGGTCGTAACAGTTTTGAACTACATCCTGCATATAATTCTATTTTCGAACGAAGTTCCGTGATGACGAAAACCGTTACTCAATTCAAGCTATATAAACTGACTGACAGTTCCGTCTTGAAACATTGTTTCATAGTTGTGTGAATAGTGAAGACTAATTATTAGTTGGCGTGTGCATCTACATCTGAACTTCTTCTTCTTCAGCTAACATAATTGTCTTTTCTCCTAGTGCTATAGAGGTAAGTGACATCATGTTTGTTTAATAATATAATTAACTTCTCGTTTGTTTTCCTATTTCAAATAACTTCGTTTTCTGATAAAAAAAATCGAATAAATCATGCATACTTTTTTCTAGGTCGACATATTATTTATTAATATTATTATTATTAATCAGAGTATTTTTCTGTTTATTTACAGATGGCTCTTAATATCGTAGAGAGATTCAACAGCGCTAGTATCCAGAACAGGTGTGTGCCCATAAATCAAATAGAGATTGATTCTGCCTATTTTATACTAGAGTGCGATGTGAAAGAAACACGCTTCGGTCAAAGTGTAATGTTGAAAATACGACAGAAAATTGACAGTGAAGTTTTAACAGTGTTTCTTCCCCGAAAATATACAAAGATCTTCTCTAACGAAGATGTTACAGCAATAAACGGAGGGAATATTAAGTTAAATTTGGTATATCATGGAACATTTCAGAACAGTAAAGCTTATAATTTATCAATATTTAATGCAGAATGAGTGATATTAGTTAGTGAGGACTAATATTATTTTTCCTTTTAATTTCCGTAGGAACGGTGGTATAGTAGACTTTCAGTTCTTCACAGAACACCGAACCAAAAAATGTTTCGTGAAGGAGCTTGCAGCATGTAAGATAGACTCTGAAGAAACATATCATTACCTTTTTAAAAGCCCACGGGAAATTTTACCGCATCAAGCAACTAGACAGTATTTGGAACATTATCACCATGGAATCAACTACACGAACGGCTATCTGGAATATTGTTTAATGGAGAATATTTTGAAAGACATTTTGAACAATTCTACCTATGTTTGTGTTAAAGGTTTAAATAAACAGGAGGTTTTAAAAAATATTTTACCAAGTATGCATGTCCATGAATTACGAGATTATAACTGTCCAAATCTTAAGAATGTAGTGAAGTTAATTCCTGTATGTAGTTTTCACGGTACAACAGTACGTGACGTACGATGTTCGTTACAGAACGTTGTAAGTCTACAGGGGTGGCTTAAAAACACAATACATTAATTTTTGAGAACAAGAAAATAAAAGGTTATTATTACTGAGGGTAAATTGTGCACTCTTATTATAAAACAAAACACAGCTGAAGTTAAACAACGTTACATGGAAAAGAACTTACCTCTGATAGTGTTGGTTTTTTCTGGATGAAGAAGAAGCTGAATCACTATCACTTTCAGTCACACGTAGAGATATAGACACTCACGAAATATAGAGAACGTATGAGATCATATGTCAAAAACATTTCTCTTTTATAGCTAGAGGAACACGTCATATTGATGAGCTACAATTAGCATGCAGGATGTTTGTGTGTATGTGTATTTTCAGTCATTTTCTTGTCGGCAAGGGTGACCTGGAAATTTTCAGGATGTAACGGTTGATCTTCACCTGTACAGGATGTATTTTCATTCAGTTCCGTGTATAAGATTCATGTCGGTGATTGCTGTTATGACTTACATCATGCTTCCAGGATATGACTGATTGTGTATTTCTATTTCTATTAGTTCCGTCTATAACGGTTTTTCAAGATCCTTATTGTTAATGATGAGAGAATAAGGATGTTGTGAAAAAAAATACGTGTGTTGCGACACCATAATGATGAGCTGTAACCACTATTCCGGATATAACTGTTCCGTGATACCTATGATGAGTAAGAATTACTTTTAGACGGCCTACATATTGGTAGCTATTAATGATTTGTATGTACTGGCTTATTGTATTATAATAATAATATTTCTTGTGAAACTTAAATAAATAAGGTACAGTTAAACGATGATTTATTTACCCCTGAAAAAACATTCCTATCCAAAAATCAGATGTAAGGTAAATATAGATGCATTTTGTGTACATTGGCAATATCCTAAGATTATTCTGTCGGTTCATACATTTGAGAACTGGTTTCATAAGAGGTCATGCAATTAGCATTACCAGCTGATATTTATTTCACATATTTTAAAACATTATTCATTTAAGTATAGTACCTACATCTTTGAAATTTTAAAGGTTTAATTCTTACACTCTAACAGGTGAATGTTAACAATTTGAAGGAAATAGGACAACTGGAAAAAAGTTCTGATATAAATTATTGTTCACCACCTGTGATTCATATACAAAGTTACTGTAATTCCTTAGAGCTAATATATATAACTTTTTTTAAAAAATAATATTTAGTGAAGTATACTAGTTACAGCTTTGAATTTTTAAAGGTTTAATTCTTACACTCTAACAGGCGAATGTTCAAAATTTGAAGGAAATCGGACAATTGGAAAAAAAGTTCTGATATAAATTATTTTTCCGCAGTTGTGATTCATAAATATAGGGATGTTTGAATTCTAGCGAAAGTAATCATTGAGCAAAATATAGATTGTTATCATGGTAAGTGTTACAGATTCAACCTATTGCTAACGGTTAACTACGTAACAGGATCTTGTTGCATGACGACCTCAGTGCTCAAGGTAATATTACTGTTGAGAGTTTTTCTCTAAGTTGGCTACCCTGCGCGGTAGTGTGTTTCGTGTTGCATGTTGGTACTAGGAACTCTCTCTTGAGCAGGAAGACGAGGGAGAAGACAAGATGTCGCATGTCTAGCTACAAGGACGGGATGGTGTTCTTGCTTGGATTGTTTGATTGACCAGTTTCGCAGTACTTTACAATCATCTCTTTATGTTCATTAATAGTGCAATATAATATACAAGGTTTTTATAAATAAACCTACTAGAGGACTTGCTTTGTTTGTCAGTTGTGTTGTGTTCAATTGTGTAACGGAAGCCAACCTTGCATCCTTGGGCAGACGTTATAACTACCATTTACAGTCCACTACAAATTGAAAACTTGTCTTGAATACAACATAATTCTTGGTCCACCGGCCGTGATAATTCTTGGTATTGACAGCCGTGTTTGGAAATTTGTGGAACTTGGAACATTGTGATTGTGAAATTTGCATACTGCGAAATTAAATTGTACTGGAACATTACGACATTGTCTTGCATTGCCGCCATAGCTAGCGTCTACCTTTGTTTGAAAAGCGGGAAAGTTGCAAGCAGTAATTGTAATTGAACATTGACATCGTGTGTATTGAACATTGACATCTTGTGTAATATAAATAATAAGAAGATATTGCATTTGAATATTCTTGAATTATTTGTGCAAAATAGACAATTACGAACAGTATTACTAATACATGGAACCACGTGTGAAATGTTGCATCATCTTGCATTGTTAAAAACGTATCACAGCACAGAAGGGTTAGCAAACTGTGGAACTGTACCCGTTGAATAATAACTTTAAACTTTGTGAGCTGAAACATCAGTGATTGTAATTGAATTATTGGTACTTTGAAAGTTAATTTGAAAAGACATTCAGCAGCATTACATCGCAGATGACGTCACGTTCTGGGAATCTTGCCAGACATCTTGGACAAAATCTACGACTTCATGGAGCTGTCTGATGTTGCCATTAGTGATACAATAATTCAACCAACTGTAAGTTTGTTCCATTTTTGTCTTGCTTGTCCTAACTTGACTAGGGAAGACATCCTGTCTAAAATCCTAAAACCTACTTCTAATACTGAAACAAAGAAGTACTGACTTGCTTGTTAATCTTGTTTGACGGACTTGAATTAATTAAATATTCAATTGTTCGCTATTGCGCTGTTGTACATTTTAATAGAAATTTGTTTTTCATTAATAATAATCAATTGTTACATTATTCATCATGTCGTTTGAATCAGAAGCAAAGGCTATTCAAAAACGTGGCTTACTAAAAAGATCATTAACTCATCTTGAAAAGTTCTTGAACCGTGAGGAGCTGTCTAGAAATGAATTGATAGCCAGGCAAAATGAATTACCGGAAATTTGGAAGGAGTTTAATGATGTTAGGGAATATTTAGAATGTCAGTTAGATTCAAAGTCTAGTGAAGATCATTTTGAAGAACATGAAGTGTTTAAAAACAGGTATTATACAATATTCGGTAGGATTCAAGATCTGATTGATGCTGGGGAAAGACCCACAAGTCCCAGCAATGCATCTGTCATTTCGAATAACTCCACTCGAAGCAGTAGTAATTTGAAACTCCCACCCATAGAATTGCCTTGTTTCAGGGGAGATTTGACAAAATACTTGACATACAAGAACACATTTGAAAGCTTAGTTATCAACAATACTTGCATTGATAATGTGCAAAGGTTGCATTATTTGTTGTCTTCACTTCAAGGTGAACCCAAAGAGTTATTAAGTAATTTGACCATTTGTGATGGTAATTTTTCGGTTGCTTGGAATTTGATTGATGAAAGATACAATAATAAACGGTTGATTGTTTCGCAGCATGTGAAACAGTTGCTTAATCTTCATAGTTGTAGTAGTGGTACTTCAAGTGACTACCGCAAATTGATAAATGAGGTAAAATCTAATCTTAGTGCCATTGAGAATTTGGAAGCGGAGACTCCACTTCATGAAATCTTGTTGCAGGAATTAATTCTGAATAAAGTCAAAGTTAATCACAGAAGTGAATGGGAAAATAAATTTGCCTCCTCTGATATTCCGACATTAGACAATTTAATTGAATTCTTGGAAAGGAAATGTCAGACATTGGAATTAACAGAAGCTAACAAAACTGTTGTTGAGCACAAACGTGATTTCAAACCTAAACTAAAGGCACTTCATATTGCTAAAAACAGTACCTCCTTGAATTGTAAATTTTGCAAACTTGACAACCATAATATTCTCGATTGTAGGAAGTTTAAACAAGCAAATATTGATCAACGTCGTGAATTTGTCAAAGAAAATAAACTTTGTTACTTGTGCTTTTCAACTTCTCATATGTCCAAACAATGTAAGCAACCCAGGTGCACGAAATGTAACGGAAATCATAACTTGTTGGTTCATAAAGAACAAATAAATCCTAATAATAATAATAATAATTCAAATGTTGATCGTTCTGCAATCATCTCGCCTGCAGCAATGAAAGTGATCTCAGGATTAGGCTCAAATGTTTTGCTGAGTACGGTTAGTGTTGGAGTGAAAGCTAAAACTGGAGAAGTTTTAGTGGTTAAAGCCTTGTTGGACTCAGCGAGTCAATTATCATTTGTAACCTCCAATCTTGTCAAATGTCTTGGTATTGGTACAAAATCTTGTCGTTTACCAATTGTTGGCATAAGTAATTCAAACGTTTCTCCTGTAAGCTCCACTTGCAATCTTGTTTTATGCTCGCAGATATCAGACTATAACTTGAATTTGAATTGTGCAGTAGTAGACACCATCACAAGTCCGCTACCTGCTCAGAAAATTGATTGTTCGACTTGGAACATTCCCACTGATATTGTTCTAAGTGATACTAGTTTCAATCGACCTTCACCGATAGACATTTTGTTGGGAGCTGATGTTTATTATGAAATTGTGTCTGGTGATACCTTGCGTAGGGACAATTATCCTACATTACTAAACACTAGATTTGGTTGGGTACTGTCAGGTATTTTTCCTGAGTCATGCGTTAAACCTAATGTCAAGGCTCGTTGTACTAATTTTGTGAAACTTGACCCTCTTGACTCAAAGTTGCAAAAGTTCTGGGAACTTGAAGAACTTCAGCAGCCAGTTCTTACTCCTGAAGAAAAAGCTTGCGAAGAACATTTTGTAAATAATGTTCAAAGAGATGAACTCGGAAGATTTGTTGTCAAACTTCCAATTCGTTCAGAAGTATCTCCTGTGGCTGAGTCTAAATGTAATGCCATTAAAAGACTTAAGCAAATTGAAAAAAGATTCTTGAAATCTCCAGAGTTAAAGGAGAAGTATGTTGATTTCATGCATGAATACATTGACTTAGGTCATATGGAAAGTGCACCCATTGAAAGTTCTGATTCGTTGGATTTTTACTTGCCCCATCATTGCGTATTGAAGGATTCTAGTACTACAACAAAACTGAGAGTTGTATTTGATGGAAGTTGTGAATCTTCAAACGGAATATCTTTGAATTCCATGTTAATGGTCGGACCTACCGTCCAGCCTGACTTGTTGTCCATTATCCTCAAATTCAGAACTTACATTGTTGCCCTATCAGCTGACATTGCAAAAATGTATCGATGTGTATTGGTCCATCCTGAACATCGAAATCTTCAGAAAATTGTTTGGCGTGAATCTGCTGATGAGGAAATAAAGGATTATCGTCTAACAACTGTTACATACGGTACCAGTTCTGCTCCTTTTCTTGCTACAAGGTGCTTAGTTCAACTTGCTGATGAGTGCAAAGACTCTCACCCCATTGCTTCAGAAACCATTCGATCTTGTTTCTATGTTGACGATCTATTGACTGGTGCAGATTTAGTTGAAGAAGCTAAACAACTTCAATGTGATATCACTTCTGTATTGGACAGTGCTCAGTTCCATCTTAGAAAATGGACGTCAAATTGTCCAGAAGCTCTTGCTAATGTACCCTTGGAAGACAGAGAACTCTCTTCGCCTTGTAATCTTACAAATGATGAAGCTGTTAAGACTCTAGGTATTGTTTGGCACCCTAAGTCTGATGAATTTCAGTTTCAAATAAATTTGAAGGAAGCTCCTAATCTTGTCACTAAGAGAAGCATTCTTGCCATCATCGCATCCATATTTGATCCTCTTGGATTGTTAGGTTGTGCAGTAGTCAAATGCAAACTTGTTCTGCAGGTTCTATGGCAACTAAAAATCGATTGGGATGAACCGTTAGACTCTCACACTAACATTCTTGAAACTTGGAATGCTATCTACAGTGAACTTCCACTTCTTAATACACTTCGAGTTCAAAGGAAGGTAATGCCTTTTGTTAAGAACAAGGTTATTGAAATCCATGGTTTCTCAGATGCTTCAGAAGCCGCATATGGTGCTTGTGTATATGTCAGAACAGTGTCTGACAGTGATGAAGTTTCAGTTGTATTGTTGACTTCCAAGTCAAGAGTTGCTCCGTTGAAACAACAGTCTATTGCACGACTAGAGTTGTGTGCTGCTCTCTTGTTGTCTCGTCTTATGGCTAAAGTCATAAATTCGTTAAACTTGGCTGTTCCATTCTCCACATATTGTTGGACGGATAGCACTATAGTTCTGTGTTGGCTACAGAAACCTCCTAATTGTTGGAAAACTTTTGTGGGGAACCGAGTGTCGGAAATTCAATCTCTCACCTCAGTCTCAGAATGGAAACATGTATCTACCCATAGTAATCCAGCTGACTACTTGTCACGAGGAATTGTTCCTTCACAACTGTTTTCGCTTGATATTTGGTGGCATGGACCTACTTGGTTGCGAGAATTGTCTCCAACATATGAAACCTTTGTTGCTACTAACATACCATCATCAGTTGAGGCAGAAACTAAAACGTCTTTGAATGTGCTATTAGTTAATGTGCATTCACCTGACTTGGAACGTTTCTCATCCTATTGTAAATTGAAGCGAACAATTGGAAATTCCATTCTTAACTTTGAGGAATTATCCACGCTCTTGTATCAGATTGAGTCTGTGTTAAACTCGAGACCTCTTTGTCCCATGAGTGATGATCCAGATGACCAGTGTTATTTGACTCCTGGACATTTCTTAGTAGGAAGACAATTGACTGATGTTCCTTCACCTGACATATCCAACAGTCCCTTGTCCTATCTGACAAAATGGAATCTAGTTCAAAAATTGTATCAGGACTTTTGGAAGAAGTGGTCAAAAGACTACATGCAATCGCTCCAACAGCGACGTAAATGGTCGTCTACTGGATCTTGGAAGCCTGCAGTAGGAGATCTAGTCCTCCTACGCGAAGACAACCTGCCTCCACTTGTTTGGAAGACTGGAGTTGTGAAAGAACTGCATCCCGGTGGTGATAATGTCACACGTGTGGTTACGGTGAAAACAAAGACTGGTTTGTTCCGTCGTGCCATAGTGAAACTTTGCCCATTGCCTAAAGATGTTGACTAACTAATTGTAAATTCAATCTTTAATAATTTAAGTTCATTTTATTTGTTTGTATTTGTTTGTATTTGTTGAGTGTTGAAGCCCTCAAAGGGGGGAATATGTTGAGAGTTTTTCTCTAAGTTGGCTACCCTGCGCGGTAGTGTGTTTCGTGTTGCATGTTGGTACTAGGAACTCTCTCTTGAGCAGGAAGACGAGGGAGAAGACAAGATGTCGCATGTCTAGCTACAAGGACGGGATGGTGTTCTTGCTTGGATTGTTTGATTGACCAGTTTCGCAGTACTTTACAATCATCTCTTTATGTTCATTAATAGTGCAATATAATATACAAGGTTTTTATAAATAAACCTACTAGAGGACTTGCTTTGTTTGTCAGTTGTGTTGTGTTCAATTGTGTAACGGAAGCCAACCTTGCATCCTTGGGCAGACGTTATAACTACCATTTACAGTCCACTACAAATTGAAAACTTGTCTTGAATACAACAATTACGATGCATTGCAAGTTATCAATGTTTATAACTCAAAGAAGAAAAAATATACATATCGCTTACATTTAACTATGATGTTAATAATAATTTGGAGCTCTTCTATTTAGCAAGCAATGTCTTAGTTTATAGAAATTTGAATAATAAACAAAGTAATCGCTGTATTCGTAAGGGAAGTTGCTTATCAGTTTTTAGCGCTGCATACATAATGTGAGCTCCCCTACCATACACAGAATTCACAATTTAAAAAGCAGTCGCCGCATTCGTAAACGAATTGTTTAACAGTTTTGGCACTGCATCCTTAAAAATAAGCTGACCTACCGTACACAAAATTCAGAATTTAAAAAGTAGGCGCAACTATATAATACAGTAGTAGTAGTATCCTTACCTTCCACTTAGTCCTGTTCCCTGTTTTTGTCACCATCTTCCTTCCTCACTTTAAAAATACATATTTCATATATCCCTCCCAATCCGGCATCTTGTAGCCATACCATCAGCGTGTCTTTCTAGAATTTCCACCAAGTTTGAAAAATACAAAATTCATATATCCCGCCCTACCCCAGCCATTTTCAGACTTCCACTATTTTTATATTTTCAAATATCACGCTATTTTAAAAATAAAATTTCGACTTAGATCACTCTTGCATTAAATACACAATTTCGACTTAGCCCACTCTTCCAATTTACTAATTTTGAATTTGACGCTAGCAGCCATTAAAAATAAAATTTCGACTTAGATCACTCTTGCAATAAATACACAATTTCGACTTAGCCCACTCTTCCATTTAATAATTTGAATTTGGCGCTAGCGGCCATTTTTTTTGAATCCGCCATCTAGGGATGACGTCATTACCCCCACAACTTTTGACATAGTTATTTGACCTTGACCTAGTTAGCATTTGACCTTGACCTACTCGCGTAAAAATGGTCTATAACTACTACTGTATGTCTCATTTCTAAGTTAAGCTGCTGCACTTATGGTGAACTGTAATTAATATCTGATGTGAATGGAGATACTAAATAAGCTTTTTTATACAGGGTGTTAATGAATAACACAGAAATATTTTACCTGTGTATAGAGGGGACATAGCCAAGTAACTTTATTAGGGCTTCCACATCAGAGGAATTTTTCTCCTATAATATTCTCATGTAATGTCCAACAGAGACAATAATCTGTGGTTCATGAATGCTTATATATCTATCGTGAATGTTAACTGTGCAATAACAGTGGGAGCCCGGTCACAAAAATCACTAATTAGTGTGCCTCACAGTACTGCATATGACATAACTTGTCTGTCAGTGAGGTAGACCATTAAGGGCAGTCGGTCATAGGAGAGAGGTTCCAGCTGGCGCTGTGAATTGAACTCTGGCTTAGCTCAGTTGGTAGAGCAGTGGCACGGGTTGCCAAAGGTCCTGGGTTCAAATTCCAGTGTCAAAGGAGTTTTTCTCCTATAATATTCTCATGTAATGTTCAACATAGACAAAAATCTGTGGTTCATGAATGCATTTATGTCTATAAGTTCTGTAATTTGTCTCATATGTGAAGTTAAAGGGAAATTTTTGTTAATAAAGAGTTCCCATCAACCTAAAGGAACAGACTACTAAAAAATGGAAAGAAATAGCAAACATTGATATTTACAATTTTAAATAACATTGTCACACATTTCTCAATAAATTCGTCCAATTCGTGAAATCCAAGTTTCGTGATATTTCGTGCATTTGACTTAATACTGATATTTTAAGCACCTATCAAGTTAAATATGTGGTACGCCATAGCGTAGTGGTTGATGCGCTGCGTTACAAACCGGAAGGTCGTGGGTTCGTTTCCCAATGAGGTAGCTGGAGTTTTTCAATTGGCATAATCCTTATGGTGGCCCCTATAGCCCTGAGGTCGACTCAGCCTCCAACAGAAATGAATACCAGAAGCAATCCTGGGGGTAAAGGCGGCCGGTGCGTAAGGCTGACAACCTTACCACCTTCACGTAACGAATGTCTAAAAACTAGGAGCCTCAACATTCAGGATCTCTCTGAGCCTCCATGGCCTGTATAGGGAACATTTTACTTTTTAGGTAGATTTTGAAGAAATTTTTGAAACCACGTCTTGTGGGGTATCGTTGAAAAGCTCTTGATGAGTAATCTACAAATCAATAACTAGTTTCTCGATAGCTGTCATATAAGGCGAGATTTGAATGTTTGAAAAAGTGCTCTTTCTTCTTTTTTGCAGTTGTTATTACGGTTTTGTCATGCCATGGCTAAAGAAGAAGAGTGCTGCGCAGCGACATCTACCTCAGCCTGTAGGCCTGCCTAAATGGATTTTTTAAAACTTTTATGAAGTAATTTATACAACCTATAACTTACTATTTTAAAAAAAACCAATTATGCCATTCAGTCAACAACAGAACGTTTAGTAATAATTTACTTAAATGATAGAACATACCTCATTTTTTTAGTAGCATATTTAAAAATTTCAGGTAAAAATTCTATTTTAGGCTGAATTTTGTAAATACTTAGACAAAGCAGTTCTATTTCACGGATTTCATGAGTCAGGATGTTTATATTTGTTAAATTAAAATGTCATTATGTGCAACATATTAGCATTACTTAACGTTTCGGGGGGGGGGCCTGCAGCCCCCTCAGCCCCTCTCTGAATACGCCCCTGCCCCTGTATATACTGTACATAAGATGATCTTTAATTACAATTACGCTACAAAAAATCAGTTTTCTTGTGGTATAGCGAACTTCTGACACTTTGTTGTCAGCTAACAAATAAGGCAATCAAATAAACCGTAATATTTTAATATCTTTATTAATTTATAGGCTATTATTATACCAGTTCTGACAACAGCCTTCAAATAATTCATTCAAATCAAATTTTCAAAGCTGAATATAAATATATATATGTTAGGGTGGTCCTTCCTGTACTAGTAAGAAAAACTTTTTCACAAATTTATATGCTCTGACCCCTCAAACTTTTTCTTCTACATACAAAAATTATGTGTGCAAAGTTTCAGACAATTTAATTCATATTTAGGGGTAGCTCAATGTATGTTATATATTTTGATAAATTTCACACTCAACTCTTGATCAGTATCAATTAAGTCTGTAACAGATAACATTATGTGCATTGTTATTACTGAAATTACCATAATGAAGTGTTTCCTGTGACCCTAAACTAAAATAAACTCCGTGGCGCTACATCCCTGGAGGGACTTGGCCTACCACCCGACCGCTGAGTCATCTCCCGTAGGCAGTTAATTTTTTTTCGTGTTTTTGGGATAACAAAGCCTATGTTAATCCAAAACTTGTAGTAAATATTGTTTCTGGTCTTCATTCTTTGTTATAAGGGCATTATGCTCTTGCATAAGAGCCACACCTCTTTTAGCATTATCATTAACAAATCTTTAATGTTTAACTGTTGTTCTTGCTTGTTTATAGTCATCTCTGAGATGCCATATTTTAGGATAAAAATCTAAGTAATTTTTGGGATGCTAAGGTGATGAAAGAAATTTGTTGTATTTTATCTCACAAAATCTTCAATCTTCATATCACAGGAACTCATTCCACTCAGCTGGATATGCTTAAGAGGTTCATCAACCCTATCCCTTACTTTTTGGGAATAAAGCATAGCTTTTTCGAATTTGTGAGCCCATTTAAAAAAAAAAAAAGGCCAAGCCCACAACTTTTCCTCTCAAATACCAGAGATGACCCTCAGGTTTCTTGCAGGCAACTTTAGAGATTTCAGAATTAATCTTTTCATAAGCACTTAGTTGTTGCAGTAATTTGAGGTCATTAGAGGGTGCTGAAATAGGAAGTTGAGCTCTAAACCAAACTCTCAGATAAACAGATACAAGAAAAATCCAGATGTTAAACATTCCATTTTCTTCGTTCATTAAGACTTTGAACTGGCGACGAAACATCCATATTTTAAAGGAATGGCAGCATGATAGAAGGGATATAAAATGTATCCCACATGGAGAAACACTTCCCAAAAACATAATTGCAAGCTCTAGAAATTATTTCTAATCATCTCCGAATTGTGTTGCCTCAAGCTGGTTAGTTGTAAAATAATTGCTGCCAAAACTGTTGCAAGCATTACTGGTTTCACTTTCGTAAGGTGATGATCTATCTCATTTCAGGACTGTTTAAAATGTTTAAAAATGGCTACAACAGGGCCAGATGATGTACATCGCATAGCCTCGTTGAACACACTTGCAAGAATGGTGACAACATGCTAGGAAGAGAGGGTCCTTTTGCAATTTCTATTAAAAAAGTATGAAAGCTCTATTTCTGTGACCTGTGTTATTGGCAGTAGTGTCAAAGCACATTGTGCTTACTTGGTGAACAAGTCCCCACTCTTCAAGCAAAGTAGCTACTACTTCAGTACCTGACTGCAACTTTGGTATAAGTTAACTTTATCGACTTGCCCAAAGCAACCATTGTGACCAAGTTCTTTTTATGCAAGAATAAAATCCTTGTCCTCTGAAATCTTGATCATCTGCAGGGCTTCCTGATGAGCAATATCGAATAAATTGTCTAGGTCTCTTAAGAATAGACTTTCATTGCTTTGCTGCACAGCTGTTTTCCTATTGGAAATTTTTCTGCAGCTTAGTCCACTTTTCATGCAGCTTTTCCAGTTGTTTTATACAATCCTGCTCTTGTCGAATGGGAATTCAAGCCTTTTCTCAAAACACAGAAGTTTCCTTTACAACGGTCCTACAGCTCTCACGAACTGTTTTCTTGAAGGTTTTATGATGGTAAAAATAGACATTTAACACTTGTTTATTTAAAGGTAACTTGGATGCTTTCAATTCATTTTCTTGAGATCCCAATAAGCAAATTGTGGAGGCCCATCTAGAATTAGTCGCTGCTGCCATGTTCAGTTTTCACCATTCTTGAAAAAAATTATAAAAATCATAAGAAAGTCATTATTTCAGATTGATTGAGCGACCTCTAAATAATGTCTGATCTGAACAAAACTTTTCACAACATAGTTTTTTACATCATAGAACAAAATAAGAGGGTCATGCAACAACATTTAAAAACTTCAAAAATAAGGACCACCCTAATATATATATTGATTATAAACATTCATACACCAATGTCACTAGTGAATTATAAATTTAAAATAGCTAGGAAAATTTCAATAAATCACCTGGTTTCCATGGATGACAATTTTAATACCGTACATGGATAAATCTCCTCATATTTTAAGGTTATGCATTATTTTTTATGCTCATTTCTTGGCCTTTTGCAATTTTTGCAGTGACTCATACGGTATGTACGTCAGCAAAAAGGTTAATCTGCATGGTTGAACTGGCAAAGGGGATTTGGTCATGGTCCTCCATTCTGTAATGCCTGGTAGGGGTTGAACCAACAAGTTGGGATACGTGTCAGCTGAAGGCTTATACGTATTGGGAAGGGGTATTTTTAGGCTGAAGGCCTCAAAAATTCTGACGACTTTAATCGTCCCCTGGGAAGCGCAGGCGCTTTCCAAGTTGCCGTACTAAAGGGTTCTCTGCATCTTGAAACTTGGAGTCGAAACTCTGTGCAAGGCTTCTGATGTGTGTGGCAAGTAGTGGAACCTTTAGGTCTTCATGGATCTGCCTGTTACTGACGTACCAAGGTGCGCCCGTAGCGAGGCGAAGACATTTCGACTGCACGGCTTGTAGTCTTGCGACATGCGTGCGTGCTGCGGCCCTCCAAGCTGGACTGGCATAGTCGAGCAGAGGTCGGATGAGTTGCTTATAGAGCAGTGCTCCATTCGCAGGTAAAAGTCCTCCTCTGCCGTTAATCAGAGGGGATAAAATTCCAAGCCGTTGCATGGCTGTTCGTCTAACCTGGGTAACGTGGTGTTTCCAGGTCAGCCTTTTGTCCAGGGTTACCCCCAAATATCTGGCTGTTTCGACCCATTCGATTGGCACTCCGAAAAATTCTACAGGCCTAGGCGGCGCCGTTCTTTGTCTTCCAGTGAAGAGCAAAGCTGCTCTCTTAGTGACGTTGATGGAAATTCGCCACTTTGTCAGCCAGAACTCTAGCTTTTTGAGATATGTCTCGAGATACTTGACGATTAGTGCAGGCCGTTTCGACGTTGCCAAAAGCGCAGTGTCGTCGGCATAAAGCGCCAAGTCGACGTGGCGGTGTGGTGTGGGCATGTCATTCACATACAGGCTAAAGAGGACAGGGGAGACCAGTCCCCCCTGAGCAACTCCAGCTTGCATGAAACGACGTGAAGATGTGGCTGACTGGATGGACGCTATGAACGTCCTGTTGGTAAGGTAGGAGGTGATAACTTTCACCAGGTAATAAGGGAAGTTGAGGAGAAGGAGTTTGTAAAGGAGGCCTTTGACCCAAACTGTGTCAAAGACCTTGGCCACATCAAGGAATACCGCGCCGGTTAGTCGCTTTTCGTCAAAGTTCCTCTTGACTCTCTCAACCTGGCGGGCTATCTGCTGAGTCGTGCTATGTTTGGGTCTGAATCTAAACTGCTCATCACGAATAGCGCTGTGCCTGTTAACGTGCCTTAGGATTCTGCTTAGCAGAATCTTCTCGAAGAGCTTCCCCACCGAATCAAGAAGACTTATGGGTCTATAAGACGATCGAAGTGTCGGATCCTTTCCGGGTTTCCGGATAGAGACAATCCTGGCATGTTTCCATGCAGGTGGGAAATATTGCCTCTTAAGGACCGAATTAAAAATTTTTGTGACGTAGGTGATTCCCCGTTTTGGGAGGTTTCTCAGGGCCCTATTGGGAATACCGCTAGGACCCGGAGCCTTACCAAGCTTGAGCTCTTTTATAGCCTTGACGACCTCTGATGGAGTGGTTAATTAGAGTTGACTTGAGGGAGCAAACTCAAACGAAGTCAGTTCCCTTTCAACCAGCTCAATCACGGCAGGATCCGAAGGATCGTCAACCGGCGTAAATTGAGATTCAAGATTGTTGGCCAGGGCCTCAGCTTTCTCAGAATCTGATAGAGCGAGTCCTCCTGGCACTCATAAGGGGGGTGTGGGATCAGAGATCCTCATCAACCTCCTTGTAACCTATCCAAAGGGACTGATCCTCTACGTTTAAGGATGAGAGCGTCTCAGACCAAACGCCGTCCTTCCACTTCAGCTCATAGCTAATAGACCGCTGGAGCCTATTAATTTGGGCCTTGATAGCGGTGTCCCTAGTTGCCTGCCACTCCCTTCTCAGCCGATTTTTCTTCTGAATATCAAAAGAATTGCCGGCGGTATTGAAGGTCGTAAACAGGTTTTCGGTCGACTATTGAAATTTTCCAAGCTATTTTAAATTTATAATTCACTAGTGACAGTGGTGTATGAATGTTTATAATCAATGTTTATAATCAATATATATATATATTTATTAGGGTGGTCCTTATTTTTGAAGTTTTTAAATGTTGTTGCCTGACCCTCTTATTTTGTTCTATGATGTAAAAAACTATGTTGTGAAAAGTTTTGTTCAGATCAGACATTATTTAGAGGTCGCTCAATCAATCTGAAATAATGACTTTCTTATGATTTTTATAATTTTTTTCAAGAATGGTGTAAACTGAACATGGCAGCAGCGACTAATTCTAGACGGGCCTCCACAATTTGCTTATTGGGATCTCAAGAAAATGAATTGAAAGCATCCAAGTTACCTTTAAATAAACAAGTGTTAAATGTCTATTTTTACCATCATAAAACCTTTAAGAAAACAGTTCGTGAGAGCTGTAGGACCGTTGTAAAGGAAACTTCTGTGTTTTGAGAAAAGGCTTGAATTCCCATTCGACAAGAGCAGGATTGTATAAAACAACTGGAAAAGCTGCATGAAAAGTGGACTAAGCTGCAGAAAAATTTCCAATAGGAAAACAGCTGTGCAGCAAAGCAATGAATGTCTATTCTTAAGAGACCTAGACAATTTATTCGATATTGCTCATCAGGAAGCCCTGCAGATGATCAAGATTTCAGAGGACAAGGATTTTATTCTTGCATAAAAAGAACTTGGTCACAATGGTTGCTTTGGGCAAGTCGATAAAGGTAACTTATACCAAAGTTGCAGTCAGGTACTGAAGTAGTAGCTACTTTGCTTGAAGAGTGGGGACTTGTTCACCAAGTAAGCACAATGTGCTTTGACACTACTGCCAATAACACAGGTCACAGAAATAGAGCTTTCATACTTTTTGAATAGAAATTGCAAAAGGACCCTCTCTTCCTAGCATGTTGTCACCATTCTTGCAAGTGTGTTCAACGAGGCTATGCGATGTACATCATCTGGCCCTGTTGTAGCCATTTTTAAACATTTTAAACAGTCCTGAAATGAGATAGATCATCACCTTACGAAAGTGAAACCAGTAATGCTTGCAACAGTTTTGGCAGCAATTATTTTACAACTAACCAGCTTGAGGCAACACAATTCAGAGATAATTAGAAAGAATTTCTAGAGCTTGCAATTATGTTTTTGGGAAGTGTTTCTCCATGTGGGATACATTTTATATCCCTTCTATCATGCTGCCATTCCTTTAAAATATGGATGTTTCGTCGCCAGTTCAAAGTCTTAATGAACGAAGAAAATGGAATGTTTAACATCTGGATTTTTCTTGTATCTGTTTATCTGAGAGTTTGGTTTAGAGCTCAACTTCCTATTTCAGCACCCTCTAATGACCTCAAATTACTGCAACAACTAAGTGCTTATGAAAAGATTAATTCTGAAATCTCTAAAGTTGCCTGCAAGAAACCTGAGGGTCATCTCTGGTATTTGAGAGGAAAAGTTGTGGGCTTGGCCTTTTTTTTTTTTTTAAATGGGCTCACAAATTCGAAAAAGCTATGCTTTATTCCCAAAAAGTAAGGGATAGGGTTGATGAACCTCTTAAGCATATCCAGCTGAGTGGAATGAGTTCCTGTGATATGAAGATTGAAGATTTTGTGAGATAAAATACAACAAATTTCTTTCATCCCCTTAGCATCCCAAAAATTACTTAGATTTTTATCCTAAAATATGGCATCTCAGAGATGACTATAAACAAGCAAGAACAACAGTTAAACATTAAAGATTTGTTAATGATAATGCTAAAAGAGGTGTGGCTCTTATGCAAGAGCATAATGCCCTTATAACAAAGAATGAAGACGGAGAAACAATATTTATTTCAAGTTTTGGATTAACATAGGCTTTGCTATCCCCAAAACACGAAAATAAATTAACTGCCTACGGGAGATGACGCAGCGGTCGGGTGGTAGGCCAAGTCCCTCCAGGGATGTAGCGCTACGGAGTTTAGTTTAGTTTAGTTTAGGGTCACAGGAAACACTTGATTATGGTAATTTCAGTAATAATATATATAATAATATATATATATATTCAGCTTTGAAAATTTGTTTTGAATTAATTATTTGAAGGCTGTTGTCAGAACTGGTATAATAATAGCCTATAAATTAATAAAGATATTAAAATATTACGGTTTATTTGATTACCTCATTTGTTAGCTCACAACAAAAAGTCAGAAGTTCGCTATTCCACAAGTAGGCTGATTTTTAGTAGCGTAATTGTAATTAAAGATCATCTTATGTACAGTATATACAGGGGTGCCCACAGGGGGGTTAAGACGGAGACTGCATCATTGAAATTTCTACGGGGGGGGGGGGGCAAAATATTATCGTTTTATGATTTTTCAAAAGGTCTCTTCTAATTCTTTAGAAGTGAATAGTCAACAAATTAGCGAAACGCATTTCCTTGTAAACAACTGCCGCGCAAACGAAATCGATCACTCTGTGCCGATAGCGGCAACTGCGAACTGAACCATTGTTAGCATAGTGGAGGTATTCATTGCTTGGCCAGGCGGCTTTAAAGGAATAAACCATTCGGTCGGTGTTTCTTTATGTTAATTGATCTGACTAAATCGGTCCTGGCTTCCGCTTTCCAAAACAAAAGCAACGTTGCAATCTTCTCTCATTGTTATTACTGACCTCAGTTCTTCCTTCGCTTGTTGAGGTTTTCTCAAAAGAAACCGCTGACTGAATTCGTGTTGCCAATTCTCTCATTGCTCAATGTCATTGCCACGTAAGTGTTTTGCTGCATCTACATCTTCCCGCTCTGTTTACTAACACTGTGCAGTATGGCAACTACTCCAAGCGGCGGAGACTTCTTTGATGTTAACTGTCAACGAATTGAGTGCGGCGATAATACTGGGTTATTACAGTCTTTGTACAATGCCGCCTGCAAGAATAATATTATTCTCGGATATGATTTCACTGCACTCAAAAGCACGTGCCACCTTATAATAACGGGAGGGAAGGTGTGGAAAAATCTGTCTATAACGAATGCTGCATTCTTAATTTGAAACTTGAGGTTATGGCTACTAGGCATCTCGAAAATACCTAGAAAACAATAGCAATTTAAATATAAGTGTTTAGAACTATTGTGCAATGCCATTATTAGGCATGACAAAATATGGCAAGATCACTGCAGAAAGAAACATCCGTATAAACTGAAACATAATTTAGATATAAAATACAAGTTTACTGAAAGTAATAGCAGTGACGAAGATAAATGGAAACCGTATATTGATGTAAATCCCAAGCAGATTCTTCAAGATTAAGATGAAGAATTTCGACAGCCATGGGCGCCCATACCCGGGGGCGGGGGGGGGGGAGGCGCAAGGGGAAAAAAAGTATATTAATCATTATTATAGTCAGGTGTTTTTCTTTTATGACAATTATTTTAAAGTCAGTTAAGACATAAAAAGTTTGCAGAAGTTTTACCAATTCGACAACATGGAAGCAGGATCCACAGTGGATTAGGAAAGGGGGGTCCAGGGGGTTTGGACCCCCAAAAGTCAAAATCTAAAATTCTATATTTGTATTTAGAAGAAATATTTATTTAACTAAACAAGATTTGTTGGTGTGTCAAATATGATATAGCAGTTATTTTCTTTTCATAACATAATGAGTAGGCCTATTATACCCACTGTTCCATGTGTTATTCAACTTTTCTTATAAATGATAATAATTATTATAACTTAGGTAACAATTTCTTGTTTAAGTTGCCATGTCTTAGAGTACTTATAGTAAACAAATTTGATAACTAGTTTTTTAGTGCTAAAATAGCATAAAATGTGATCTTCATTTGTTCAACATTTAAAAACTTCCCGGGGGTGGACACTCGACTTAGGTAACATTTTTCTTGTTTACATTGGCATGTCTTAGAGTATGGTAAACAGATTTCCTAACTAGTTTTTGAGTGCTGAAATAGCGTAAAATGTGATTTTCATTAGTTCAATATTTAAAAAATTTCCGGGGGTGGACCCCCCAATTAGGTAATGATTTCTTATTTACAATGGCATGTCTTAGAGTATGGTAAACAAATTTCCTAACTAGTTTTTCAAGCTAAAATAGAGTAAAATGTGATTTTCATTAGTTCAGTATTTAAAAATTTCCCGGGGGTGGACACCCGACTTAGGTAAGAATTTCTTGTTTACATTGGCATGTTTTAGAGTATGGTAAACAAATTTCCTAACTAGTTTTTGAGTGCTAATATAGCGTAAAATGTGATTTTCATTAGTTCAATATTTAAAAATTTTCCGGGGGTGGACCGCCCACATAGGTAATGATTTCTTATTTACATTGGCATGTCTTAGAGTATGGTAAACAAATTTCGTAACTAGTTTTTCTGCGGTAAAATAGCGTAAAACGTGATTTTCATTAGTTCAATATTTAAAAATTTTCTGGTGATGGACCCCAACCCCCTTTTTTTGGGGGGGTATTCCAAACCCCCCCGGCACTTTCGACCCTCCCCGCAATTATTTTCTGCACTTATATTTTTATATTATTAATATTATGTTACAAAGTGGCCCAATAAGTTAAAGCGACAATTAATTAGTTAATTAAAAAAATTGCCTCCCCTAGAAAATATCATATGGGCGCCCTTGTCGACAGCCAATCAGGTTGGGGGGTGAGCAATGAAGTTTGGGGGGGGTGAGTCATGAAGTTTGGGGGGCTGCACCCCTGGTATATATGTATATGTACTGATAGTGAAATGACATAGGCTTAGCAATAATAACTTATGGGAGAAGTAAATTTCATGCCAGTATGAAAAATATAATTCTTTGCACTCAGTTCATTAGTATTCCATCATGACAGCTTAAACCCAGCTATCCCAGGAATTGCGTTCTTCTCACTCTGAAGACCTTGAAACTTTTAAAGCACACGTAACTTTTGTTTATTGATACATTTACAGGAATTGTAAATCATAAAATGCGCGTTGGTTAACAGTGTAAATTGTACAATACTACGGAGTTTACTGTGAGGATCAGGAAACTATAATATACCTAGACCTATATACAGAGTGTTAGTGAATAAAACAACATATCACCTATGTATAGAGGGGACTAGACAAGCAACCTTTGTTGGAAGATTTTTGCTCTATGACGTAAAATGTGTATGCTGCAGGGCATTAAAGTCATATAATTTGGTGATCGTAAGTCAATTATTAAGCGACGTAGGATTAAAATTTTCATTAAATTGACTCCACGCCTTCTTAGGATCGGTTAAAACCTTATTCTTAATCATTCATCAACAGCTATATCATAATTTATAGTTTTCGTAATCTGCAAAATTTACAGACTAATCACATGACAGACCGCCACTGCGTTAGATTTTTTCATAACGTTTCTTTGTTTTGCATAATTACAAATATTAGAAGTCAGTGGTGGCTATGCCTTAGGATATTTTATGCTATAACAGGAAAAATTTAACCTATAGAGCAAAAATCTCCTAATAAAAGCTGCTTGTCTATCTCCCCTCTATACAAAGGAAAAATATTTCGGTGTTGTTCATTAACGCTCTGTGTTTTGGTTTTATGCGAGGATTGAGGTTTCATTCTGTGACGTCGCTTGGAACCAGTTCTCCCTCACTCCATCTCTATTTGCACCTCTCTTCACACTTTTTATTTCCAGCTCTATTTAATTCCGAGAATTGGATTTTAAGGATTTAACACTAATCTTTTGTGACTACATGGCATTATTTAGTCGTGTCTCACTTTGTGGCCGGAGGAGAGGTTAAGTCTGTTATTATTTTAAAAACACCCAAGGAACAAACAAAAAATGTTATCGGCATGATGTATCTTCACGAACAAAATACCCAGCAGTTTCTTTGATCCATGCCTTCTTCTCTTTTGGTAATTAAATCTACCAAGTATTCTGTAACAAAGTTTATAATGTAAGCCTCGTGGTTTCGTGGTATGAGTTTATGCAATTAAAACGACAATTTTGTTTGGCAAAATAAACATATTTAAAAATCTTATGTGAAACTCACATAATTCCTCAGCCCAAAGAAAAGTTTCCTTCTTAGTATAATATAGCCTATTTTGTATGCCATTCTCTTCATGTAAATTAATTGTAAAAATGAAGCGAATGTCGTTACCCCATCGTATCGAACCCGCGAAGATATAAAACCAAAATAAAATCTGATTACTCTAATAATGACAAATACATATTTTTTCACTTCACATTCTGATATACCGTAGAATAAGAGGCCATACTGCAAAGAGCGGGTATTCAGTTGTTTCAACCTGATGCAAACCGTTATTGTTCACCAGGCAAGAATGAGTTTCTACAAACAGTAGTTGACTTACTACCCTTCGGAGAATTCTTTTGAAAAAAAAAAGATTCTAATTAAATTTCAGCTCTTAGTTAAAGCATCTCATGTAGGCCCTACACAATTTAAACGAAATCGTTAGAGCCGTTCTCGAGAAAATCGAAGCTGGATTTCTTTAATTTTTGCTGTTTAATTATGATTACTAATAGTTTAGTTTATGAATGATCCGCGTGTATTAGTAAATATATTTTAATTATTTTTTTCTTAATTTTTAAGTTTTGAATAATTATAGCAGGCGAAGCCACGACCAACTGCTGGTTGGGAACAACATTAAACAAGCTAATTAATGCTGTTGTAGAAAAAGTAGTAGCAAAAGCACATTATTTTATGGATAAAATTTCCAACTGGAAATGAGGTGAATACAGCAAAAAGAGGATGGACTGAGCTTTATACTTCGATGTGCAATAGGTATGGAAATTGCTTCAGAGAGACATTTACTTTTTCATCCTTTACTTTGGGTAACGGGATTGATGAGAGAGAACTGGATATCGCTTCAAAATCTGAAGAAAAAAAATCAGCTGTTTATCACTTTCTTCACAAGTAACAGAAATTTCTTACTCAGAATGACATTAGGATATTGATGACAATTATTTATTTTAATTTTTATCATAGCCTACTAAATTGATGTTTATTTTAATTATATAGGTGGCTCAATCTACATAAAGAAATGAAGTTTTCCGGAACATACTAGCTTGTACTAGTAAAAGATTATTCAGACAAAAGTGAGCTGTTACTTAATATCGGGTAATAAATGCTTTGCTCAAACTTAATTCTATAAGCAAATGCTTATTTTTGTTCACTTGGTCCCATGTATACAATTTAAACAAAATCGTTAGAGCCATTTTCGACAAAATCGCGAAAAACGAAATCTCTTCGTGTAAAGTCCATCTAAAAATAACTACTCTTCGCAGAATTTGTTGGAAAAAATGTTTCGAATAAAAGTTTCAGCACTTAGTATAGGCCTAGGGAACACTTTTATAAAATTTAAACAAAATCGTTGGATCCGTTTTTGAGAAAATAGCGAAGAACGAAATTTTCCCCATGTGAAGTCCCCTTGAAATAAGAGATAGTCGTCGCCAATCTTCGCGTCACAACCTCAGAAGTTATCTAACGTAAATAAAAAAAAATATATTTTCATACGATTTTCCGTTCTTAAGCTAGGCTGTTAACTGACACACACAGAGTCATGATTCTGAAAATAGTATTTTTGGATTCAGGGGGCCTAATTTACATGTATTTATGTTAAAAACCGAACTTATGTTATGTTAAATTTATGTTAAAGCTTCGAACTTGGGGGTCGAACATAATATTTCCACTACTTGTAGTACCTATGGCGTGGGTAGAGGAAGTAATAAGAGAAAATCGTCGCCAATCTTAGGGTGGCGTGCACCATCCAGGAGTAAACCAAACTAAAGTAGTAACTATAAGACGGAAACCTGAAGTAAACAAGAGCCAGTACATCTGTCCCACTCTTAAGTCATAAGAGTAATGTGCCAGAGTGAGACAGACAAACCGGTTTTTGTTACGTCAGGTTCCCTTAGATTTACTACTTTAGTCCTACTCTTTTAGTAACTTACTCTTTTAGTTGGTGTTGGAGAGCTCAATTGATGGTTACTTCTTTAGTTGTAACTAAAGTAGTAAACGATTTTTACTAAAGAAGTAGACGAATTCTGCGCAGAACAGAGCAGAAACGTTAGTGCAGCGCAGCAGAACACGTGCATTTTAATTGCCAGTATTAAAGTGCCAGAGAATGAAAAGGAAAGGCTCGCTGAAACAATGAATATGAATTTGGGTTATACGAGTTATTACTTATTACTAATGACAATCGTCATATTTTAAAATAGGCATATTGGTAGTGTTTTATTCATTACTAATTTCAATTCCTTCAGAAGAATATTTTCAGTTTAGTAGCCTACGTTAGGGTATTGAGATTACAATTTTGTGCAAACTATTTCTGTATTATAATGCAAACAATTGCAATTTCCAATTGATTTTCATCATTGACTCACTGCCATTATTACAATTATTTCTCTCAAAGAATAATAAAGTTCTAAAATATATTCAAATATTTATGTTGCCTAAAGTTATATATTCTTCCCCAAAAACGATAAATTAATTATTCTACAGTTATAAATCTCAATATCAATGATTAATACTTATTGACTGTTTAACAATATTAATAAGGAGTATTACACAAAATCATGGAAAGGAGGGGGATAAAAAGGTTAACAACAAAACTAATAAGAGGCATTATGTTTCTGTCCTTTTTGAAATGCACAGAATATTTACTTAAAAATATTACCTTATAAAAATAAAAATATTACAACTGAGAAATGTAATATTTAAACAAAACATGGTGGTACAATATTTCGCAAGCTATGAACTCCAATAATAATTATGTAGGTGGTTGTGTGTTTAAAAATAATTTCAGTGACTACTTCTCTAGAACCTGTGCAGCTTCAACCTCCAGTGCCCCTCCTTAAAATTTTCTTTCGGCACTCATGTTGGCATTTTTCTTCTATATAGTTTATAATGCTTCCCACATTCCTGTCCAGAGGGTTAATTAAAACAGTTAGCAGTATACTATAGACCTGCAGCATCTGCTCTAATTTATTCCCAAACATAAATACATCGTCTCATTCCACCATTGGAGACTTGGACAGTCTTTAAGGAATGGTTTTACAATGTGTCCCCTTCTCTTTGTTCGCTAATCCCAGAGTCAGTCAAATTTTCTTCCGATGTGGCCTGTTTGGTCATTTTTGCACCTGGCTCAGAAGAAAGGGCATATTATAGGCTACATTAATACTGCGGGCGCAACTATTGAACGTTTAGCTCTTATAATTATTATTATAATCTGGCATTCGCACTGTTGTGCTTTAAGTTAAGTTATAGAAGTGTAATATAATAAAATTATAATATTTACAATAAATAGTTTAACAATGAGAATCACCTATTGTTCAGTAATCTCTACGGTTAAGTAGCAGGGGGAAGTGTTATCTGGGTAGCTCCGAGAGAGGAGGCTTTCATTTATTGGAATATACTATACCTCGCTGATATCTGCATCCATAGGATTAGCTTGAAATACATCGTAATTTTCTAACCCAAAGTTGTGGAAAACTGCAGCATCTAAAGGGCTCTCCAGCTTGGAAGATATTGGTACCGTGCAATGCAAAGTTCCCTTCCACTCACTCTCCCCCTCACCTTTGGTGGACGTCTTCCTAGTTGGACCGCTCTCCGCAATGATATTTCCATATTTGGCTGGCTGAAATCTCAAGGTTGTAGTGAGAATCTGACAACGTTTCTTCCAAACGCCAAATGTGCATTCTACAATACGGTATTTCATGTAATGATTTAGGAGCTGAATTATTTACGTTATTAAGTGCCCTACTAGGTGTGGTTCGATTATTATTTATTAAATCACCTGCCATAATTTTAAAAACACATGTACGGTAGATTCGTAGTCCACAAAGGTATTGTGGCCTTCGGGATAGAGCGGAGTTTCTGTCAGAATTGTGTCGAAATGGTTCCATCATATCAAGCAGCATTTCTATACATTTCTTATGGAACTCAAACCTTTGTCTGTATTCGTGGACATTGTACAATGTAAATGGGTCTCTGCTCTCCTTAACTACTGTCATTTTTTGTATACCACCTTCCTCATCTCAATAACTTATCCCCAGAATGATCTATGTAATCTATTTAATGTGATATGTAACTCATAACTCACGCAAATGCCACAGAACACACTTACTACACCCCCTGAGTAGGAGTAAATATTGGCCTTATTTACTCCACAACTTACTACGTTAGTAACGTACTCCGTGTTGGTGCTCTCCACCACTTGTGGAGTAAGTTCATTTACTCTGGGAGTAAATAAAATTTTTACTTCTTTTATTAATTACTCTACGTTGGGAGTCGCAGATTTCCTTCTCATCCACAGATTTGCTACTGCTTTAACCGATTACAGATTTTTGTTTAGTTTACTCCTGGTTGGTACACGCCACCTTTACTAAAAGAGTACGTTACTAAAAGAGTAGCTTACTAAAGTAGTTGGAACTAAAGAAGTAAGGTTTACTAAAAGAGTAAACGACATGAGTTTGGTGCACGCCACCCTTAGGGTGGCGTGCACCATCCAGGAGTAAACCTTACTAAAGTAGTAAATTTAAGACGGATACCTGAAGTAAATAAGAACCAGTACATCTGTCTCACTCTTAAGTCATACTAATGTATGTGCTAGAGTGAGACAGACAAACCGGTTTTTGTTACGTAAGGTTCCCTTCCTAAATTTACTACTTTAGTGCTACTCTTTTAGTAACTTACTCTTTTAGTTGGTGTTGGAGAGCTCAATTGATAGTTACTTCTTTAGTTGTAACTAATGTAGTAAGCGATTTTTACTAAAGAAGTAGTCGAATTCTGCGCAGAACAGAGCAGAAACGTTAGTGCAGCGCAGCAGAACATGTGCATTTCAATTGCCAGTATTATTCAAGTGCCAGATAATGAAAAGGAAAGGTTCGCTGAAACAATGAATATGAATTTGGGTTGTTCCAAATATTACTAATGACAATCTTCATGTTTTAAAATAGGTCTAATAGTAATGTTTTATTCATTACTAATTTTAATTCCTTCAATTGAGTATTTTCAGTTTAGTAGCCTACGTATGGGTACTGTGATTACAATTTTTGTGCAAACTATTTCTGTATTATAATGCAAACAATTGGAATTTCCAGTTGATTTTCATAATTGATTCACTGTCAATATTATAATTATTTCTCTCATAATAATAATAAAGTTCTAAAATATATTAAAATATTTATACTTCCTAAAGTTACATATTCTTCCCCAAAAACGATAAATCAATTATTCTACAGTTGTTTATCATAAATCTCACTATAATGAATTATTAATACTTATTGACTGTTTAACAATATTAATAAGAAGTATTACACAAAATCATGAAAAAGGGGGGATAAAAAGGATAACAACACTAATAAGGGGCATTATGTTTCTGTCCTTTTTCAAATGCACAGAACATTTACTTAAAAAATATTACCTTATAAAAATAATAATATTACAACTGAGAAATGTAATATTTAAACAAAAAATGGCGGTACAATATTTCGGAAGCTATGAACTCCAATAATAATTATGTAGATGGTTGTGTGTTTAAAAATAATTTCAGTGACTACTTCTCTAGATCCTGTGCAGCTTCAACCTCCGGGCCCCTCCTTAAAATTTTCTTTCGGCACTCATGTTGGCATTTTTTTTCTATATAGTTTATAATGCTTCTCACTTTCCTGTCCACAGGGTTAATTAAATAGTTAGCAGCATGCTATAGACCTGCAGCATCTGTTATAGTTTATTCCCAAACATGAAAGTCTCGTCTCACTCCACCATTCGAGACTTGGGGAGTCTTTAAGGAATGGTTTTACAATGTGTCCCCTTCTCAATGTACGCTAATCCCAGAGTCAGTCAAATTTTCTTCCGATGTGGCCTGTTTGGACATTTTTACACCTGGGTCAGAAAAAAGGACATATTATTCATTAACACTGCGGGTGCAACTATTGAACTTTTAGCTCTTATAATTATTATTATAATCTGGCATTCGCAATGTTGTGCTTAAAGTTAAGCTATAGAAGTGTAATGTAATAAAATTAATTTACAATAATTACATTAAATCGTTTAACAATGAGAATCACCTATTGTTCAGTAATTCTATGGTTAAGTAGCAGGGGGAAGTGTTTTCTGGGTAGCTCCAAGAACGGAGGCTTTCATTTATTGGAATGTACTATACCTCGCCGATATCTGTATCCATATGATTAGCTTGAAATACATCGTCGTTTTCTGACCCAAAGTTAGGGAGAACTGCAGCATCTAAAGGCCGATCCAGCTAGGAAGATATTTAAGAGCACATGAGCTCCTTGTACCGTGCAATGCAAACGTCCCTTCCACTCACTCTCCCCCTCACCTTTGATGGACGTCTTCCTAGTTGGATCGCTCTCCGCAATGATATTTCCACATTTGACTGGCTGAAATCACATGGATGTAGTGAGAATCTGACATCGTTTCTTCCAAACGCCAAAATTTCATGTAAGGATTTATGAGCTTAATTATTTACGTTATTAAATGCCCTACTAGGTATGGCTCGCGTAATATTTATTAAATCACCTGCCACAACTCTCATTTTTGGTATACAACCTTCTTCATCTCAATAACTTATCCTCAGTTTGAACTATGTAATCCATTTAATGTGATATGTAACTCATAACTCACGCAAATGCCACAGAACACACTTACTCCACAACTTTACTCCACCCCCTGAGTAGGAGTAAATATTGGCCTTATTTACTCCACAACTTACTACGTTAGTAACGTACTCCGTGTTGGTGCTCTCCACCACTTGTGGAGTTAGTTCATTTACTATGGGAGTAAATAAAAGTTTTACTTCTTTAGTACATTCCTCTATGTTGAAAGCCGCCGAGTTTAGTTTACTCCTGGTTGGTGCACGCCGTCCTTACTAAAAGAGTACGGTTACTAAAAGAGTAGCTTACTAAAGTAGTTAGAACTATAGAAGTAAGGTTTACTAAAAGAGTAAATGGCATGAGTTTGGTGCACGCCACCCTTAGGGTGGCGTTCACCATCCAGGAGTAAACCAAACTAAAGTAGTAAATTTAAGACGGAGACCTGAGGTATACAAGAACCAGTACATCTGTCTCACTCTTTAAGTCATACGAGTAATGTGCCAGAGTGAGACAGACAAACCGGTTTTTGTTGCGTCAGGTTCCCGTCTTAGATTTACTACTTTAGTGCTTCTCTTTTAGTAACTTACTCTTTTAGTTGGTGTTGGAGAGCTCAATTGATAGCTACTTCTTTAGTTGTAACTAAAGTAGTAAACGATTTTTACTAAAGAAGTAGTCGAATTCTGCGCAGAACAGAGCAGAAACGTTAGTACAGCGCAGCAGAACACGTGCATTTCAATTGCCAGTATTATTCAAGTGCCAGATAATGAAAAGGAAAGGTTCGCTGAAACAATGAATATGAATTTGGGTTGTTCCAAATATTACTAATGACAATCTTCATGTTTTAAAATAGGTCTAATAGTAATGTTTTATTCATTATTTAGTAGCCTACGTTAGGGTACTGTGATTACAATTTTTGTGCAATCTATTTCTGTATTATAATGCAAACAATTGGAATTTCCAGTTGATTTTCATAATTGATTCACTGTCAATATTATAATTATTTCTCTCATAATAATAATAATAATAATAATAATAATAATAATAATAATAATAATAATAATAATAATAATAATAAAGTTCTAAAATATATTAAAGTATTTATACTTCCTAAAGTTACATATTCTTCCCCAAAAACGATAAATCAATTGTTCTACAGTTGTTTATCATAAATCTCACTATAATGAATTATTAATACTTATTGACTGTTTAACAATATTAATAAGAAGTATTACACAAAATCATGAAAAAGAGGGGGATAAAAAGGATAACAAAACTAATAAGGGGCATTATGTTTCTGTCCTTTTTCAAATGCACAGAACATTTACTTAAAAAATATTACCTTATAAAAATAATAATATTACAACTGAGAAATGTAATATTTAAACAAAAAATGGCGGTACAATATTTCGGAAGCTATGAACTCCAATAATAATTATGTAGATGGTTGTGTGTTTAAAAATAATTTCAGTGACTACTTCTCTAGATCCTGTGCAGCTTCAACCTCCAGTGCCCCTCCTTAAAATTTTCTTTCGGCACTCATGTTGGCCTTTTTTTTTTCCTATATAGTTTATAATGCTTCTCACTTTCCTGTCCACAGGAGCATACTATAGACCTGCAGCATCTGCTATAGTTTATTCCCACCATTCGAGACTTGGGGAGTCTTTAGGCCTAAGGAATGGTTATACAATGTGTCCCCTTCTCAATGTACGCTAATCCCAGAGTCAGTCAAATTTTCTTCCGATGTGGCCTGTTTGGACATTTTTACACCTGGGTTAGAAAAAAGGACATATTATTCATTAACACTGCGGGTGCAACTATTGAACTTTTAGCTCTTATAATTATTATTATAATTCTGGAATTCGCAATGTTGTGCTTTAAGTTAAACTATAGAAGTGTAATGTAATAAAATTAATTTACAATAATTACATTAAATCGTTTAACAATGAGAATCACCTATTGTTCAGTAATCTCTATGGTTAAGTAGCAGGGGGAAGTGTTTTCTGGGTAGCTCCAAGAACGGAAATATTGAAATATACTATACCTCGCCGATATCTGTATCCATATGATTAGCTTGAAATACATCGTCGTTTTCTAACCCAAAGTTAGGGAGAACTGCAGCATCTAAAGGCCGATCCAGCTAGGAAGATATTTGAGAGCACATGCGCTCCTTGCACCGTGCAATGCAAACGTCCCTTCCACTCACTCTCCCCCTCACCTTTGATGGACGTCTTCCTAGTTGGATCGCTCTCCGCAATGATATTTCCACATTTGACTGGCTGAAATCACATGGATGTAGTGAGAATCTGGCATCGTTTCTTCCAAACGCCAAAATTTCATGTAAGGATTTATGAGCTTAATTATTTAGGCTACGTTATTAAATGCCCTACTAGGTGTGGTTCGCTTAATATTTATTAAATCACCTGCCACAACTCTCATTTTTGGTATACCACCTTCTTCATCTCAATAACTTATCCTCAGTTTGAACTATGTAATCCATTTAATGTGATATGTAACTCATAACTCACGCAAATGCCACAGAACACACTTACTACACAACTTTACTCCACCCCCTGAGTAGGAGTAAATATTGGCCTTATTTACTCCACAACTTACTACATTAGTAACGTACTCCGTGTTGGTGCTCTCCACCACTTGTGGAGTAAGTTCATTTACTCTGGGAGTAAATAAAATTTTTACTTCTTTAGTACATTCCTCTATGGTGAAAGCCGCCGAGTTTAGTTTACTCCTGGTTGGTGCACGCCGTCCTTACTAAAAGAGTACGGTTACTAAAATAGTAGCTTACTAAAGTAGTTAGAACTAAAGAAGTAAGGTTTACTAAAATAGTAAATGGCATGAGTTTGGTGCACGCCACCCTTAGGGTGGCGTGCACCATCCAGGAGTAAATCTTACTAAAGTAGTAAATTTAAGACGGAGACCTGGAGTATACAAGAACCAGTACATCTGTCTCACTCTTAAGTCATACTAATGTATGTGCTAGAGTGAGACAGACAAACCGGTTTTTGTTACGTAAGGTTCCCTTCCTAAATTTACTACTTTAGTGCTACTCTTTTAGTAACTTACTCTTTTAGTTGGTGTTGGAGAGCTCAATTGATAGTTACTTCTTTAGTTGTTACTAAAGTAGTAAGCGATTTTTACTAAAGAAGTAGTCGAATTCTGCGCAGAACAGAGCAGAAACGTTAGTGCAGCGCAGCAGAACACGTGCATTTCAATTGCCAGTATTATTCAAGTGCCAGATAATGAAAAGGAAAGGTTCGCTGAAACAATGAATATGAATTTGGGTTGTTCCAAATATTACTAATGACAATCTTCATGTTTTAAAATAGGTCTAATAGTAATGTTTTATTCATTACTAATTTTAATTCCTTCAATTGAGTATTTTCAGTTTAGTAGCTACGTATGGGTACTGTGATTACAATTTTTGTGCAACCTATTTCTGTATTATAATGCAAACAATTGGAATTTCCAGTTGATTTTCATAATTGATTCACTGTCAATATTATAATTATTTCTCTCATAATAATAATAAAGTTCTAAAATATATTAAAATATTTATACTTCCTAAAGTTACATATTCTTCCCCAAAAACGATAAATCAATTATTCTATAGTTGTTTATCATAAATCTCACTATAATGAATTATTAATACTTATTGACTGTTTAACAATATTAATAAGAAGTATTACACAAAATCATGAAAAAAGGGGGATAAAAAGGATAACAAAACTAATAAGGGGCATTATGTTTCTGTCCTTTTTCAAATGCACAGAACATTTACTTAAAAAAATATTACCTTATAAAAATAATAATATTACAACTGAGAAATGTAATATTTAAACAAAAAATGGCGGTACAATATTTCGGAAGCTATGAACTCCAATAATAATTATGTAGATGGTTGTGTGTTTAAAAATAATTTCAGTGACTACTTCTCTAGATCCTGTGCAGCTTCAACCTCCGGGCCCCTCCTTAAAATTTTCTTTCGGCACTCATGTTGGCATTTTTTTTTCTATATAGTTTATAATGCTTCTCACTTTCCTGTCCACAGGGTTAATTAAATAGTTAGCAGCATACTATAGACCTGCAGCATCTGTTATAGTTTATTCCCAAACATGAAAGTCTCGTCTCACTCCACCATTCGAGACTTGGGGAGTCTTTAAGGAATGGTTTTACAATGTGTCCCCTTCTCAATGTACGCTAATCCCAGAGTCAGTCAAATTTTCTTCCGATGTGGCCTGTTTGGACATTTTTACACCTGGGTTAGAAAAAAGGACATATTATTCATTAACACTGCGGGTGCAACTATTGAACTTTTAGCTCTTATAATTATTATTATAATCTGGCATTCGCAATGTTGTGCTTTAAGTTAAGCTATAGAAGTGTAATGTAATAAAATTAATTTACAATAATTACATTAAATCGTTTAACAATGAGAATCACCTATTGTTCAGTAATTCTATGGTTAAGTAGCAGGGGGAAGTGTTTTCTGGGTAGCTGCAAGAACGGAGGCTTTCATTTATTGGAATGTACTATACCTCGCCGATATCTGTATCCATATGATTAGCTTGAAATACATCGTCGTTTTCTGACCCAAAGTTAGGGAGAACTGCAACATCTAAAGGCCGATCCAGCTAGGAAGATATTTAAGAGCACATGAGCTCCTTGTACCGTGCAATGCAAACGTCCCTTCCACTCACTCTTCCCCTCACCTTTGGTGGACGTCTTCCTAGTTGGATCGCTCTCCGCAATGATATTTCCACATTTGACTGGCTGAAATCACATGGATGTAGCGAGAATCTGACATCGTTTCTTCCAAACGCCAAAATTTCATGTAAGGATTTATGAGCTTAATTATTTACGTTATTAAATGCCCTACTAGGTATGGTTCGCTTAATATTTATTAAATCACCTGCCACAACTCTCATTTTTGGTATACAACCTTCTTCATCTCAATAACTTATCCTCAGTTTGAACTATGTAATTCATTTAATGTGATATGTAACTCATAACTCACGCAAATGCCACAGAACACACTTACTCCACAACTTTACTCCACCCCCTGAGTAGGAGTAAATATTGGCCTTATTTACTCCACAACTTACTACGTTAGTAACGTACTCCGTGTTGGTGCTCTCCATCACTTGTGGAGTAAGTTCATTTACTCTGGGAGTAAATAAAATTTTTACTTCTTTAGTACATTCCTCTATGTTGAAAGCCGCCGAGTTTAGTTTACTCCTGGTTGGTGCACGCCGTCCTTACTAAAAGAGTACGGTTACTAAAAGAGTAGCTTACTAAAGTAGTTAGAACTAAAGAAGTAAGGCTTACTAAAAGAGTAAATGGCATGAGTTTGGTGCACGCCACCCTTAGTGTTGCATCCTCAGAAGGTAGGGCAGCCAACCCAAGTAAAAAAAATTGTTTTCGTACGATTTTTCGTCTTGTTTATAGACATACACAAACAGACATGTCTCTGAAAGTAGTATTGTTGGATTCAGGAGGACCTCAAAACGTTGAAAACTCAACTTCGAATTTTGGGATCGAACACAATTCTTTCTCTGCCTTTGGTATCTACGGTTTGGGCAGAGGAAGTAATAACTTGATTAATGGGCTTAACTAATGATATAATTTAATGCCAAAAATATTTTTAAAAAACCTTAAAGTTAAAAAATCTTTAATGTCAAAAGACAAATATATATATATATATATATATATATACTGAATGTACTGTACAATTTTTCAACTTACAATTCAATTGTACAACTTAAATATTTACCTATTCAATTGTATATTCGTTAAGCTTTATTTTTATTTTTATTTGGGGTGGTCCTGGGCCTGGCTATGTCCATGGAGAGGAACTTATCTATTCTCGATATTTTACAGTTAATATTTGCAAGTATAAAATAATATAAACTGCTTGCTGGAAAATGCCCCCAAACACTACGCGACGGAAGTTATAGAGGGTGCAAGCAAAACAAACCAGACGAAATATAACAGGATGTTAATTAAACAGGGGAAGAAAGGTCGTCACCGAGGTGCTTCGGGACATCGGTGGTGGGACCGAAAATGCACCCTGGAAAGAAGTTTCATCTTACATCTCTTCATATGGTCATAAAGGAGATGCAAGATTTCAACCGTCGGGGAATATAGTATAGTGTGAATGGACATAGGAAATGAGTTACCTTTATTTTGAAGTCTTTTCATTAGCTGTGTATTGGCGGGCTCCCTCAGCGGCATGCAAGAACTACACGGCTTCTAAAATTATCATTACATTGCTGAAAAGGTTAATTATAGCGGTAAAGAATTGTAATATGTGATTAATATTACCTATTGCTGTACATCGACGGTTATTATAATTTATTATTAGTATTTTATTAACAAAAGACTTCATGAGCCAAAGCGCATTAATAAAGCCAATACTAATACACTTTGGCCTCGTTGACAAATAAATACCTACAAACTGATGACGAAGTAATTTAATTTTCAGATCCTGCTAACCTAACCTAACATAACCTAAACTAACCTATCCTAACCTAATAAAGCTGTGATATAATATGTCTTACACTATAAGTTGGGTTATGAATAATGGGTGAGGAATACAATAAAACGAAAAGATACAAACAAATGTATATGTTTTTCATTTTCCATACGTACCTATCCACCAAATAAAAATGTGTAATACAAGTAACACAATTTGTGTAATGATATTTAATTCTGTATATGAAGTTGCGATATAATATGTCATACACTATAAGTTGAGTTATGAATAATGACTGAACGTTCGTGATCCCTCCGAAACTGCATTCTAAATACAAGTGTTGTAATCTATGAGGTCTTGCTAACATTACCCTGTTGCTCTGTACCTAGGTCAAATATTCATCATTCAGCAAGTATTATGTGTAGGATATGATTAAAATGATCTTTTTGTTATACGTCCTGAGAGTTGATATATGGTAAATATACAAGTGCAATCCTAGAAGACCGAGACCTAGACCTAGACCTAGACCGAGACCTAGACCGAGACCGAGACCGAGACCGAGACCTAGACCGAGACCGAGACCGAGACCGAGACCTAGACCTAGACCTAGACCTAGACCTAGACCTAGACCTAGACCGAGACCGAGACCGAGACCAATAGTTTTACCAAAGTGAAACTTGATAAATAATTGATGTATGTCAAATATGATTAGTTGCTTTTCATCTTTGATGCTGTGAAGGTTAGTTACGAAATGAGTTACGAGAACATATCTGATCAAAGTAATGATGATGTATGCTCCCAATCGAAACTGTCAAACAGTAAATATGATGATTTTTTCGAGTTATTTGATGGAAGTGATCAACCTTATGGTATGTGAAAACTTTGCAAAAGGTCAAAGCATAAGCAAGTTGATATAAAAATGAAAGGTCATAATACTACAGGTCTGAAGAAGCATTTGATAAGTGTACATAAACTCCTCCCACGAGTTCGAGATGTACATTTATCGTCAGATAATGTGAAAGATGTTAAATCTATACGGAGTAAATATTTAGCGCTAAAAAAGTCCAATCTTCAGACCAAACAAGTAATTGATGAAATTAAAACTCCGATAACGATACCATGGGAAGAGCTCGTAAACATCGGTAAACATGAATCTGAAGAGTCGGAAATGGAATACGAAACATATAACTCCTCTGATCAAATTCTGCAGAAGAAATATAAATATATGCTGCAAAGAGTTTACGGTCCAGTGATTGCACCTTACATACAAAACCTCATAACCCATAAGTTGAGAAATATCGATCCAATCTATGGATTGAGAATGGATCCTAACAGACAATCATCCTACATTGGAACAACACCTGTAACCATTCAAAACGACCGTCTCGTTAGCGGCAAGAAGACATATATTGGGCGCCTTGGGTTTTATGAATTGCTTATGAAAAATATGCCTGACAAAATTTTGTACAACAGTCGTGATTTAGATGCATATAAGGAGATTTTGGAGAAAACTAGCGCGCACAAAGAAGATTACGACGAGGATGAAAACATTCGCAGAGCCAATATATACAAATACCTTCACGTCATTAAGAAATTATTTCCTGAAGAGAAGGATGAAGGAGAAGAACAACAACAAGAACAAGAAGATGATGAAGAAGAAGAACGATAATATTCAGACTCATTTCCTGAAGAACAAGATGAGGACGAAAAAGAAGAACAATATTTAGACTCTTCCGACGAGGCTTCGCCGCACCGTAGAGGGATGTCGAAAGACGTACATGCGAATCATAAAATTGATTATAAATACTGGGACGACCTGAATGACCTAGTTGATAGATTGCGGCTTCTCGTATCCTCATCTGAGACATGGAATTATTCCTTCCACGATGAGATACAGGAAATCATATCTTAGTTGAGGGAGAGAAAAATAATAGAATGAATAAGTGAGAGATCATGTACGAGCTTCATACACCGGCTCGATCGTAAACAATAAGAATAGAAGGAGTATACTGCATTAACCAACAACGTTACCAATGTCGTGTGACAACATGATTATAATCGACTGTCAGGGATATCAGTAAAGGTGCAAACAATTCATAGCTAAAGAGGTCGCAGTGTCTTCAATGGATTACAGAATTGTGCATTTTGTTCTCTGACCGCCTAAAGACATTTATCCAGATGTGATGTCGCAGCGGTACATCGAATCCTACATCCATGAAATTCCTTGGCAGAGTGGATACTTACCTTGTGACGAGTTGAAGCCTGTTCTTGAAAGTGTTTTAAAACCAGTGAATGTTCTTCGTTGTAAAGGATTGGAAAAGGTTCGGTTTTTTAAACTGTTGCAGAGACCTGTTATAAACATGGACGATCTTGGTGTTCCAAAGCTTGACAAATTAAGAGACTGTGAAACCAAATGTCTTTTTCATAATGAACCTAATATCAACTGTGCATTGCAAAATGTTATTGTGCTTACGCTGTGGATGAAATCCCAGTATGATTGTAATAAAGTGAATAAATTTCTAAAAACATGAGATGTGTTTTTTATTTCACAGCCCCTCATCCTAGGAAATTGGAATAGGATAGGTTAGGGAAAACTGGACTTTGTCAAACGTGTATCATTTTTTAGAAAATCCAGTTATGAAATAACTTAAAAAGAATACATTTTTATCAGTTTGGATTTATTGAATATTTACAAATTGAATTTCACTCATGATCTTGAGAGTCTCCTATTTCTAAAATGAATACCTTGTGACATTGCCTGATAAAGACTTTGTAGTCGCGTGAGCATTTCCTCCCCAGACTTCTATTATTATTATCATTATTTTATTTGTTATTTTATTATTATTATTTTTGTTTTAAAAATCTTGCGATTCAACTTCAACGTCTCTACACCAATACTGGTGTTCTACTTTTCGTAGCATCTCCTCAGTCATCTGAAACAAAGGAAAACAAAACATATAAGAAATGATGATGCAGTTCTCTCCGTGGGAGGTTGTTGGTGGATCGAGGTAACGACTTTGAACCTTTGATATAATTGATGAATGTGATAGAACATATAAAATTCGATAAATCAAGGAATGAAACTCTATGATAAAAATGATGTAATGCATTAGAAAATTTAATAAACCAGTGTATGAATAAAAAAATGTTATAAAAAGTGGTGTAATGAGATCTAGAAAATTTATAAATATATGACTACAATAAAAAATATATACATACCATCTGACATTGCCTGATAAAGACTTTGCAACTGCGTGAGCAATTCCTCCCCCAGACGATGTTAACTCTGGGTCTATACATGCTGTTATATGTTCTTCGCTGCTGCATGATTCGTAATGGAATTAAGTGTCGTGTCTTGCATCATCAAGAAATTGTACCTCTGGTCGGCCACATGGATACACTTCAACCATTGCTTCATGTTGTTGAATACTACTATAGACTTTGATAAATGTTACTGTATGTTGTTGTGTACGTAGTTTATTACCATCAATATCATACACGGTGATGGTGTATGAGCTTTCCATTTTGTGAAGAGGTTCATTATCTTCTTCTTCACCATCTAACGCTTTTGCTATTACCTCGTCGGGGACCCTGTCCCAATATTGTTCCATATGTTCTGCGGAATGAAGATAATATTGCATCACCTTATAGCTATTACAAGATTAATATTAAGTATATTTATAATGATGTTTACAGAGACTCTCACATATAATAATAATAATAATAATAATAATAATAATAATATAATAATCGTAACTACATTACATTGTGATGAAACGATTTAAAAAATCCGTTTTCTGGGCCCTCTGGTGAGGCCTTTTGTATTTATATATATTTTCGTATTGTGCTCCCGCCTATGCGGCAACTTTGTTGAACCCTAACATTTTCATTCTTTATTCTTTGATTAACCTCTTGTGCGTGCGGTTTAGTACCCGTTAGTTCTGTTTACTTTTTCTAAATCTCGCTTTCTCTGATTAGCGAGCTCTTCTGCTTTCGCCGTCCATGCCCTCTGGTGTGGTGTTTATGAATTACATTTATTCTTGCTGTTTGGTGCTGCCACCTATGTTCGCTAGCGTGAGAGGTCTGACGCGGCGGCCGAGTTAGTGGGTGTTTGTGTGCCGTTCAGTGTGGCACGTTTTTCTGGATCGTCCTCCTGGCTGATGTGAGTACCGTTTGCTTCATGGAATCACTTATGATATTGCATTTTGCAACTTCTAAGCCTTAAGCATGAATGAAATTGCTTGTCGAAATTTCGAGACATTCACCAAATTATTCTAGCTACTTGCACTAATTAGCCATTTCATTGTAAGCCGTATGCTATAATGGTTAGTATGCGTTTCTTAACTTTGTACGGGTATTTGTTAATTTGGTTAGTTAATCACCCTTTCGGTAAATTGTTCTTGTGTTGGGCATGAGTTTCACGATATTTTATACCTTGTAGTGATCGCCATTTTTGTTGGTTTGGAGGTCACGTACTTCTGGGGGCGTTTGCTAATGCGTGATATTTAAGCTCATTTGCCGGTTATACATTTGTATTGCGATTCAGTAATTGCATATAGTTTCCTTCATTCCAGAGTTTTTGGTAATTTTACAGGCCTTTTGAAATATATATATTTTGTACATAGATTTTGTATAGAAAATTCGTGAGTGAGTTTTCTTAACTAAGCGTGTCACGCATTACTAGATCGTGCTGCCGACTTTTCTGGAGTTACGAGTAGGTTCATTTTCTTGGTCAGTTTGTTAATTTGTGCTATCAAATTTGAGTTATTAACTAGCTGTTTCTTAAAAGATGCTTAGGTGAAGTGTAGCCACATCCTTCGTAATTCTAGACATAACCTTTATTGTATGCCAGGCATTTTATTTGTCCTTAAAATGTAGGATACCTTTGGTAATGTTCTTGAGTAATAAGGTTCAGGCTGTGTAAAAGGCCAACAGCATAGTGTCTTTCTGTACTCTTCACGTTTATATATTCTGCTATTTATATACTAAATTATTCATATGCACATAGATATTAATTTAGCGAAATTGCTATTATTGTCCCTTATACTACATTGTTGGGATTCACGAAGGTTCTCTTAACCTTATGATAATTATTATAGTCAAGCTGCATTTTGCTCCAGGCTGATTTGTATATTTACACCAGCTTATGTCAGATATTTCACTTCTATCAGGGAGAGAGACCTTTTTCATGGGATTTCTTTAATCATTTTGCAGTTCCTTCTCTGGGTTTGTTGTATTCAGTTTGACAATACTCTAGATCCCAGTGTGTTTTGCGTTCAATATAAATTAGTATATTGCTGTTTAGATTCCTCATTCATCTAGTGAATTTACATAAGGGATTTTTACTTTAATTTGGCCTGTAGTCTGTTGGAAATATCTTGAGGTGAAAACGTTCTCGTGTATCCCAGGGATGTATTTTCTCATGTCCTTGTAGGCCTACCCTTTTCTTCTACCTATTTATCTGGTCACGTGTCAACGGACATTGAGTTATCTTCTTCATAAAGAAGTTGAATTATTAATTAATAATTGATGCCCATTTATACTTAAACTAGCAGTTTTAAAGATTTTTGGTCATTTCCTCATTACACGTGGATGGTTTTCCTATTCTTTGTTATTATGGTAAATAATGGAAGCTGTCTGTTAAGAAACTTAGCTTGTGCCTATTGAATAAGGAAGTTTTGATCAAGTTAGAAACTTTACCTTGTTGAGGAGTGTTACGGCTTATTGTTCCCATTTATACTCAGCTGCGTTATGATAATTATTATATCTATCCCTCGTTTGAATCCTACTTGCTTTGGTTTGAGACAGTCCCTAGACTGATTGCCTTTACAGTGGAGGCAAACTGTTTCCATGTAATCTCTGTTATATATTTTCTCCACGGTACGTTTGTATAGCTCCCTTTGTATTTATTATCGGGAATATTGCTCCTAGTTATTATATTAATTCTATTGCTTAACTAAATTCATTTATGGGATATTATTTACTTACATTAGATCTTCCGCCTCGTAGTCATTTGGGTTTTTGCCTTTTCTCTATTTTCAACTAAGTTCACCACCAGGTTTTCCTATTCTTTGTTATTATGGTAAATAATGAAAGCTGTCTGTTAAGAAACTTAGGTTGTGCCTATTGAATAAGGAAGTTTTGATCAAGTTAGATACTTTACCTTGTTGAGGAGTGTTACGGCTTATTGTCCCCATTTATACTCAGCTGCGTTATGATAATTATTATATCTATCCTTCGTTTGAATCCTACTTGCTTTGGTTTGAGACAGTCCCAAGACTGATTGCTTTTACAGTGGAGGCAAACTGTTTCCATGTAATCTCTGTTACATATTTTCTCCACGGTACGTTTGTATAGCTCCCTTTGTATTTATTATCGGGAATATTGCTCCTAGTTATTATATTAATTCTGTTGCTTAACTAAATCCCTCGGGGGAGCCTGTAACCCCTAGAGGGCGCGTCCCCAGGTGGCGGATAGGGGAAAGCCTCCCAGATATGGGTGGTAGGAGGGAAATGAAATACCTTCCGCGGACCAACAGGCACTGCTGTCTTGTAGTTGGGCATTGGATTGTCAAAGACTAAGGGAAGGAACCCTAACAGAAAACCGGGGAGATGGGCCTCAAGCCAAAGTGAAGGCAACTCATCTAGGAGAAGGTAACTCCGAAATCAAATCCCGGATCCTCCCAGTAGTGGGTTGTGCGGTGGGCCAGCTCCTCATCCACGTAAAAATTAAAATGCTAAAAAACCGAACAATATGCCTCGGAAGAACTGGATTTTGGGTAGACGAACAGGCGATGAAAAACGGAAAATCTCTTTTGGATGCTGGAATGTACAAGGCATCTCGACAAAAATAGATATACTACCAGCAGAGCTCGACACATTTGGTATGGACATCACAGTACTATCAGAAACGAAAAGGAAAGGGAAAGGAGAGGAGGAGATCGGCGAGTATGTATACATATGGAGTGGAGTACCTAAAGCAAAGAGAGCCAAGGCAGGTGTAGCGGTTATGATTAAGAAGAAATGGAAAAATAATATAACTACATGGGATTTCATAAATGAACGGATTATATCACTCGAAATGACCTTATTTTCTAGAGAAATTGTTATAATCGGAGTATACGCACCGACAAATGATACGAATGACCAAGGGAAGGATATTTTTTGCACAACACTACAAGATACAATTGAAAAGATCCCGAGAAGAAAGGAAATTATAATGATGGGAGATTTTAATGGGAGAGTGGGAAGTATGGATTCGTCACTGGTTGTAGGAAAGCATGGGGAAATACAGCGCAACGATAATGGAGAGCGCCTTATTAATATCTGTGAACAATTTGATTTTAAGATAAGCAATACATTTTTTAGACACAAAGATGTACACAAATATACATGGCAACAAAACTCTCGAGATCTTAGAGCAATTAATGATTATATTATCACTAAACAATCTACCACTTTAAAAGTTATTGATGCTAGAGTTCATAGAGGAGCCATATGTGGCTCGGATCATTATCTATTAAAAATGAAAACTTTTTGGCCTTGGTCAAGGGAAAGGAATAGGACGGATACCCAACAGCAGGCAATAGAAAATGAAGGGGAAGAGAAGTTTTGTATCGACAGTTTACAGGATGAAAGTATAAGAAGACTTTATACAACTAGAATGGAACAGCTATTAGGTGAGTCATTTGAAGGAAATGCAGAAGAAACTTATGACTATATCAGATCGAGTATAAAAAGAGTAGCAAATGAAGTGTTAGGAACCAATGTAAATAGAAGACGCAAACAAGGAACAGAGTGGTGGACGCAAGAAATACAACAGATGGTACAAGAAAAACGGACAGCATTTAACATATGGCTCAATGCAAAAACAGAAGAAACAAGACAGTTATATAAAGAAAAGAAGAATATAGCTATGAGAATGATAAGAACGGCGAAAAATGAGTCATGGGAAAAAACATGTGCCAATATAAATAGCCAACTCGGCTTTAGAAGATCTAAAGAAGCATGGTCTATACTAAAAGGACTCAGACAGGAAACGAAGTCTGGAACAAATCTACAATTGATAACAATTGGGGAATGGGAAGAACACTTTCAGAAACTCTTGCAAGAAGATAGAGGAGATTTCATAGAAGAAGAATTTGGAAATGACTGGACAGGAGTAGAATTGCAAATATCTGAAGTTGAAGTGAAAGAAGCAGTAATAAGTGGAAAAAATGGAAAATCACCTGGCCAGGGAGGGATCAACTTAGAATTAATCAAATATGGGGGTCAAAAGATAATAAAATTAATAAAGGAACTGTTGAATAAGATATTAGGGGGAGATAAATTACCAGAAGACATGAAATCTGGACAAATTATACCAATATTTAAAAAAGGAGATCGAAAAAATAGAAACAATTATCGAGGAATTTGTATTTTGAATCCACTTATAAAAATTTTGGGAAAATAGTGAAAAGGAGCTTAGAGAATGCATTCGTCTCTCAAGAAGAACAATGTGGATTTACAACGGGAAGATCCTGTATAGATCATATCTTCACGCTGAGGCAAATTCTAGAGAAATGCAATAGAAAGGGAGAGAATATTGGTCTGGTGTTCATAGACCTTGAAAAAGCATATGATTCTGTACCAAGGAAACTGCTTTGGAAGGCATTAAATATGGCTAACATAGATACTTCAGTAATAAAAATAATACAACAAATATACAGACACAATGTCTGCCAGGTTAAAATAGGGAGGAAACTTTCTGGGAAATTTGGAACAAGCAAAGGATTACTTCAGGGATGTCCCATGTCACCAACACTCTTCAAAATATATATAGACATCAGCCTTCGTATCTGGTCTAGGAAATGCAAAAGGATGGGATTGGAGGTATCTGAAGAAATATATCTGAACCACCTGTTGTTTGCAGATGACCAGGTAATAATAACGCAGGATGGAGAAGATGCCAATTATGTATGTCGTCAATTGTCAATGGAATATCAAAGGTGGGGACTGAAGATAAACTATGATAAGACAGAATATTTGACTAATGATCTAGATGAGCTATACATTGATGGGAGACGGATTAAAAAAGTGCAAAATTTTCGATACCTGGGTTCAATTCTGGAAATAGAGGGGACATCAAATATGGATATTAATCAAAAGATTACTAGTGGAAAGAAAATAATAGGAATGTTAAATTCAATTTTATGGAGTAGAAATATAATCAATAGTACAAAAACGAAAATATTCAAAACGATACTACAGAGTATAGTCTTCTACGGAGCAGAAACATGGACATTAAATAAAAAACAGGTTAACAGATTGAACGCACTGGAGATGGACTTCTGGAGACGGTCTGCCAGGATATCTAGGAAAGATAGGATTAGGAATACGGAAATACGACGTATTATGGAAGTAGAAGAAGAGAGTGCAGTCACAATTGAAAGGAAACGACTTCGATGGTATGGACATGTACGTAGAATGGGAGAAGAAAGAATACCTAGAATCGTACAGGAATGGGAAAGTATGAGAAGAAGAGGAAGAGGACGACCTGCTACTACCTGGATACAGAATGTACACATGTCAATGGAAAGATTTGGTTTAGTGGAGGAAGATGTACAAGACAGGGATAAGTGGCGAAATGTAGTGAACAGTGTAGAGTTCTGAATGGTGGTATCATATTTTGTGTGTCAGGATGAGTTATGTGATAGTGCTTGACTGTTGTATTTGTTTGGTTGGAGACAAACCTCTGTTTTGAGGAAATTTCTCATTTAATAAATAAAAATGCTTAACTAAATTCATTTATGGGATATTATTTACTTACATTAGATCTTCTGCCACGTAGTTATTTGGGTTTTGCCTTTTCTGTATTTTCACCGAAGTTAATGCTCTGCCTTCCTTACTCAGCGTATTGAAGGAAAACCATCTCCGTGTCCTTTTATTTATTCTTAATTATACTTGGTTATCGAGTGTGGTAACTTTCTATTACCGTCAGGATTTTTAGGGACTTGTTGTTGTCTGGGATTTTTCTCAGGGGTATTAAATTAATGGTACAATGCCTTTGAATAGTAGATTATTTAACCTATGATATTTCTTATACACATGTATATATATTTACATGTTTCAAGGTGTAAGGTTATCATACTACCTCATTGATTGTTTAACTCACATTTGTTATATCTTAACTTGTTATTAAAAGAACTTGTTTGAAAATTGCTTTCCTATTTATCTTGTGTGGGCGAATCTATTACTTCCCTCTCCCGTCCGAAAAGAAGATCTACGGCAGGGTCTAGCTTAGTACGTTCTTCCTAGTCATCCGAATAGTTAACCAGTTATTAAAAGAAGTTACAGTATATCAAAAGATCAGCCCACAGTTGGCAGCGGATCTTTTCGGCGGTCGGAGGGGGCTGCTCTCTTCTTTCGCATTTTCTCTCTACAGTTCTTATCTCTGTATTTAGTATTACTATTTCTATTTTCATGATGTCCCGTCGTACCCATTTGTCGTGGGATCTACTGCGTAAAGACGAACTTATATTTGAGATTCGCTCGAGAGGTGTTGCGGTTGATGACGCCTTAGATGTCCCTGCACTTATTACTTTGATTAGACAGATGTCCCCTTCTCAGCCTGCTGGGGGCGTTTCATTTATTCCCCAAGAGGCCGCTAAAAAGTTTAAGCTTCTGCAGGATAAAATCTCTGAGCTTGTTAATATTGCGGCTGAGATTATGTCTGATCCTGAAGCTTCAGTTAAGCAGAAAAGGCGTGTTCGCCATAGAGCTTGGCATCTGGAGAATCGCCTTGTCACTCTTAGGGAATCCCCTAGTGCTCAGTTAGATTTGGGGGAGCTGGACAATCTTCTTGATAGACTTTCTGTGGTAGTCTCCCCGCAAGAAGCGGAGGAGGCTGAGCTTGTGTCAGTTAACCCCTCCACCTCGCATGAGCTGATTCTGGATCGACCTATTCCTTGTGCATCCCATATTGGGCCCGCCCGTCAGGAGACCCCTCTAGTTCCTCAACCTTTATCTGGTAACCCAGTTAGTGGTGCAACATCTGTATTTGCTCCGACTTTTGCTACCTTGGAAATTCCTCACCCCTTACAGAGGCTCATAGAAAGACAACAGGTTTTTTCGATTGGTCAAGTTCCTGATGTGATCGTTTTTTTACGATTCTTAGTTCAGTTTCTGCATCAAGCCTTTTGCTTTAGGATAGATGATAATATTGTTCTTCAATTGATATTGGGAGTGGTATCTGGTCGCCTTTTGGATATTCTTTCTCGGGCTATTAGTTTAGGTCAAAGTGCCCTTACTTTCCATACCCAAGTGTTAACTCAGTTTATCCCTTCTAGGCTAAAGCATGATCTGCTAGTAAAATACTATTATAGGCCTCAGAAATTTGACGAACCGCTTGGGGAATTCAAACAAGATGTTCGTCTCCATGCTGCAGTCTTTCAGGTCCCAGATGGGGAGCGGCAAATTGTCGAAGTAATTATTTCTGGTTTTAACCCTACAACTAGATCGTGCCTCACCTTTGCCAATAAACCCTCTACCTTTGACCAACTCTCTGAACTGATTCCTCAAGCAGCCGAGGTATCTTGTGCCGACGCCCGATGGCCTTCATTCCAAGCTAATCCTGCTCCTAGGGTTCCGCCTTCGAATCAGAGATTTTCTGGAGCTCGCCGCGTTCGAGAAGACAGATCTTGTCATTACTGTCATATTGTTGGTCATTTGGCCAAAGATTGTAGGAAACGGATGGCTGCTCTGCGTTCTCCCTCAGGGGCACCTTCTCCTTCCCATCGTCAGTCGTCGGGGCCGGATCAGCAGCCATGACTATCGCCTGTTTTACCTTTGAATTTTCTAAGTAACTCTCCCTCCAAACAAAATTCTGTTTTGTATGGTAGTATGGGTTGCAAGGCCCGTGTTCCTGCTCATTTACCGTTGATTGGGGTGTTTATCAATAAGGCTTCTAATGTTGCTCTGATTGATTCCGGGGCCGCTGCCTCATGTATCGATGTTAAGGTGTTAGATGCCTTAGGCCTATCTGATTTTGATATTAAACCGTATAACCATTCTGTGGTGCTAGCGGATGGCTCCTTCCTTCCTATATTAGGACTGATTACTCTTTCCCTTAAAATTTGTAAATTTTCGTGGAAAGTTCCATTTCTAGTGTTATCTACTCTTGTCTGTCCAGTTATTTTAGGAGTAGATTTTGCTCGGGCATCTGGTCTTGTGTTGGACATGCAACAGAGATTAATGCATTTCCGGTTTGCCCCTCAGTACAATATTAGGTTGAAGCTGTCTGGTCTCCAGGGGGGGACTGGTGAACTTGCGTCTGTGGGCCTTCTGCCCGAACAATCTAACTTCGATGTTCCGTCTCCTATTAATTTAGATCATTTGACTAACGAACAAAAGCAACAGATCAAACAACTCATTGTAAACTTTCCGGATGTATTAACTGACCGTCTCGGTGTTACTAACATTCTTGAGTATGAAATCTTGTTAAAAGATGACACTCCTGTACGTCTTCCTCCTTATCGTATGTCTCCACCCAAGCTTAAGGTTATGAGAAAGAAAATAAATGAAATGCTACAGCAGGGCATTATTCGTCAGTCGCTTTCCCCTTATTCAAGTTCTATCTTCCTCGTACCCAAAGGAGATGACGATTTCCGCCCGGTTATAGACTATAGAGCTTTAAATCAAAAGATACACATTGAAGCTATGCCGTTACCTGATCTACACTCGGCCGCCCATTGGTTTGCTGGGGCGAGTGTTTTTTCCTCTCTTGACCTTAATAGCGCGTATTATCAGATCCCTCTAAAGGAATCTTCTCGGGGTATTACCGCCTTTTCTACCGATTGGGCCCATTTCGAGTTTTGTAGGTTACCTTTCGGCCTTGCTACTGGCGCGCAGGTGCTTACCCGCCTCCTTGACAAATTTTTTGCTGATATAAAATTTGAATATGTTTATCACTATCTCGATGAATTGGTCATCTATAGCAAGGATTTTTCATCTCATGTTCAGCACTTGCAGGAAGTCTTCCGCCGGTTAAGAGATGCTGGTCTTACGGTCAAGCCGTCTAAAGTTCATTTTGCTAGGTCTCAGCTGTCTTTCATTGGCCACCTTATTTCCCCGCAAGGAGTATCTATTGATCCTGAAAAGACTGTTGCTATTCGCAATTTTCCGAAACTCACTAACGTCAAAGCTGTAGCCCGATTTATCGGGATGATTAATTTTTTCTCAAAGTTCATTCCCCGTTTTTCTGCTCGTGCTGCTCCGCTCAATCGTCTTCGGGGTAAGGGGGTCCCTTTCATTTGGACTCAGGAACATCAATGGGCCTTTGAAGATCTTAAGGGTGCTATTATGAATCCACCAATTCTTGCTATGGCCGATTTTTCCAAACAATTCATTGTCCAAACTGACGCCTCTTCCCTTGGTCTTGGTGCGGTGTTGTTGCAAGAGTTTTCCGAAGAGCGCAAACCTATAGCTTATGCCTCTCGCTCTCTCTCTAAGCAAGAGCAACAGTTTTCAGTTTATGAGATGAAAGCGCTTGCGGTGTTATTTGCTCTTGAGAAGTTTAAAATGTACGTGGAGCATGTGAACTTTACTATCGAATGTGACAACCAAGCCTTGTCCTGGTACCTTGGTAGACCCCGTAAAACTGGACGTCTGGCCAGGTGGGCAGTTCGCCTGTCCGCTTTTAAATTTACATATGTCCACATTAAAAGCTCTGAGAATGTTCTGGCAGACTCTCTGTCACGCATGTTCGAAGGTTATCCTGATGATCCTGGAGAACCTGTAGATTCGAGCTCTTCTCCGTCTCTTCAACACGCTCTCTTAGCCCCAGTTGTCACCAACTCACCCCTAGCCTTTGATGATATTTCTCAATATCAGTTGCTGGACCCCGAATTATCACCCATTATCACCAAGTTGAAAGCAGGAATTTCAGTGTCCAATTTTCGCATGGTATCAGATACCTTACAAATTTTCTTGGGCAAAGAACGTCGACCTAAGTTGGTTTTGCCTAAGAGTGTACACTCCATGGTTTTTCAGTATTTCCATTCTTCGCCCCTGGGTGGTCATCTCGGGATCAGTAAGACTTTTGAGAAGATTAGGGCATCGTTTTGGTGGCGACACATGTTCCGCGACATTCGTGATCGTGTCAAGACATGTCATATTTGTGCTATGTCTAAGCCCGCCTTAAATACCCGTATTGGGGAGTTATCTTCCTCTGTTGCTCATAAGCCATTTCAAAAACTCTTTATAGATTTCCTTGGAAGATTACCCAGATCTAGGAAAGGCAATGCCTTTATTTTGGTTGTTGTTGACGCCTTTTCGAAGTATTGTTGGTTGTTCCCTCTCAGAGATTCTAGAACTGATAAAGTGATTCAGTCGTTGTCTTCGATCTTTCAAAATTTTGGTGTTTGTCAATCTTTAGTTTCCGACAATGCTCCGCAGTTTGTGTCTCACTCATTTAAGAACTTCTGTTTTCGGCTTGGGGTTCAACATATTACCACCACACCCTATTATCCGAACCCATCGCACGCGGAGCGTGTTATGCGAAATTTAAAGAATGCCCTCATCGCATATCACCATGAGGATCACTCTCTGTGGGATAGGAACTTGGCTTGGTTACAATTTGCGTTTAACTCCGCCAAACACGACAGCCATGGGCATACCCCTTTTTCCTTGCTCTTCACTTATCCTCCTAATAACCCGTTGAGTAATGTCTGGAAGCTTTCTGACCTTCTCCCGGATTCATCTTCTCCTGAAGACGTATCTAAAACTTGGAGGGCAGCTTATCGTAATCTCCATGTAGCTCACCGTAGGAGTGCCTGTAGATACAATAAAGGAAGGGTTAAGAGTAAATTTAAACCTGGGGATTTGGTTATGTGCAGAAATTATCCAGTAAGTAAGGGAGCGACCAAATTTGCAAAGAAACTTGCTCCTCGTTATGTGGGGCCTTATCGCATTCTAGAGATTCTGAGGCACGGTGTGTCTTTTCTGTTGGAGAATGTGGCAGATCTATCTAGACGTAGATGCCACGCTTCTCAGTTGAAGGCCTTGTAAAATTTTATTTATATATGTCTGTTTAATGATTTGGCTTATCTGTTGTTTGTGCAGTTGTTAGATTTGTAATTATGATTGGTGAATGTTTCGTTTTGCTGATGAATTGTTTTAATAAATTGTTAATTATTGGAAATAAGTTGAATTATAAATTAACTAAATCTTGTGAAGCACACGCTACTCATGTCTTTCCGGGGGACGAATCCTTGGGCCACTTCTCTCAGTAATATGTTCTGTAAAAAAAAATTTTACAAAACACCCACGAAATTGTCAATTATATTATATTGAGGCCTCAAGTTAAAAAAAAACACTGACTCTACGAAATCAAACAAAACAAGTACTGTACAGTGCTTATCTAAGATGTGACTAAAATTCTAAACACAACAATTTAATTACAAATTTGGAGAAAAGATCAAGATTTTCACCTATTAAAATTTGAGTAGTTTACCATAATATGATAAAGAAGTAACATTATTCAATTAATAATGAAGGAAATTTATGAACTATAAAAAAAATCTTCAGAAAGCACCCTATATTCAAAAGACATATAAATAGTCGGGGCTGTTACTAGTGCTCCTCCCGACTTCTTAGAATTTATGCTGATCTAGACAACATTTGTTTCATGTGAACGACTTTTCTTCTGGTGATGGGGAGGCCATGGACCCCACACTGTTCTGTTCTTCGGAGAATTCCTTCTGCCCTGGCTCCTGCTGTGTGTCTCTTGGGGCATGTCGCGGATGCCCTGAGGATTCTGTCTGTGCCTGGCTTATGTGGAGTGCACCCACTATTGATGTTTGCCACTATACGTATGTATTGGTGGCCGAAGCCTCGCCTCTACTATACTCTTCTCAGCAGTTCTTCGTCTTCGAGCCTTGAGATCAGCAAGCTTCTCCTCTCATGGCATTGTTTCTGCTCATCTGGGAATGTGGAGTCACAGCTCTGATGGACCTCTGCTGTGGTGTGCTTCATTAGACATGTGGCAATTCTTAGACCTCCATTTCCCAGTGATGTATTATGGGTTTGTAAGTTACCCATTGTAAGCTGAAATAGTGTTCATCATTATTCATACGTGTGTTTATTCTCCCTATTCCTTAATGCAAATAGGGAGAGAAGTAAAGTGCAGTGCTACAATCTATTTTTTTTGCATTTCTTAAGGTTATAAGAAAGAGATGTAAGTAATAATGCTCTTTCCTTCAAGAATAACCTTCCTTATTAGTGTGGTGCTAAAATTCTGGCGGTGTAGTTTGAAGCCAGCCTTATATAAGTGTTCACCCAAGAAGATAATATTCCTTCCGAAGATAGTCGCATTATTTTGGCCACAAAGGTTGTGTTAGGGTATACAGAAATTTGTGCAATTCGGCATGTTGTGGTATTGCCGAGGTCTCATCTACCAGAAAAAGGTTGTTTTTTTTTTAAAAAAAAAGGTGTTAATATAATTATGAAATTTTGCCCTGGACTTATCAGCGGGCAGCCTTATTGGAGATAACTATTACCTATAATGCAATTTTTTGCCCTGGACTTATCAAGCGGGCATTCATGTTAGAAGACAAACTTTTATAATAATAATATTATGTAATTGTGAAATTTTGCCCTGGACTGATCAAGCGGGCACCCTAGTAATAAGACAATTTTTACCCAGAAATTTATAAAATTAACAAAGGTACAAGGATACTCTTTAGAGGTTAACATATATTTATAGCGACAAGGCATAGCATCTTATGCTACTATTGTCAATTAAGATCTTTTTCAAGTATTCTTCCACTGAAGAGTTCCATTAATTTGAAGTGTTCATTCAAATAATCTAGTCTTTCAATGCAATTTATTTTATGTTTGTGATTTAGGTTACCGGAAATGTGTTGTTATGTAGCATCTCTTACTTAAGGTGTGCTAAAGGTTATTGTAAAAAAAAAAAAGGTTGTGGCTACCATAGTGTCTGCTTTCAAAATTTGTCCTCACAGATGGAGGAGGCTGAAACGATTTAAAAAATCCGTTTTCTGGGCCCTCTGGTGAGGCCTTTTGTATTTATATATATATATATATATATTTTCGTATTGTGCTCCCGCCGATGCGGCAGCTTTGTTGAACCCTAACATTTTCATTCTTTATTCTTTGATTAACCTCTTGTGCGTGCGGTTTAGTACCCGTTAGTTCTGTTTACTTTTTTCTAAATCTCGCTTTCTCTGATTAGCGAGCTCTTCTGCTTTCGCCGTCCATGCCCTCTGGTGTGGTGTTTATGAATTACATTTATTCTTGCTGTTTGGTGCTGCCACCTATGTTCGCTAGCGTGAGAGGTCTGACGCGGCGGCCTAGTTAGTGGGTGTTTGTGTGCCGTTCAGTGTGGCACGTTTTTCTGGATAGTCCTCCTGGCTGATGTGAGTACCGTTTGCTTCATGGAATCACTTATGATATTGCATTTTGCAACTTCTAAGCCTTAAGCATGAATGAAATTGCTTGTCGAAATTTCGAGACATTCACCAAATTATTCTAGCTACTTGCACTAATTAGCCATTTCATTGTAAGCCGTATGCTATAATGGTTAGTATGCGTTTCTTAACTTTGTACGGGTATTTGTTAATTTGGTTAGTTAATCACCCTTTCGGTAAATTGTTCTTGTGTTGGGCATGAGTTTCACGATATTTTATACCTTGTAGTGATCGCCATTTTTGTTGGTTTGGAGGTCACGTACTTCTGGGGGCGTTTGCTAATGCGTGATATTTAAGCTCATTTGCCGGTTATACATTTGTATTGCGATTCAGTAATTGCATATAGTTTCCTTCATTCCAGAGTTTTTGGTAATTTTACAGGCCTTTTGAAATATATATATTTTGTACATAGATTTTGTATAGAAAATTCGTGAGTGAGTTTTCTTAACTAAGCGTGTCACGCATTACTAGATCGTGCTGCCGACTTTTCTGGAGTTACGAGTAGGTTCATTTTCTTGGTCAGTTTGTTAATTTGTGCTATCAAATTTGAGTTATTAACTAGCTGTTTCTTAAAAGATGCTTAGGTGAAGTGTAGCCACATCCTTCGTAATTCTAGACATAACCTTTATTGTATGCCAGGCATTTTATTTGTCCTTAAAATGTAGGATACCTTTGGTAATGTTCTTGAGTAATAAGGTTCAGGCTGTGTAAAAGGCCAACAGCATAGTGTCTTTCTGTACTCTTCACGTTTATATATTCTGCTATTTATATACTAAATTATTCATATGCACATAGATATTAATTTAGCGAAATTGCTATTATTGTCCCTTATACTACATTGTTTGGATTCACGAAGGTTCTCTTAACCTTATGATAATTATTATAGTCAAGCTGCATTTTGCTCCAGGCTGATTTGTATATTTACACCAGCTTATGTCAGATATTTCACTTCTATCAGGGAGAGAGACCTTTTTCATGGGATTTCTTTAATCATTTTGCAGTTCCTTCTCTGGGTTTGTTGTATTCAGTTTGACAATACTCTAGATCCCAGTGTGTTTTGCGTTCAATATAAATTAGTATATTGCTGTTTAGATTCCTCATTCATCTAGTGAATTTACATAAGGGATTTTTACTTTAATTTGGCCTGTAGTCTGTTGGAAATATCTTGAGGTGAAAACGTTCTCGTGTATCCCAGGGATGTATTTTCTCATGTCCTTGTAGGCCTACCCTTTTCTTCTACCTATTTATCTGGTCACGTGTCAACGGACATTGAGTTATCTTCTTCATAAAGAAGTTGAATTATTAATTAATAATTGATGCCCATTTATACTTAAACTAGCAGTTTTAAAGATTTTTGGTCATTTCCTCATTACACGTGGATGGTTTTCCTATTCTTTGTTATTATGGTAAATAATGGAAGCTGTCTGTTAAGAAACTTAGCTTGTGCCTATTGAATAAGGAAGTTTTGATCAAGTTAGAAACTTTACCTTGTTGAGGAGTGTTACGGCTTATTGTTCCCATTTATACTCAGCTGCGTTATGATAATTATTATATCTATCCCTCGTTTGAATCCTACTTGCTTTGGTTTGAGACAGTCCCTAGACTGATTGCCTTTACAGTGGAGGCAAACTGTTTCCATGTAATCTCTGTTATATATTTTCTCCACGGTACGTTTGTATAGCTCCCTTTGTATTTATTATCGGGAATATTGCTCCTAGTTATTATATTAATTCTATTGCTTAACTAAATTCATTTATGGGATATTATTTACTTACATTAGATCTTCCGCCTCGTAGTCATTTGGGTTTTTGCCTTTTCTCTATTTTCAACTAAGTTCACCACCGGGTTTTCCTATTCTTTGTTATTATGGTAAATAATGAAAGCTGTCTGTTAAGAAACTTAGGTTGTGCCTATTGAATAAGGAAGTTTTGATCAAGTTAGAAACTTTACCTTGTTGAGGAGTGTTACGGCTTATTGTCCCCATTTATACTCAGCTGCGTTATGATAATTATTATATCTATCCTTCGTTTGAATCCTACTTGCTTTGGTTAGAGACAGTCCCTAGACTGATTGCTTTTACAGTGGAGACAAACAGTTTCCATGTAATCTCTGTTACATATTTTCTCCACGGTACGTTTGTATAGCTCCCTTTGTATTTATTATCGGGAATATTGCTCCTAGTTATTATATTAATTCTGTTGCTTAACTAAATTCATTTATGGGATATTATTTACTTACATTAGATCTTCTGCCACGTAGTTATTTGGGTTTTGCCTTTTCTGTATTTTCATCGAAGTTAATGCTCTGCCTTCCTTACTCAGCGTATTGAAGGAAAACCATCTCCGTGTCCTTTTATTTATTCTTAATTATACTTGGTTATCGAGTGTGGTAACTTTCTATTACCGTCAGGACTTTTAGGGACTTGTTGTTGTCTGGGATTTTTCTCAGGGGTATTAAATTAATGGTACAATGCCTTTGAATAGTAGTTTATTTAACCTATGATATTTCTTATACACATGTATATATATTTACATGTTTCAAGGTGTAAGGTTATCATACTACCTCATTGATTGTTTAACTCACATTTGTTATATCTTAACTTGTTATTGAAAGAACTTGTTTGAAAATTGCTTTCCTATTTATCTTGTGTGGGCGAATCTATTACTTCCCTCTCCCGTCCGAAAAGAAGATCTACGGCAGGGTCTAGCTTAGTACGTTCTTCCTAGTCATCCGAATAGTTAACCAGTTGTTAAAAGAAGTTATATCAAAAGATCAGCCCACAGTGAAACTATATTTTTTATTACACATAGGACATGGTTACATCGAGAAAATAAAAGTCTGAAATTAGATTTTAGAATTATTATTAGGTTGTTCAACACACGGTCCTTTATTTCCTATCCTTGCATTGCCTCTGAAATATTAAAATAATGTGTCCTCATGGTAACTATTGCGCGCCTTTTGATACATGAGAAATATATATGACAGCGTATTAATTTTTCATAATGTAATATTAGATTGTAACACAGATGACCAATACATTACTGTGAAATCGTAAAGTACGGATATCAATGGTGTGGTAGGTCTAGTTATATCTCTTTGCAGTACATTTAATTAAAATAAACATTTCACGTACCACGTTTGCTAGTGGTTCAGGTTATGTTGTAGAAGATAAACGGGTACGTATAAGGATAATGTTTATATTATTATTAAAATTGCCTAGTGCAGTTATATTTTCACGTTTATAATATTTAGTAGAAGTATTTCAGATAATTATACATTCTCGAAATATATTATATTGTAATCTAATAGAACATAGGCTATATCCAATTATTGGAGAAAATTAATATTTGTAAGGAATATTACATATGGGGGTTCATAAATTTTCTAAGACGTTGTTAACAACTAAAATTAATTTTGAATAATAGTTGTGCTGTATTAAACTAGACTAGCACTATAAACATTGTAGAAAATATGTTATGTACTTGCCCATGAAGCTATTGATTACTCTTGTTCGTTGAAATATACTTTAACACACTCAATCTTCGCTGACAGCTCTTCTCCTGATGTTCAGATGTATGTATTGCAACTTTCACCCTCGTATTTAAAAGCTAGCGGCCGAACATGACACGAGGAACAAGTCTGTAGTGATGCCGTCATACATAAGGAGTATGATGATTCAGCTGCAATGTGAGATGCATGTGTGTGCGCCCACCCCTATGGGAATGTGGAAAGGAGTGCAAAGGTTACCACCCGCAGGAAAGCTAACCTAACCTTACTAGTGAGCCCGCCCAAAGGATAAATGTGAACCCAGAGTGGGGCAACTAAACTGAACAGAGCAACACAACAATTCCTTTTTGTTTTGGTATATTTAGAAGAGCGATTTGTTTTTCTTTTGTTGATTCTGCTTTTAGCTGATACATGGTTGACAAAATTGCAATTTTAAAATGAATATTACAGTTTGAAAAAGATATAAAATATCGAAAGAAAACAAATTACTAAGTAGGAGTTTCTAAGATCAATTAGTTACAAATTAAATAATAATTTAATTAAACTTTTGAAGACATAACATTCCATAAAATCAATTTCAATTTATAACAAGATATGCTGATAAATTTCATAAAATTTCGACATAGCAATTTGATTCAAATTATTATACATTTAAAGCCCTAACTAACATTAACATTTCATTTATACATTTAGATACACTTAAGTACTCTGTAATGCTGACAAAAAACATGAGAAATGAGGGGGGATGTTGGAAATAAATACTGATTAGCTAACTTGGAGGCAACACTAAATTACCGCCACATGGGCGCCTCCGTACCCACGCTACGGGATTCTTAAAAGGCAAAAATGGTATGTGCAAAAAATACGGAAACTAATTAAGAACAAGTGATGTGTACACAATTAGATAGAAAATGAACCCGGAACTAAACTGAATCAGTCACCAAAAAACAGGGGGGAAATATTACACTGCGCGCAGAGCAAGGGAATTAGGCTTCTGCCCCCGGCATGACGCCGTGAACAAGTTTCTTCATTTTGACAGTCTTTAGTACACAAAACTACGAGAAAGCAAAGTACACATCACAAACTAACATAAAGCGATCTAATCACAGCTAAATTACAGGTTAACAGGTATTAAAACCTGCCATTGTTTGGAGCACCGCCCGAAAGCAACATACCTGAGTAACCGCCATTTTGAGAAAGAGAAACGACGAGAACGCTTCCTAAGCCTTGCCAGAAACCGTCGCCAGACAGCAGCACAAGACAGAGTCGCGACGACGCGCGAACAAAGCCACACTACCGTCTGCCCGCGGCCCTCAGTACAGCGCACTAGCCACAGCTTGTAACACTCAGTCAAGAGCAGCACAAGCCCGCAACCAGTGCAGCCAACTGTTCTGTCAGGCAGATGGCGAACTCAGGCGGGAAGAAAGGAAATAATTGCACCGGCCTCAAATACAAGTCGGTGCATGTGGAACACATCCGGTCAGGTGTCATGTATGACCTTGAAACAGGTTTGAACAAGTCTGTAGTGATGACGTCGTAAATAAAGAATTTGCTGATTGAGCAATAGCCGCAGATATTTAATTTCTTGCATATGAATAAAGAAATTAACCTTTAGTTTGAAGATACGTCTGAAAAACTGTTGTCATTGTGTCATATGAGACGTACATCCGGTCTCAAACCTCTCGCATAATAATATTTTAAATGTATAAAACTCTCTCGTAAGAATATTAACATAATCACTATTGACTATGCAATTTCAAATCTCCCGCCAGAAGTCTTTTGTTCATAATTTCAATCTCGTGTCAGAAGCCAAAGAAAGAAAGAGAGAGCAGGACGATAATCATGTGATCATAGAATGCAATGATGTAAGATAAAAAACTGATGACGTTGCGTAATATCACCTGGCGTGGTATGAGACGTGTGACCTTGAACATATCCTGTTACAGATGTAACATTACAAAAAACGGCGTCCTCACTAACAAAACTTGAAATATAATTTTTGAATTTCCCACACCTTCTACCATTTTTAATTCACAAATCGTGCGCTTGGTCTGCCATATTGAGTCATGTGACCACGTATTTGAAATCCGCCATATTGACTTATGATGTAAACATGTGACCCATCCCACCGTTGAGGTAGGTTATAGCAGTCCACCATATTGAATTATGACGTAACCAATGTCAACTTGAATCACCAATTTTTAAATCTCCCGCCTTCTACCAGTATACAAATTTTAAATTTATCATCTTACGACATTTGTAATTGTAATATTGTACGCATTCCACCATCTTGAATTTTCAAATCGCCCGCCTCCTACCATTTGTCATTTTTAAATTTGTTGGAGCTTCTAACATTTTTAATTTTTAAATTGAGCGCCATCCGACATATTGAATCATGAGACCACGTAAGTATGTTGTAATGTCATCGCTTTATATATAGTAACGCTATAAGATAAAAGGCGAAATATAATTTTAAATTTCCTACACCTTCACCATTTGTAATTTTCAAATTGAGCGCCATCCGACATAATAGATCATGTGATCTACAGTAATGAAGCATAATCCTGTTTCATAACATTTAACACGGTGTGAAATCGTATTATAAAATCTCACGTTAGCCGTTCCAACATTTTAAAATATCCATTTTCAAAATTCCCACCTCCCAACTTGCCTAATGCGAAATTGGTTTTAGAAATTATGAAATCTCGTGCTAGCCGACATTGGTATTTTCAACATTTTAAAATAACAATTTCTGAATTTCGCGCTTAATCCGCCATTTTTTAATTTTCAAAATACCCTGCCTTCTACCAATATACAACTTTTAATTTTACCTCCATTATGATTTTGAATTTCGCGCTTGATCAACCATTTTGAATTTTCAAAAATTGCCTGCCTTCTACCAATATACAATTTTAAATTTCCCTCCTTCCGCCATTTGAAATAGGAACGGGAAGTGCCGCCATTTGCAATAGGAACCGGAACTGTTGCCATCTTGAATCACGTGACCATGACGTAGGCCATAGCCACGCCTCCGTGACGTCAGGATCAGCTGACCGGAAGTGACGTCATGAAGACGTGACCGGAAGTGACGTCAAGATGCCGTGACCGGAAGTGACGTCATGATGACGTACCAGAAGTGACGTCAGAGGACCCTGCGGTGACGTCATGAACAAAACCACACTACAGGAGTCGTTGACAATAAGGTTCCCATTATGAATTTAGTTAAGGAGGCCATGGTTTTTCAGTTGGTTTCAATTGTGGAATGTGCTGTGATATTATATAGGTTTTTGCTGCATCTAAAGGTTTGACATTTATATTTGTGATTGTATAGTATTGCTTCTCTACTGATTTCAACGTGTGAGTGTTTGCAATAACTTTCTTGCTTGTTAAAGACTGTTTTAATTAATTTTAGAGTTGATATTTTTCCCTATATTTTTCTCGTTTGTGGAGTAAAGGCCTCCTACAGAGACTGATTGTTGAAGACATTGCCTACTGTGTTGGTAGCAGTAGGTAATAAAAAGAAATACCATACACCATAAGGCAGTGAACACTGCTACAATAATGTTGAAACCAAATACATCTGACAATACTCAAACGGAAGAAACTCGCGCTGTGAGCAATCATTACATTCGTGCTCCAAAATTTACAACAATGCAAATGTAACAAATCCCAACAGTGTGGAATTGCATACCGATGATTCAAGTGAATATGAAGTGAATCAAGACATGGATAGTGAGTTACATCATGAAAATCCTCATTCACCAAATTCAGCTTCAAAGCACTTGTGCACTGCTCCTACAATGCACTCGAGCTCACTGCCAGACGAACAATGGCAACAGGATAAGGTCCCACACTCCAAAGGCCATAGGAGAAATTTAGCTGATACCTCAAATGTAAACTAAACAGTACCAGTTTCAAATAGATTTTCCTCATTGACTGATGACTCAGCACAAGATGATAACACAAACAGTAGGCCTACACTGGAAGTACACATACCAAAACCAGAACCTATTTTTGTAACAGGTATTGTTAATATACAATAATTCAAGAAAGTAATGAGTGGCATAATTGCCAATGACAAATCACAGAAATTCTAAATGGTTTCGAGTCACATAATTATGTAAGTGCTACACTCTTAGATCTGAGCAAAGCCTTCGATACTGTTCCACATAACTTATTGATAACAAAACTAAAACATTACGGAATTAGAAGTACTGAACTAAACCTTCTTGAATCATTCCTTTCCAACAGACACCAGATAGTACAGATAAACAATAAACGTTCCAACATGCTAGAAATCAACATAGGCGTCCCCCAGGGCTCAGTCTTAGGACCCCTTCTGTTCATTATTTTTATAAATGACTTAACCCCTAATCTATCCTGTAGATCGGTTATATATGCAGATGACACAACCCTAATTACAACTGACTCAGACATAATTAAACTAATAAACAAAAACGAGGAAGTCTTTAATGAGGCATCCCAGTGGCTTGCACATAACAGACTATTGTTGAACCAAGACAAAACTGAAATAATCACCTTTCATCTCAACAACTCATTGACTGACATAAATCCGAAGACATCTGTGAAACTGTTAGGCATATACATAGATGAAAAGCTGACCTGGAATGCACATACAGAACAACTCTGTAAAAAACTCTCTAGAGTTCTTTATCTCCTTCGTAAACTTAAATCTGTGCTCAGCGAGAAACATTTACTGACCGTATACCATGCTCTTTTTCACTCACATCTACAATATGGGATCCTTCTTTGGGGCAATTCTGCTGGAGCAAAAACCGTATTCAAATGGCAAAAAAGGCCATTAGATGTATATATGACATAGATAACCAAAAAAACGTGTAGAACTGCTTTTAGGAACAGCAACATCATGACACAAACATCTCTCTATATATCTCATGCTCTGTCCTACACAAAGGAGAACCAACATCTTTTTAGTGAACGCAGTCAGATCCATACCCACAACACAAGGCGAAAAACAGACCTAGACACCCCATATTTAAGACTATCAAAAACACACAATAGCTATAAGCACATAGGTCCCAAACTATATAATAACCTCCCATACAAAATTAGAAACCTCAAAACAAAACACTTCATGACCTACATCAAAAAATTCTTAACAAAGAATGCCATATACAGTGTAGAGGAATTTGAAGAAAAATGCCACAATTCTGAATTATTTTCACTGTAAATAAATGTAAATAAGATTTAATGTTTTCTCTCTCTGTTCTATATGCAAACTGTAACACAACTCTGTCTGATCTTGTATAGTTAACATATCCCATAACATGTAAATTTCAGAGGATGAATAAACTATTATTATTATTATTATTATTATTATTATACACTGACTAGCCTACATTGAGAGCAGGGCATCTTGTCAAACTGATGCCAATAGATATAGAAAGCTATAAAATAATAAGAGAATGTTTCCTGAAAAAAGACATTAGTCATTATACGTAGGCTACCAATTAAAACATGAGCATGCTTACCGAGTAGTTCTCAGAGGTATGCATCATAGTGAAGATGTAAATATTATAAAAGAGGAACTAAAGGCACTAGGCCCTGTAGTCAGGAACATTACTACTACTACATAGAGTAACTAAAGAGCCTCTGCCTCTTTTTTTCATTGACTTGGAACCTGCACCCAACAACAAGACAATATTTGATATAAAGCACTTATTTCATACTTTGGTAACATTTGAACCCCCTTACAAAAAAGTGAAATTGTGCAATGCAAAAGATGTCAACGGTTTGGACATACAAAAAATCACTGCAATCGGCCGTTTAGGTGCGTCAAGTGCAGCGAAGACCACCCAACAACAACTTGCCATAAAAAACCCGAAACTCCACCAATTTGTGTAAATTGTAGTGAGAACCATCCAGCCAGTTACAGAGGATGTAAAACTTATAGAGAATATAAACAAAAGACATTTGAACCACTGAGGGAAAAAACCGTGTCCAAACAACCTCTAACAATAACGGTAACGCAAGTTCCAAGTAATGAACTTCCGAGTACTACTACTTCAGACAAAACTTATGTAGAAGCTGTAAAGGGAAGTTCTCAGTGGCAAGAGCCACAGCAATCAATTAACATCATCACCTCAATGGAACAAATGTTCTCTAGGTTTGAGAAAACCATAGAGAAAGTTATTGATAAAATGATGGATCGCATGTTCGATCTAATCAAAGCCATCACCAATGGAAAATAAAATGGCTAAAACTCTAAATATTTCCTCTTGGAATGTCAACAGCTTGTCTGAACATAGACAAGAATTAGAATTATTTATAAAAATGAACAAAATTGATATAGTAGGCCTACTCATTTCAAAAACAAGATTTACAGAGAAAAACTATGCTAGATTTCGAGGATATGATACCTATACAACAAACCATCCTTCAGGAAATACCCATGGTGGTACAGCAATCATAATTAAAAATTCTATTCGACATTACGAATTGCCTCAACATTGTCAAGATTTCCTGCAAGCTACTAGCATAAAAGTTGATACTGATCTCGGGCCAATAACTATTTCTTCTACTTATTGTCCACTAAACATAAAATCAATTCCCAGGAATTTGAAAACTTCTTTAGAACTTTGGGTTCAAAATTTGTAGTAGGTGGAGATTGGAATGCAAAACACACTCATTGGGGATCACGACTGATCACAACCCGTGGAAGACAGCTGTATCATGTAATCACTAATAATAATAATAATTTAGAAATCTTATCTACTGGTGAACCCACTTACTGGCCTTCTGATACAAGTAAAATACCAGATCTATTGGACTTTTTCATAACAAAGGGTATTTCACTGAATTATCTGCACATAGAATCCCTTTTTGATTGATCGGCTGATCATTCTCCAGTTATGATGTCATTGAACGCAGAAGTAATACTCAGGCAGAGACCTCTCACTCTTTGCAATAGACGAACAGATTGGGAGTATTTCCGAGATATCTTACAAGAAAGAATCACATTGAGAATCAGTCTCAAAACATCTGAAGAAATAGAAGCAATTTAACAAAGTCGATTCAATCTGCTGCATGGGGAGCCACTCCAAATTTAAATCTAAAACTGTCTCCTGTAAATCAGTACCCATTATGTGTTAAAGAAAAAATAGAAGAACATCGTAAATTAAGAAGAATATGGCAGAACCACAGATATCCTGAAGATAAAAGGCGATTCAACAGAGCTTCCCAAGAACTAAAGAGGCTCATACAAACAATGAAAAACCAATCCATCCAAGAATGTCTGGAAAATCTAACGCCTCTAGAAGTTAGTGATTATTCTTTATGGAGAGCTACAAAGAAATTGAAAAGACCTACAGACCCCATACCACCAATTAAAAAAGAAGATGGCACTTGGGCTAGAAGTTGTGATGAAAAAGCTATGTTATTTGTCACCCATTTATCACAAGTATTCCAGCCATTTCCTTCAATGGCACAAGAAGATGACACTGAGATAGATCAGTACCTTCAAGCCCCATTCCAAATGTCTCTACCGATTCAGTCAGTATCTCCAAGAGAGGTCAGAAAAACTATAGAAAATAATTTGAATCCTAATAAGGCTCCTGGTTATGATCTAATAACGGGTCGTATCTTGAAAGCTATGATTTTTATTGCATTCATATTTAATGCAATAATAAGGTCGGGGTACTATCCAGGAGATTGGAAAATATCACAAATTATCCTCATCCATAAAGCAGGAAAACCTCCAAATGAAGTTAAATCTTTCAGACCTATAAGTTTATTGCCTGTTATTTCTAAATTGTTTGAGAAAATACTCCTGGCCAGACTTAAACCACTCCTTACTGACATAATTCCCGACCATCAATTTGGATTTCAAGCATAGCACTCAACCATAGAACAAGTGCATAGAGTAACAGATGTCATTCACAGTTCATTTGAAAATAAAGAATACTGTTCAGCAGCATTTCTTGATGTTAGCCAAGCTTTTGATAAAGTTTGACATACTGGATTGCTATTAAAAATAAAAAAGTTCTTACCCATTCTTTTTATAGCATTCTGCAATCATACCTAGAAAAAAGATTCTTTCAAGTTAAATTTGAAGACAGCCTATCGGATCTCTACCCTAACAACTCTGGAATTCCACAAGGAAGTGTCCTTGGTCCTATGTTGTATTTACTGTACACTGCAAATTTGCCCATAGATGTACCGACAACTATAGCCACTTATGCTGATGATACAGCAGTCTTAGCAATCCATGAAGATTTAACCACAGCGTCACAACACATACAAGATTACCTAATTAAATTGGAGACTTGGTTTAAAAAATGGAGAGTAAAAATTAATGAAGATAAGAGTCTACATGTAACTTTCATGCTAAGACGAGGCACTTGCCCTCCAGTAAGAATCAATGGTAAGACTCTACCTCAGTCAGAAGAAGTTAAATATTTGGGTATCCATCTTGATCATCGTTTGACCTGGAAAAAGCAAACTCAAACAACTAAATCTAAAATTCAGCAAATTGTATTGGCTCCCAGGACCCAAGTCAGAGTTGTCAACTACGAACAAACTTCTAATTTACAAATGTATCCTTAAACCAATATGGACATATGGAATTCAACTTTGGGGTACATCAAGCAACTTCAACATAGAAATTCTAGAACGTTTCCAATCCAAAACGATACGAACTATTGGTAAAATTCCCTGGTACATCAGTAACAAATATATTTACCAAGATCTTGAAATACCAACAGTCTTCTTCTTCTTCTTCTTCTGCCTAACAGGGATTAGACCAATCGGCCTGTTCTGGCCTCAATCCATCTGTGTCTAGGTCTTCCAGGATCTCTTCTGCCTATGGGTTTGTAGTGTAACATCTTTTTTGGAATCCTTGAGCTGTCCATTCTCTGTAAGTGTTCTTCCCAGTTGCCTCTATATTCTAATATTTTATCCTGTACTGAGAATATGTTTAATTGTTCTCGTATTTCTTGATTTCTTATTTTGTTTAATCTTGTGTACCCTAATAATGACCTTAAAAATTTCATTTCCATAGCCTGTATACGGCTATAATCTTCCTGTCATACAGCCCATGATTCACTACCATATAACAGAACCAGTACTGCCATAACTTTGTAGAACTTCAATTGAGTATCTACTCGTGTTGTTTTTAAAGTTCTTCGGATAGTGCCACACATTAGCTGATATTTACTCAATTTATTGTAAATATCTCTATCTTTATGATATGAAAGTTCACATCCCAAATAGTTAAAATATTGGATCTGTTCTAAAATATTGTCCTCCAGTACAATTTTAGCTCTTACTGGGTATTTACCCTGGAATGACATGGTCTTAGTCTTAGGTATAGAGATCTTAAAGTTATATTCTTGACATAGTTGATGGAACAGGTAAGTTGCTTTCTGGAGGTTCTCTTCTGAGTTTTGTATCATCACTAAATCATCAGCATAAACTAAAACATTAAACTTTGTGTCCACTGCTAAAATTCCAGCTGGAGCTCTTTCTTTCCATCTTCGTAAGATGTCGTCCATGTAAATATTAAAAAGAGTACCGGCAGGTGATAATATGCACCCTTGTCTCACACCTTGATTAGAGATCGTACATTCCCCTTTAGAATTAGATGTATTGAGCCTAAAGCAGGTGCCTTGATATAAACTTTTTATGCATTTAATTATATGTTTGGAAAATCCACGCTTCTCCATTATCTCCTATAATTTCCGTCTATCAACTTTGTCAAATGCTTTTTGCAGGTCTATGTAAGTTAAAAATGTAGGCAAATTGAACTCACTCCTTTTCTCTATCAACTGCATTGTAAATATGTTATCGGAGCAAGACCTTCCTTGTCTGAATCCATTTTGTTCTTCCAATAAAAGTGTTTCAGTGATTGGCTTTAATCTATTGTTCAAGATTCCTGCATAAATTTTATATGTTGAATTCAATATGCTAATACTCCTATAATTTGAGGGCATATTTCTATCTCCTTTTTTAAAAAATCCCTTTAGGCAGGCCTACAGGCTGAGGTAGATTTAAAAGTGCTTTTGGTTTAATTTATTATCGCTGCGCAGCACTCTTCTTTTTTAGCCTTGGCATGGCAAACCTGCAGTAAAAAGGAAGAGCCTACAATCATTTGTTTTGACAACAAGAATAGGATATAATATTCTGGGAGGCCGTGCGCAAGATCAACAATGAATAAAATTAGCAAAGCCGCTAAACAAGACAAAATTATGATATTTTAATAATTCTTTTAAGTGTTATTATTTTCAAACATTAAAATCTCGCGTCATATGAGATCTATAAAGAAACTATTTATTGATTTGTAGAGTACTCATCAAGAGCTTTTCAACGATACCCCACAAGACGTGGTTTCAAAAGTTTCGAATTTTCATCCCCCACCCCACCCCACCACCACCCCCACCCCCACCCCCACCCTCACTCGAACCCCCGAATCGTTGGTGTCGCTGTGAACTCCGTAGCGAGTACTCTAATTTATTCAAACAAAGTTTCCCTCTATACTTCATAGGGGCCGAGATATACATTTTTAAAAATTTCAACCCCCTCCCCTGACCACCCCCTTGGGCCAATTTTGCTCATTAACGAACTTGTCCGAACTATTGGGCCTAGAAATAACATATTAAAATTTGGTTCAAATATCTTCAAAATTACGGCCGCTATCGTGTAAAGATATAAATATATATATATAAATATCACAAAAAATTTTTTTGAACGGGCGGTGGTTTCGTACTTAGGGGAGCATGAAACGTTAAGATATGAAAGAATTTTTCGAAAATCATGAAGTGGTATCCATTGCAATAGGTAGATTTTTCTTCGAAATCTACCTAAAAAATAGGGGATATAATAGCTTTATTGATAAATTTCATTTTGGATTTTCTATGAGGGAAATATAGAAGTATCTAAGAATTTTAGTCTTATACCCTCAAAATAACTTAATTAGATGCCGTCTACCAAGGATGTGGGGACAACCTTATACAAATATCTATTAAATGATATATTTGATAAGTTAATAAATTATTAGAAATAAGTTAGATTACATGTATTGTGAAGAAATACTTATTTGTTAGTCTTTTAGTATGATAGAATTATTGTTTGAAAATTTTTTCATAATTCTATACATAAATAACTTAGGACTAGTATAGATTATTACCTATTATTGTACATAAAAGTATTATATCAAGTTAGAACTTGTTATATAGTCATACAAAAAATCTGCATTGAATATAATAGCAAATTCTGTGTCAGTATGTGTTAGATTAGAACTGTATTCACAGATGTACAATTAAAAGTTATACTTATAAAATCACCATGTATTTACAAGTTAAAATGGATGTACCATCAAATGAATTGTGTGATTAAAAACTATATACAATCGTGTCACTACACAATATTGTCACTATAAAATATAAAATATCATGTATTACAGGCTAAAAAGTGAATGTATAAAATCACCATGTATTTACAAGTTAAAATGGATGTACCATCAAATGAATTGTGTGATTAAAAACTATATACAATCGTGTCACTACACAATATTGTCACTATAAAATATAAAATATCATGTATTACAGGCTAAAAAGTGGATGTATCATCAACTTAATTGTGCGATATGGCTATTTATAATCGAGTACTGTACATTAAAAATTACAATTTATCTTGAAGATGTTGGATGTATCATCACATTAACTGTATGTCTTATGATATTTTGCACTTGCAGTCTGATTCTCAAATTATATTATATTCAAATGTCTATGCAGTACTTCTTCTTATTCTGTTGGTATATATCTATGAGATCGAGAAAAATAATTATTTGGGAAATTCACTGAGTAATAACTTTAAAGTTCTTATTAGATGATAAGATTGCCCACATTGAAGATTGGTATATGGCTTCTTTATTCTTTTGTCGAGATGTACATTTCGGTATAATCATAATTATGTATACCATCTTCAGTCTATAATGAAAGTGAGAATAAGAGAGAATTAATGAAAACATACTAATAACTTGGTTGTTAATTTGGGGAATATAAAATGAATATTATGTCGTATAGATGGACTAACCTTGATATTGGTAGATGATGTCCTGATGAAGACTGGGTTAATACTACGAAGATTGTGATGTTGTTGATTGTTTTTATAGTTCCAGGGTAAGTTCAAAAAGTGGGTTGAATTCGATAGGGTTATCGTTAAGAATTATGTCTTTGTTTTTGTAAATTTCTAATGCTTCTAGGGTGTTAAGTTTGTTACTTTTCTTTTCTTTATGGGCTATTGAGAGTGTGTTTTCTATGTTTTCAAATCTATGTTTTTCAGTAATTAGATGTTTTGCGTATGCTGATTTCATTTTTCTGTGTTTGAAGTCCATACTATGCTCTTTGAATCTTGTTCTAAACTTCCTACCGGTTTGTCCTACGTATATTTTATTACAGTCTGCGCATTTTAATTTATAAACTCCATTATTGTCAAAATTATCTATTTGGTTTGTATTAGTGTTGTGAAGTTTATCTTTAATATGATTGGTGGTTCTATATGCTATTTGGAAGTTGTTGTGTTCCAGTATTTTAGTGATTTTATGTATTATCCGTCAGTATATGTGAATGTGGCAAAATTAGGTTTTTTATTATTTTTATCTAAAGGACTTAATTGGCTGTAGGATTTTTCTTTGTTTTTTGCTTTCCGTGTTTGTTTATTTATAATAGCTTCTAGCCATGCATCAGGAATTGTCATTGTGATCCAGCAAACATTAAATAAATGGAGAAGACGTAATTTGAGAAGTAATCCCCCATTCTTTATCAGTTCTATATTTATTCCCTCTGGTCCTGGAGATTTTTTGTTTTTTTGTTTCTTCAGGACTATTTCTAGTTCCTCCAGAGTTATTAAGTCAATTTTTTTATTCGGTTCTTCCTGCCTATAAAAGTCTTCAGCATTAGGGTTAAACCAGAGATTTTTGTAATACTCGATCCATTCCTCTTCGGTTATAACCTCTATTTGTGCGTTATCTCTTTCAGTTTTATTTAAATTTCTTAATAATTTGTATGCAAAATCTTGTTTACCATATACATCGTGTTCTATTTTACTCACAAATAAATCCCAGCTATCCCTATGGGCCTTTCTTGTTATGTCTTTAGCAGCATTCCTTGCGGTTATGTAATTTTGTCTGGTTTCTTCTGTTTTTACTTGTAAATATATTTCATAAGCTTTCTGTTTGTCTCTGATAGCTTTTCCTATTTCATCATTCCAGATTTTTAATCCCTTCTTTCGTTTCCAGCTGGTCTGTTTACCTAATGCTTCATCAGCAGCCCTTTTTGTACAACATTTTATTCCCTGCCATTCTTTATTAATACCTTTGTTAGTTTCCGTTTCAATTAAATGCCCGTTTAATCTTTGCTGGTAGAGATCTAATATTGATTTCTCTTTTAACAAATTAATTTTGTATCTTCCTTGATTCTCTGTGCTTACTTTATTAAGTCTATGTTTCTTAGGTTTCACCCATCTAGTTCTTAATATCGTTTTAGCCATCAATAGAGAATGATCACTAAATATGTTACATCCTCTATATTCTGTTATGTCGTTTATTAGATTGGCCCCTTTTTTATTGACCACTATGTAGTCAATGATGGATCTGAAACCTCTGTTGCTCCACGTGTATTTATGAATATCCTTTTTCCAGAAAATGTATTAGTAATCTTGAAGCTATTATATACACAGAAATCTCTCATCCTATTGCCATTAAAATTTATTCTGTCGTCTCCGAATTGGCCGACAGTGTCTTTTATAGCAATATTTCCAACTCGGGCATTCCAGTCCCCACATACATATATTATATCAGTTCTATTAACCTTATTGATTACATTTTGCAATGTTACGTAAAATTTCTCTGATTCATCTGCTCTTCCTTCTTCCGGGCTGTAAACACCTACCACTGTCATATGACCTCTTGGTATTTTAAAGCGAGTTGTCATGATTCTCTCATCATAGAAGGTATATGCTGTAATATTCTGTTTCCATTTATGGTCTACCATCATGGCAATACCTGCTTGGGCTCTAACTTTTTGTTCCACCCCACTATATAGCAGGGTATAGTCTCCTAAATCCCTTGTACCTTTTAATTTATTTTTTGTTTCACTTAATACTGCTATGTTAATTTTTTTCTTCATTAACTCGTTCTGTATTTCAGCTTCCTTAGTATATAGACCTCTGACATTCCAGGTTGCAATATTCACTGTATCCGATATCCCAAATCGTTTGTCCTTATTCTTGCTGTGGTCGAATCCGTTAAATCTATCTGGCTTTCTTATGCTTTGAGGCTTATGAGTGAGATATTTTTATGTGGACGGGACACCAGCCCAGACGCACAACCCCCAACCTGGTGGACCAGGAAGATTTCTTTTAGGGCCTCCTACCCTTAGAGGATTGCTTTTCTCAGCTCACGGGTTTCCTCTCCCCAGATTATTTAAAGAGATTCCTCTCTGCCCCTTCCACCATATTCACCGTACCAAAGGTTTCCTTCTCCGCTGAATACGCCGTTGAGGTCTTCACCGTAACCCTGGCAAGGGGCCCTTACAAGGTACTATCAGCCGGAGCCAGATGAACCAAGGTTTTTTAAAGAAGTATTACTCCTCCCCTCACCTTTTCGCAACAGTAATACCAACAGTAAAACAGGAAATAAGTAAATACAGTATGACCTACCAGAATCGTCTAAACAAACACCCCAATTCATATGCAGTGAATCTCCTGAACAATGGGACAAACACATGTAGGTTCAATAGAAATAGAGTTTTGGACTTGATCTACAGATTTAATTAAATGTCAAACAGATTTGTTATGTTATACAAATATTAGCCACTGGGCTATATTCGTAACATGTTCATTCTTGTATCATTATTACTTATTGTTCATTGTAGAACAGATTGTAATGTTGAAGAAAGATTATTTAAAATATATATATATATATATATATATATGAATTTGGGAACAAAGGAAGCTAAGGATTGATTTCCTTCCAATCAAGGGCGCCCATATGATATTTTCTAGGGGGCAATTTTTTAAATTAATTAATTTTTTTGTCGCTTTAACTTCTTGGTATAGATAACATCCCAGATGTAGTGATCAAGAAATGTGCTAATTGCATAGCACCACCATTGACAGATATTTGCAATAGTTCATTACAACAAGCAATCTTTCCACAAGCACTTAAAATAGCAAAAATAAAACCCTTGTATAAAAAAGGCTCCAAACATGAAATTAATAATTACAGACCAGTTTCTCTTTTATCTGGTTTCGCAAAAATCTTAGAAAGAGTCTTTTACAAAAGATTAGTAACTTTCATGGAAATAAATAAATTACTCTCTGATAGTCAGCATGGCTTTAGAAAATCCAAATCCACAGAAAGCGCACTGCACTATTTTGTAAATAACACCTTAAAAGCTCTCGACAACAAAATGAACATTTCAGGGATATTCTTTGACCTATCCAAGGCATTCGATGTCCTAAACCATAAGATACTTTTCAAAAAACTAGAAATAATGGGCATTAGAGGTCATGCACTTGACTGGATCAAATCCTATCTTAATGAAAGAAAACAATTAGTAGAAATTACATATACAGAAGAAGGACACATTAAACACTGCCATTCAAAACTGCAGGACATAAAATATGGAATTCCACAAGGTTCTATACTAGGGCCTATATTATTCTTGGTATATGTTAATGACCTAAAAAGCAGTATCTCGTCAAAAGATATAATACAGTATGCGGATGACACAAATATCACAGTTGAAAATAGGTCACATGAAAATCTGCAGATATCAATAAATGAAATTACAGCTGAAACCCTAAATTGGTTCAACCAAAATCATCTCAGAGTAAACACAGACAAAACAGTAGCGATGCATTTTTATCTTACGCCACAAAACAACATACTTGAGCCTACGGTAACTTTTGATAACAAGACAATCTCAAAAGCAACACATATACAGTTTCTAGGAGTATGGATTAGTGAAAATCTAAAATGGGATAAACACATTGAGTACTTGTCAAACAAACTTAGTATTAGTTGCTATGTTTTCAGATCCTTAAATAAAATTGTAAATGTGGATACTCTTAATAATTTATACTATGCTTATGTGTATTCACGATTAAATTATGGCATTCTGTTGTGGGGGAACTCCCCCAATTCAAAAAAACTATTTATAATTCAAAAGAGAATAATAAGAATTATGGTGGGGGTAAATCAGAGAGTCTCTTGCAGACCATATTTCAAAAAATTGAAAATTTTAACATTGCCGTGTATGTACATCTATAGATGTGTAGTATACCTAAAAAACAACTATAACACTGAGAGCGATTCCTTTAACATTAATGGAAACATACACAATCATGGAACAAGACAAAGAACAGATATACACATACAAAGAGTAAATACTAAAATATATCAGGATAGTTTTAAATATATGGCTGCCAAACTTTTCAACAAATTACCATCAGAAATCAAAGCTCTAACTAAATTAGCAATATTTAAATCAGCAGTAGTTAAATACTTGGTAGAGCACCAATTCTACACAATAGACGAATATATGAGTAATTTTTCAGGCTAATCCTTTATATGATATATATGCATTTTGTACTTTTGTTGTATTATGTATTTTTTGTAGTATTATGTAAGTTTGTTTCTGTATTAGGCCTATGTATTTTTGTCGGTAATATGTACTTTTGTTCTAATTGTATTTTTGTTCTAGTCTTTTTAAGTTTAGTTTTAAGAAACCATGACGATACACCAGTTTACGAGCATTGCTCAAAATGTAAACGTATGTGTTAATAAAGTTTGATTTGATTTGATTTGATTTGACTTGGGCCACTTTGTAACATTATATTAATAATATAACACATGCAACAACAACGTAGCCAGAAAATAATTTCGGGGAGGGTCGAAACTGATGGAGGTTGGAATACCCCCAAGAAAGAAAGGGGGGTCGGGGATCCACCACAGAAAATTTTTAAATATTGAACTAATGAATATCACATTTTACACTATTTTAGCACTGAAAAAAAAGTTAACAAATTTGTTTACCATACTCTAAGATATGGCAACGTAAATGAGAAATTATTACTTAAGTTGGGAGTCCACCCCCGGAAAATTTTTAAATATTGAGCTAATGAAAATATCATTTTACACTATTTTAGCACTGAAAAAATTGTTAGCAAATTTATTTACCATACTCTAAGATATGCCAACGTAAACAAGAAATCATTACCTAGGTCAATTTTTAAATATTGAACCAATAAATATCACATTTTATGCTGTTTTAGCACTGAAAAAGTAGTTAGCCAATTTGTTTACCCATACTGTAAGACATGCCAACGTAAACAAGAAATCATTACCTATGTCGGGGGTCCACCCCTGAATTTTTTAAAATGTTGAAGTAGTGAAAATCACATTTTACGCTATTTTAGCATTGAAAAACTAGTAAGAAAATTTGTTTACCATACTCTAAGACATGCCAACATATACAAGCTGTCATTACCTTAGTTATAATACTTATTACTATTTATAAGAAAAGTTAAATAACACATGGAACAATGGAAATAATAGCCTACTTATTATGTTATGAAAACAAATATCTGCTATTTGTCACACCAACAAAACTTGTTTAATTTAATATTTTTTTAATAAAAAAATTAATTTTAGGTTTTAATTTTTTAGGGGTCCGGACCCCTGGACTCCCCTTTCCTAATCCACTGTGGATTCTGCTTTCATGTTGGCGATGTGGTAAAACTTCTGCAAACGTTTTATGTCTCTACTGACTTTTAATAATTGTTCTAAAAGAAAAACACCCGACTATAATTATTATTAATATACTTTTCCTTTCCCTGAGAGCAGCTCCCCGCCCCGGGTATGAGCGCCCATGCTTCCAAAAACGTGTTAATGAAGATAAAGGTATATGGAAATGAAGTCTTTGTTTAGTTTTGATATTATCGATGCACAATTTCATTATTCTCTTCAATTTATTATGATCGTTCGTATAAAAGGTAATTAGAATAGACTACAAGGAGCCAAGGAGTGATAAAATGAAATGTCAAATTTCTTAAACGAAAGTTTGCAAGAATTTTGTTGCACGCACCGGGTATTATTCGAATGGTTTTCTTACGCAACTTGAAACTGAGAAAATTTAGAACCACGCTGGTAAAACTCTTGACAGAAGCCTCTGGAAAACTGTAACTGTAAGTGTAAGTTTAGCCATACACATCTTCTTCTTCTATCGAAAGTGTGCGGGATGTATGTATGTATGTTCCCTATACAAATTTACATTTCTTGACCAATTTGTACGAAATTTTGCACACATACCCAGTTAAGCCCAGGAAGTAACGCGGTCATCATTAAAATTGAAACAAACCAGCTCTTCCCTTGAAAATTATATAATTTCTGAGAATATTATACTGAAAAAAATTAAATGCAGTTCAGTTCACATGACAACAGTGTGTTGTTTACAGTGTTAACATAGGGCTTTGGTAACTACATGATATTGGACTTTAACAAATTCTGATGCTATCGATGTAAGGTAATACATTGGTGAAAATATATTATAATGAATAATGAAATCCACGAAAATAAAGCTGAATGTGATGCAGTCACATAACTTTCCCTACCCTCGACATAAGAAATATTTTCTCGCTTCACAGTTTGATGTAGAATAAGAGGTCATATTGCAGGGATAACTCAAGTGTGAGAGTATGCTATAGCCTATCAGAAGTTGGTAAAAAATCCTATCCGCTGATACGTTATTCCAGTGGTGATATTCAAACAGTTTAACAACCGGTTCTCATCAGGGTATTTGATGTTGATTCAAATTAGCCCAATCTGCTATTTTGTTCAGTGGCGCCAACTTATATGGGCCCGTGGGTCTCAAGCGCACCAAATAATTTGCTGTGAATTATCTTAAATATTTATTATAATAATTATTAGGCCTATTATTACTAAAAAAAATCATGTTTAGTTGGTGCAAAACCAAAATCAGTCTAGCCTATAGGTTTATACAAGCGTTGACACAAGTAACATGATCTCCCTTGTTTCAATTAACTTAGCCTACGGTACGATCGCGATCGTTTGCAATTGTTTCTGAATCTTTCAAATGTATAGCCTACGACAAATTTACTCTGTTTATGCCAGGTTACCCAGCATTCTCCGAAATAATTTTTTTCTACTTTGAAAAGACTGAAGACATTATTACGTTCGACAATTAATTAAAGAAGAGTTAATTTCACACATTGCTGTTCTAAGTGTAACCCTACATACGGATAACGGGGAAAAGTTGGTTTTTGATTTTGCTTGTTGAAGAATTTATAGGGAGAAGTACTGTACATGTAGGCCTACAAAATGCAGTGCTACTCAATAGTTATTGCATGTTTTACTTTATTTTATTTCATTTTATTTTAGTTGTTACCTAATATCTTCCCTCCAAAGGTCCCCATAATTATAAACTTTGAAGAATTAAATTAGAGTCCCACCCGGGAGGTGTTGGTAGCACGGTTGCCTTCCACCTTGTCGGTCAGTGGTTAAAAATTTCCAACTTAACCGCACGCCCGCTACCTATGGTGGTAGTCCACCGCTAGCTAACATAAATGGCGTGTTTTGGTTCTAGCAAGTTCATATATGTATTATCACTAGACTTCGGATTTTAGGTAAAAACCTATTTTAATCCTTAAGTGATATGTGGACGAAAACTTGTATATGCATGTTTCATAAGTAACTATGCCCAAAACTGATACTTTTATAGGACCTAAAACAGCCTATGTTTACGTTAGAGCCTAATATTTCCTTTTTGCTAGTTTTTCCTCTAAAGTTCAAAATAAGTTTTTTTTGACATTTAGCTTGGAATGTGCAGTAGATGACACATATGTGACATAGTTAAATAGTAAGGAATGTTTCGTCTTCAGTAGAAAAATTCTTTGGAATTCCCAAGAAAATGTAGTGTTTTTCTCCCGACTTAGGGTTGCCACCTGTCCCGAATTAGGCGGGACATCCCGCATTTTAAGAACATTTTCAGCATCCCGAATTATGCCTAAGAGGGACGCATTATATTGCGGGACGCCAAATTATTCCAAAACAAAATATGAGACAGCAATTCTTGGTGGCGTATTTTGTGAATTTTGACTCATAGTCAAGATATCGATGTCGTTCCATCGGTAAAATGTATCGTGTTGGCAGCATTGAAATCACCGCTCATGATGTTATTCTTTGTAATTGATTTGTAAGTCGCCCGGACATTTTTGGGGTATGTCCGTGATCTGCACACCCATCTTGCGAGCCATTAACTGGTGATCCGACGGGGAAGTACCGTAAACAGATCATATGACACACTGCACTGATTTGCCAAGTACAGTTCCTTCTGGAATTATAGCACAGCAAGACGTGTGTAGTGTTATCAGTTGTAATTGGAATCCACGTTTTCTGTGTGTTTTGTGTGTCGTTCTTGAGTAAGAACTAATTAAATATTTCTCCTGTTATTCCTAAACTTAGTGGTAAGCCATTACCTAGTCAGAGTCTGGATTGCCAATGTTCCTAATTTTTTCGAAACATGTCTATGAGTGTACATTGTTTTTTGAAATTCCATGAGAAAGCTTTAAGTTACTTAGAGCAAGTATTTGACTTCACAGAAAACAATCTTTATGGCACACTGAAGAACTTGAATCTTAAGAGTTCACTATCTTTCAAACATATCATGTTATTATCAATAACATGGCGGCGGAAGAGGATGAGCGTTCATGTGGTCAATGCAAAATTCTTGTAAAAAAGAAGGATAGTTTTATCATCTGTGATGGCATCTGTCAAAATGTGTTTCATAATAACTGTGTTAACATAAAAGACAATGAAGTTAGGCTTCTAAATGCAGCAAACAAAAGTTCGGGCATTCTATACATGTGTGAATCTTGCCGCGGTGCAATGGCAGTGCTAAAAAATCTGGAAGCGTTTAAAAGAGATCTTGTGACAAAAATGAATGAGGGTTTCACAAAAGTGAATGCTGAAATTTCAACCATGAAAGAAATAATTGAAAAACCGTCACTCAGCAAAAATGAATCAACGAAAACAGGACATCAGAGTGCAAAACTTGCATCACGGCCTACTGAAAAGCGAAGCAACATTCCAGCAGAAGCAGTAAAAGATGGAAGTTTGGTGGTGGAAACAGGAGTACCAAACATAGACAGTGAGCAAACGACAAAAAATGATGATACCGATAGCTGGGCCACTGTTGTAAAAAAAGGGGCAATAAAGGAAAATAAGGTACTGCTAACCGGTACCAACAAATCGGATAGCCTTAAAACTGTAGTCAAACCGAAGAGAAAGAAGGCGATATTTGTGTCCAGATTTGATCCTGAAACATCAACTGAAGAAATAGTTCAACATGGTCGTAACAGCAACCTAGAATTCAAAGTTACAAAACTGCGTACAAAATATGACTCTTACTCGTCATTCCACGTAGAAGTCGATGAAGAAATATTTGAAACAGTATTCAAAGCTGATCATTGGCCAGATGGTTGTCTAGTAACTGAGTTCTTTGGAAAATTAAGGCCTGAGCAGGAGTGGAAAAATAACGGGGACAGCAAAACACAAAAATGACAAAAAGGGCAAAGTAATGGATTCAGAAAGCTAGAGGTTGTGGAGTGGAACACACAAAGCAGTTCTAATACAAAGAACTACTATGAAGTAGAAACAATATCTGGTTTGAGTATATTGTACTGGAACGTGCAGAGTTTTGTGAATAAGCTAAGCTACATTTCTCTACTACTTTCTGAGTGGGAAGTTGACGTCCTATGTATAACAGAGCATTGGCTATGCACCTATGAATTGGCCATACTTGATGACCCAGGATATGTGCTATCTGATTTCTTTTGCCGGAATAGAAGTGGCCAGCATGGTGGTTCAGCTATTTATGTTAAAAATGGTCTTGAGGTCTCTAAATTTGACCTCTCTACTTTATCTTCTGTGTTTGAATTTGAAGCCTGTGCTATTATGCTTAATTCATTTAATGTCCTGTGTGTGTGCTTTTACCGAATACCTGACCACAGTAAACATGGCACCGACAATTTTGTGATAAAACTGCATGATCTGTTCAACCTAGTTTACAAACACAGTGTGAACAAACAAATTGTCTTAACTGGTGATTTTAACATAGACCTCTGTGTTGATAGCAACGAAGTAAAAGAAATATATAATTGCTTCGACAGCTTTGGTGTCAGGCATTTGATCGATGAACCAACTCGACCTCACAACAATGGGTCTGGAGGAACTTGTATTGACAATGTTATTACGAATATTGATACCAACAAATGTTCAGCCAAAGTAGTTCATACAATTCTATCAGACCATGATGCCATTCACTTCAACACTAATCTAAAGCCCAGCAGAACTCAGCCATCTAACCCTGCATTTACATTTAAAAGATCACTTAATGCATCTAATGTACCATATTTCATGTATTTATTAAGTTTAGTCAGCTGGTTAACATTGTATGGCTTAACGAATCTAAGTGATAAAGTTGATTATTTTCTGTCAGCCTTCTCAAAGATCACTGATGCAGCATTCCCTTTTGTACGATCACGTATTGGACCAAAAAGAGGGAATAACAAAGAGTGGTACAATGATGACCTCCATAAATTAAAAGAAGAATGTACTCTGTATTACAAAATGTAGGCCTACATAGGCCTACACAATGGCAAGAAACAATATAAAGATAGATATAGTGAATTACAAAGAAAGTATAAAAAAGCCCTTAAGGCCAGTAAGATAAATTATTATTCTAATAAAATCAATGCTTCAATCAATAAACCTAAATCTACTTGGTCAATTATTAATGATTTGCTAAACAAGAGTGATAGGAGTTCTACTCCAAATATTGACCTAGATGCTGAAAATTTTAATTCTTATTTTATTGACAAAGTTCATGACATTGTCAACAACATACCAAGTGATTTAGATCCAATGAATCTCATGAACAACTTATCCAAGCCTCAGATCAGTTTCCTGTTTAAACATGTATGTGTTGAAGATGTTTACTCTGTCATACTAAATTTAAGTAATAGTTCATGTCTTGATATATATGGCTTAAACTCTAAAATCTTGAAATTAGCATCTGTTTATATTTGTGAACCTGTAACCCATATATTTAACAACTGCATTGAGAAGGGGTGCTTTCCTAATGCTTTTAAAGTTGTCAAAGTTATCCCTGTTCATAAGAAAGGGAGTAAATCCGATTATGGAAACTATAGGCCTATAAGTATAATACCAGTACTATCAAAGGTCTTTGAAATATTACTAAACAAACAAATAACCATGTATTTTTAAAACAACTCTATATTTACGCCCTCACAATATGGATTTAGAATGGGACATAGTACTATTGAAGCTGTACTTGCATTTATTAAAAAATGTTTTGAAGGCATTGAGAAGGGTGATCATGTTGTAAGCCATTTTTTTGATCTATCCAAGGCTTTTGATACAGTTTCCCATGACATATTAATTCATAAATTTGTTTATTATGGTTTCAGCGAATCTAGCTTAGAACTTATGCGTTCATATTTGAGTAATAGGTATCAATCTGTTCTCTTTAATGATAGATAAGATAAGATAAGATAAGATAAGATAATATTTATTTAGTCCAGCTGAACATGTACATGTTATGGGACTCGTCAAAACAATTACAAACAAATTTATATATTACATATTTACAATTATTAAAATATTAATTACAATATTGGGTACAATTTAAATATACAATTAGAAACATAATCAGAACAGTTTTGTCTATAATATTAGGTTAACTTTGATTAATTTATCCTGGCAAAACTGGCCAACGTCTTGGGAACCTGAAACAAGGAAACAAAGATCACTGTCTGAATAACTCTTATGTTGTAAATTGTTGGCATTCATCAAAAAATTCATTAATAGTATAAAAACAGTTTTCCAACAAAAAAGATAGTAAGCCCCTTTTAAATTTATGGAGTACAGATATTTCTTTGAGGTAACCTGGCAAAGAGTTATACATTTGGAGGCTAGTATAAATAAAGCTGTTTTGACACAAGGTGGTATTACAGTGAGGTTTATAAATATCATTTTTTCTCCTTGTATGATATGAGTGGACATCTGCATTCACTAGGAGTGAATTTAAATTAGTCTTTATGTGACATATTGATTCATAAATATATATACATGGTAAAGGTAGCACTTTCAGATGTTTAAAGAACTGTCGACAGCTAGTTGTGTTACTTATTTTTACAATGATTCTTATAGCTCTTTTCTGTAGTTTGAATATATCTTTGGCATGTGGTGAATTTCCCCAAAACATTATGCCATATGTTAAGACTGAATGAAAGTAGGCATAGTATGTATTGCGGGTAGTTTCTAACGATGAAACCTTTCTGATTGTTCGTAAAGCGAAACATGTTTTACTTAGTGTTTTTGATATATATTGAATATGATTTAACCATTTTAAGTTTTCATCAAGCCACACCCCCAGGAATTTTGTGCTGTCTGTATAGCTAATCTGTTCACCTTCAAATTCTATGGGTAAACGTTCAGGGAATTTATTCTGTTTATGGTGAAATGTAATTGCTGTTGTTTTCTCCTTATTGATTATCAAGCGGTTCTTCTGAAACCAATCAAATAGCTGTTTTACTGTTTCATTTATATTAGTTTTCATATTACTGCTATCGGAGCCTGTTATAAAGACACTAGTGTCATCCGCAAAAAATGTTGGCTTCCCATGATTAATGTGTGATTGTAGGTCGTTAATATAAATTAGGAATAATACTGGTCCAAGAACAGAACCTTGTGGAACACCGAGATTTACATTTCTTATATTTGACAGATAGTTAGTAACCTCGTTTTTATCTTCATGCTTATAGGTAATTTCCACTCTCTGTTCGCGATTTTCTAGATACGATTTGAACCATGTGTAAGGTATACCTCTTACTCCTATAGCTGATAACTTTTCTAAAAGAATGTTATGATCTACTAGATCAAATGCTTTCGAAAGATCCAAAAACAACCCTACATTTGTTTCCTTTCTATCAACGGATTCATAAACACTTTTTAGAAAGTTTATAATTGCAGTATTTGTTGATTTCCCTTTGCAAAATCCATGCTGATTACTGTTTATAATATTATGTTTCAACAAGAATGACATGAGTCTTGTATGCATTACCTTTTCGAGTATCTTCGAGAATACTGAAAGCAGTGAAACTGGTCTATAATTTTCAATTTGACTTTGTGAACCCTTCTTGTATAATGGTTTTACTTTTGCTATCTTCAGTTTTTCTGGAAAACAACCTGACAATAATGATAAATTGATTATGTGTGTTAGTGGTTTTATTATATTTATGCAGCATTTCTTAATAACATAATCAGATATTTCATCAATGCCACAGGATTTTTTATTACTGAATTTATTGATGATTGATATGATTTCTTCTTCATTTGATGGTTTTAAATACATACTACTGCTATTTGTGGTCATAGGGATAGTTGATCTATTATCTTTGGGTGGTAAGTTGTTGCTTAAAATATTTTGTGATATATTTGCATAATAATCATTGAATAAGTCAGCTACATCTTTTGGATCTTGTATATCTTCACCGTTAGTGTTTATCAGTATATTCTTTATATTCTTCTTACCAGACCCTAGTTCATCTTTAACAATTTCCCACATTGTTTTTGCTTTATTATTTGAAGAGTTAAACCGACGATCATTGTACATTCTCTTGGCTTCAGCAATTACATTGTTATAGATTCTCTTATACCGACAATAATAGTTTTTAAAAGTTTCTGTAATGTTTTCTTCTTTTATTATTTTGCTAAGAAACCTTAACCTCCTACTTGACTTCCTTATGCCAGATGTAATCCAGTTCTTTTTCTGGTCTCTAAGTTTTAATTTAATTTTAAGTTTAGGCATGGCTGTTTGGAAACAGTAATTAAATGTATTTAAGAATTCATCGTAAGCTTCATTTACTGAAAGCTGTGCAAAAACTGTATCCCATGTTTCCCTACCAAGTAAATAATTTAAGTACTACCCGCGCGCCACTTCTTGGGCGCTGGATTTACGGGGAAGTGAGGGTCGGGGGAACAAAACATAGCTATTCCGCCAGTCTTTCTGCAGTGTTGTCAACTAAAGAAATAACGTTTCAGCAGAATCGCGCGTATGATATTTTATGTAGTGACTTTAATATACAACGATTTTAATGCAGTCCAATAATATAACGTGGCGACGGTATTGCGTAACAATTAATTACACGTCATAAGCCTTTGGTTATCAAATAAGTCATCAAATAAGAATATTATGCATAATATAGGCTCAATATTTTTACACTGGATGACTAATTTTAAGCATAAAGAAGAGTCTTAGCAGAACATGCTTCACCATTTCGTGTTTTAAAACGCAAGAGAGGTAAGGCATCTAAAAGTGGAGAAAGCTATAGGCCTAATTTTAAACTTATTTAATACAAATTGTGAAAAGTTCGCTCAACTTTCAGTCCATGAAATTGACATCAGAGTTCACGGGATCGTCAGAAATTAGCACATACGGAATTCTTAAAGAGGTGAGGAAAGTGTTGGACGTACAATGAAGTGTTTGTGAAATCAGCAGTTCGAAAGATTGTATTTTTCCCCATAACTCGATGCGTCAGAAAAGATAATGTCAATAAATAAATAAGAATCCTGAGACAGAATGAAAGCTTAGTATTGAAGCCACTAGATGTCAGGGTGTATAGCGTACTTCGTGTTTCAATGTTGTCAGCTTAACCTACGAAGTTGAACGAAACCTACCGAATATGGACTAGGGAGCCGAGCGCTCAAGAAATTGCGCGCGGGTAGTACTGGATATTTCCTTCATTACTAAATCTAACCTCTTTGGAGTATGCATTAAATTCATTCATTTTTTTACTTGTATGTTGAGTATATAATTCTAAAATTTGTGCATAATGGTCAGAGAACCCTGTTTCTAATACTTTAAAGTTATATTCCCATAAATTTGCATTCAGTATTATTTGATCTATAGCTGACTGTTTGGTTGCACCTATTCTTGTTGGAACATCTATAATTGCTTTTAAGCCATATGAATCCAACATTGATTGCAAGTGCATATTTATATTATGATTTAAGAAATCTACATTCAGATCACCTATTACAATAAATTGTTTGCCTTTGTTCAGTAAACTGTTTACTATTATGTCAAGGTTTCTAATAAGTATGTAAATGTCGCTGCTAGGAGTTCTATAGATACATATTATAACCAATTTTAACAATGGAAGTTCCACCATACTAGCCTCAAAATGTTCTTCAATATTCATGTTTTCAAAAGCTGTGTAGGGGCCTGCTTCCAAACCAGATTTAACAAAAATACAAGACCCACCATGTTTTTTATTTTTCCTACAGAATTTAGAAACTAAAGAATAGTTTGCTAGAGCACAATAATCTAGTTCATCTTCTGACATCCAGTGTTCGGTAAAACAAAGAATGTCTAAATCAATATCTGTTAATAATACTTCAAGATTTAATTTCTTATTGCCTAAACTTTGACAGTTTTGATGATATACCTTAATAGCAGAACTATGTGATTTTTTAGGCATATTAAAACTTAACCTCTTAGAAATATCCGTATTACAGTTTATTACAGTGTATCAGATTATAAGCTGGTAGAGTATGGTGTACCTCAAGGCTCTGTCATGGGTCCTGTCCTTTTTATAATATATATTAACGATCTTCCCTCTACAGTACAGGAGAACTGTCTCACTACCTATCTTTTTGCTGATGATATAGCACTTGTATCATGTGACAGAAATGACTCCATCTGTATTGACAATGCTTCTTCTGACATTACTAAATGGTGTGATGCTAATAACCTGAGTCTTAATGCTAGTAAGACTGTTGAATTGACAATTAATCTTCAACGCTCCAATAGTTTACTAAGGAATCCTGTAAGATTTTTAGGATTATATATCCAAACTAATTTGGAGTGGCATTCTCACATTGACCATGTTGCCAAGAAAATAAGTAGAGGTCTATTTATGTTGAGAGTATTAACTCATAACATAGATTCTAAGTCACTCTTGCTAGTGTATCATGCCCATATACACAGCCATCTCAGTTATGGAGTCCTATTGTGGGGAGAAAAGAGCAATAAGAGCAATAAGAATTATCTCTAGAGCATCGCCTACAACATCCTGCAAACCACTCTTTACAGAACTTAATATACTTACATTACCATCAGTGTTTGTTTTGAGCTGTCTTCGCTATACACTAGAATGCACACTTGTATAATAAATGCTCTACTGTCCATACCTACTCTACCAGAAACAAAGAAAACTTATAGGCCTATATAAATAAATGTAAATTCAGCACCACCCAGAAAAGTTTTGAATATGTTGCCCTCAGATTATTTAATTCATTGCCGAACAAAATTAAGGAGTTATCATATGTAGCTTTTAAAAGGAAAATTAAATCTAACCTGATGTCTAACACCCTGTACAGTGTCAAGGACTTCAATGACATTATCTGGTGAAATGTGTACTTGTATATTCTATCTCATTTGTGTCTATTGTTATTGCTAATACATTGTACAATGTCTGTGGCAAATAAATCTAATCTAATCTAATCTATCAAAGACTCTGTGAAGACACATAACTTAATTAGAATCTGATGTTAATTTGGATGAGTTATATGAGGAATTCTGCTTTAGTTCAGATATAATAAATGCTACTAAAATGAACTGTGCAGAAGGAGAGACCAGTGGCGGATGCAGAATTTTTTTTCGGGGGGGGGGGATTTGAATACTAAAAAAATTAATTAACTTACATATTATACAATTAGTTTATAAAACTGGCCACTTAGAGTGCATATATAGCCTTTTTTTCAAATTTAGGGGGGGGGGATCTATCCCCCCAATCCCCCCTCTGCGTCCGCCACTGGGAGAGACTATGTATGAAATGGAAGAAAATTATTCGGGAGATTGGTAAAGAACACATTCCCAATCTCATAGGCCTATGCTTTGTTCTGAGCATTCCCGGTAGCAGTGCCTTTGTGGAAAGAGTGTTCTCTCTCTCTTGAATCTAAAATGGACGGAATCCAGAAACAGATGCTCAGCTGACCTTATAAAGAGTGAAATCATTTCTACAAATGTTACCTGCAAATATTATTTAGTGAGAGTGAAACAGAGCAAACAACTATTAGAAGCTGCCAAATCAAACAAGAATTACAGCTTCAAGTCATGAATTTGCCCAGGTTTTTTTTTTTTTTTTTTTTAAATTATTAATTTGCTAATCTATTCTTTTCTAATGTTAGTGTTACTGTTACATAGCCTATTCAGTTTTGGCTTTGTAATATATTCCGTCTTTCTGTTATTAATGAATTGTTCCGTGTACAAATTTAGGTATGAAGATCGGCGATCTGCATAATTATATTCTATAAGTGTCCCTCCTTAGCCTTACCAAAAGGTGGCAACCCTATCCCGACTCCAACATCCAGAGGAAAAAAAAAGTAGATCTTTGAATCACTGAGGGATACAAGGGGTTGAACATGCCAGCGTGCGTAGCTTCTGGGGGCAGGGATTATGTTTTCACTGTTATGGTAGTAATACAGGCTCTAGAAATAGGTCTACATAATTCTGTGTACCATAGGCCAATATCTGTGTTTTATCATGATTATTGATTAAAATGGTGACTTCAATAAATATAATATTCTGCATTGCAATTAAGATATTTCAGAAATTGGCAACTTAACGATTTTATAAGAGACTATTTAACTATTTTTAGAACCTATTTTCCAATTTTTAGAGCCTATTTTAGGTACCTAACACAGCATTTTTAGCGACCTAAAAGTCCGAAGTCTAATTATCACTGTTGTGGATTGGCGTGAATCTGATCTTGGAAAAAGGCAATCACTCATTGTGAAGCTACCGGTTCGGAGAACCTACAAGATATTTAACAACCGGTTCTCGCGAACCGGTGCGAACCGGCAGAATATCACCACTGCGTTATTCATAGCTGTAGGCTTTGTATTAGTTGAGAAATATGGATGTTTATCATAGGCTCTAAGCATGGGATAGAACTTTTTCAGTCCTTTGCTTGCAGTAAATTATGTCCAGGGTTTTAGGGGAGGAAGGTATGAAAGTGATATTGCATTTCTTTTTTATTTCAGCCCCGAATTAGTATTGGTAACATGAGAATGAGAAATAAAATTTTCCGTCAAGTCAATACAATCTTACGTAACCGGAATTTCTGTTTCTTCTTATTTCAACCCCTCTCAGACATTGTATGTAGAAGCAACGGAATGCAAGATTCGACGTCTTCTATGAGCCACAAAAAGCTACATCTAGAGTTTTGTGAGGGAATAGTTTGAATGTGATAAGTCTTTTTCTTCATTTCATGTTCTACATACATATTATAAATCGAAAGTCCTCCATGGCCTTTTCAGCTACAATAGTATTTTATAAAGTAAACAAAATACGATGCAGAATTTATCTGCTTCAAACAATGGGAATTCGGTGGCTGGTTATTTCTAGCTCCCGTTATTTTTGCGGAATTCTTAATATCTCCTTAATATTAGCCTATTTTATCAATATTAGAATGAAGTTCGGAAGGTGTCGGTATCTAGTTGTTGCATGCTACACCTGGTGAATTATTCGGTTAGCAGGAGTAGCTGGTAGATGGCGGACAGGTGCACCATCCGACAGAAGGTGTGTGTGACCGGAGGCATTGTACATGGCTGTACCTTGACACGCAAGTTCGCTTGGCGGATCGCTTGCCACAGGTGCCGGGGATATAGAAAAGTGATGTGAGATCGAATTAGTGATAAAAGTTATTGAACCTATGGATATTGTGTGTATAAAGTCTTGACTCTGACCTTGAGAACAACCGTAAGTAAATATTTACTTATTAAGATATCTTTCAATTTATTTGTACTAGATACCGCCGTGGTATATTACCTTCTCGATCATGTCAGGTGTTGTTGCGTGGTGAGATGGTAGAAGTTCATAATTACTATACGATGCGCTTCATAGTAGTAATAGCCTGTAATGTTTAAGAGATTGCATTATGTTCTCGTGCCTATAATTTCTATTTGTACCACATACTCGTTATAATAGAATTACTACAGTGTATTTGGATGTTATTCACCTGTAGACCCATCTTCATCGTCGGTCATATTTTTATCATAGTCAGAAATCTGTGACAAGTTGAATAAAACTAGGATTGCTACTAATCTGACTGAAGGTTGTTTCAAATTAATAAATATATTAAGTTTAATTTTAGACTAGAGAATAATATTTTTAAAAACTTTTTAAGTAAGTCTACATTTCGTAATGTACAGCAAGTTACCATTGTGGATAACCTAGGCCTATTCATTCATCACGCGCTTATACAAAATATTGGATACTTAAATTATCTAGTATGTTATGAAATATCGGAATCGAAATAACGCAATTCAAGTAGACTAAATAGGGAAGATTCAGTATTCCCTAGGCATATCATCATTCTCATCAGTCATTTCTGAAAATACTACGGTACATAATATTGCACATGTCATGGACATTGCGGAATTCCAGTTTAACTGACAAATAATGCGGTATTGCAATGAAAGCTACTGCTATACTGAAGTAGGGAACGATAGAAATAACCTTTAGTATGTTTACAATGTTTCTTCTGTTGAGTTGTTCTACATTAGAAGAAACACGATTATCAGAATTAATGTGAAAGAGGGCAATTCGTATTACTGAAAACTCGGAAAATGAGATGGTTCTCTTTTATTAGTTGTTTCATAATTATCATTACCTATTAAGGCTTAACAAAAATGCTAATTGTTGCACATATTACCTGTGTTGTTGCTCACTCTATGGAAAATAATTAATCTGAATTCATAACCTAGGAGAGCCCTAGGTTTTGTCATATGCTTTTACCTACGGACAACATACATATATTGTGCAAGAAGATCTTTCAAGAATTATTTACTCAGTGTTTATCAACTTCCAATACATCAAGTTACTTCAACATCGTATATTCACCGGCAGATTTTATTCAGCAAGACAAGACTGGAATCATCAACGTTGAGTATATTATAGGCCTACTGCAGTGAACATCTGTGTTTTTATGATATTTATTAGTGCATTATTAATAAGACACATCTTATTTGTGACAGATCTCAAACTATATTTTTAATTTATTACTTTTATTTTGAGATTTAATGTTTTAATGTTTTTAAGTTACTTTTGAACTAGGCTTAGTAAGCCGATGACATATTCTTAACATTTTAATTAAACAATACATTTTATGAGAAAACTCTGGGTTTCTATCTTTATACTGAGGGTATAAGATGGACATTTTTTACTAGCTTATAAGGTTGAAGCTCATTGGAAAATGAAATTTATTAATATGGCAATGGTAGGTTAGATAAGGAGAGTAGGCCTACAACATAGCAATGTTAGGTTAGGTTCGTGTACAATATAATGATACGAGATCGTAGGTCAGTTTCTAGTACAATATAGCTAGAAACTCGTGCATTTATATTTTCATTGTGTTTATTAGTCTATTATGATATCCTCGAAAATATTTTTGATGTCCATACACGTTATTAAGTGCCAGTATGGTACTTATGAGATTGTATGGGGGACGGGAAAATGTCTGTCCGTCGGATTTTAATGAAACTTGGTATACGCGTTTATAATGCTCATGGGAAGAGCCCATTGATATTGGGCCAAATCGGTTGACCGATACCGGAATAAAACCTAATTTAGTGTCTATTTTAAAAGCGCGATAACTCAAATACGCTTTATCGGATTTTCATGAAACTCGGTATACGCATTTATAATGTCCATGGGGAGACGTATATTGATATGGGACCAATTCTATTGGCCGGTACCGGAGTAATGCTCAATTTAGTGCCTTTTTATGGTAATATATAACAAAAGGCGCGATAACTCATACGCTTTAACCTATTTTTATAAAACTTGGTGTACGTATATATAACGTCCATGGCAAGAAGCCTATTCATTTTGGACCAAATCGGTTGACCGGTACCCGAAAAATAACTCATTAAAAGCCACATTTTTTTTAATATGTCTATACTACAATGCTCCATTTCTAATCATTGAGGGCTTTGACTGCAAAGCAGTCAGATGTTTGTTTACTTAATTGATCAGGTTGAAATTGAGTACTACACGAATACTGTTATATACAGAAGGTAAATTACTGTGAAATAATTAGCGGCGTTCTTTGCCACTGAATTTTGTGAAATGTTGACATATTTTAAGAATTTCAGGTTACAATAGGCTACATTTAGCTTTTACAAATAACACTATTTCTTTATGTATGGTTATCAAACTAGACCGTTAAACCGAGCGACATTGCCGAAATGGTAACGTCTTGGGCTCGTATTCTGGAGGTACCTGGTTTAAATCCCGGAGCCGGCCAATTTGACATGGATTTTTTTATTTCTTTAAATTTTTATTTGAGTGTGCGATTGTCAAGGTATCACAAATCTGTAGTTCTGTTAATGCTGGACGATTTTAATGTGTTTAAATTATTTTTTTTTCTGCATATCATAATTGCAATTATAATTCATTCAACAAAAGCACTCTGGCACTTTGTTACATCAGTTACCTGATTTTCTTTTAATCTATTTTCAGTAATACGACTTTCTCAACGTTATTCGTTCAAGTACCTCATTGTACCAGTATTATCTTTATTTTTCTAATAGCTTAAAGAACCCAACATTGACCGGGTTTTGTATTTTGATCTTACTTTAAGCCTAAAGTCAACTTTTAGAGGACTCTAATTGTCAAAATCAGGGTTCTTATAGGCCTATATCTGTTTAGAGTTCAAAATAAGAACGACTTACCACAATCAGATTATTCCATCGTAAAATTCTAAAAAATCTATTTTTATCGCGCAGAGAGGACTTCGAATGTTTCAATTAAGTTATTTATTTTACAGACACCCTTACTAGGGTTGAAATAAGAAGAAACAGAAGTTCCCCTAACATAAAAGTTTTACTATTTCACGGGATATTTAATTTCCCACTCTCGTACCCCCATAGATCTACAACCGGTTCAGAACTGAAATAAAAAAGAAACTGAAAATCACTTTCACACTTTACTCCCGAAAACCTGACATAATAATTTACTACTCACATAGGTCTAAAAATGTTCCATTTTTTCGCTTTCTACATGCTTAAGGCTTACGATAAACTTAGGTCAAAACACGGAGATTTGTAAAGAGAATATTTTAAAATATATCTTATAGGGAATGAAAACTGGCATGGGTCGTTTGGCGCAATTTGAAGTTGCCCATCTCTGTCTGGTTGTCTTGTGCGATAGCCTGTGACTTTCGGTAAAAATCGGTCACAGATTAAGGATTTGCACAGATATACAATAAAGGATTGAAAAACGCATAGGCCTACGAGGCGATTTGTTCGAATATTTATTCTATCTCAAATTTTCTGTATGTAAAAGTTATTAAAAAGCGATCAAAGAATGTTGATTTGTATAGAAATATAAAACAGTCAAGGAGCGGTTTGTTTGGATATTATTGGCTTTAATTTTATTGATTCTATAGGGTCCGTTTATGAAATCTATCAAAACCTGTCAAATATTGTTAATTTATATAAAGTTTACATAAAAGAGGTAAAAAGCAGCTAAAGGCAGGTTTTTATCGGTTATTTTGTTGCCTAGAAATGTCTCGTGATTCTACATGGTCTGTATGTAAGGTCTCGTATCAATTGATCATAGAATCTAGATGTGTACAGAGATCATACAATGGGGTAGAAACATCTTCCAATAATAGTAATGCATAAAAATTTTCTCCTGGCTCTATTGACTGTGAAATGTCTGGTAAAACCAATAACAGAATGTAGATATAAATAAAGGTTGAATAAAAGGGATGGTTTTTTACACACTTAATTTCGTCTAAAAATTACTCCTAGTTCTGTATTGATTGGGCGTAAAATCTGGTAAAAATTGGTGAACTAATGAAAGGTTTAAATAAAAGTACTGTTTAGTAGGGGTTGAAACATTTATGGAGTGGTTTCAACCAACATTTTTTGTCTAAAATTTTCTATTGGTTCCATAGGATCTGTGTGTGAAGTCCGGAAAACCTTGGTCAATCATGTAGATTCAAATAAAGGTAAAATAATTGAAATTTAACAATTTGCGAGGGGGCTTCTTACATAATTATTTTTTCCTTTAATTTGCTCTTGCTTCTGTAGGAGCTCAGTGTAAAGTTTGGTAAAAATTGGTCAAGAATGTAGATTTGTATAGAGATCACATAATAGGGTTGAAGCATTTAAGGGTAGTTTCTACCGAATTCAGTCTCATCTAAATTTTTCTCCTAGTTCTGCATGATATATGTGTAAAGTCTGATAAGAATAGTAAAAAAAAATGTAAACTTAAATTGAGTTCATATAATAGAGGTTGAAAATTTAACGGGTGGTTTGTTCCAAAATCAGTTTTGCGTAAAAAATTATACTAGTTCTATAGGTTCTATTTGTATAAAGTATGTCAAAATTGAGCTAAACAATGCAGATTTAAATAGATAACATATAATAGGTTTTGACAAATTTAAGGGAGTTCCAAAATGAGTTTTCTTTAAAATTTTCTCCTGATTCCATAAGTTCTATGTGTGAAGTCTGATAAACATTGGTCAAAGACTGCAGATTTAAATAGAAGTCTTACGATAGGCGTTGAAACATTTATGGGGTAGTTTCAACCAAAATTACTTTGTGGATATATGTAGGTATTTGTGAACCACAGATTATTGCCTCTGTTGGACATTACATGAGAATATTATAGGAGAAAAATTCCTCCGACACTGGGACTTGAACACAGGACCTTTGGATATTCGCGCCAATGCTCTACCAACTGAGCTAAGCCGGAGTTCAAATCACTCCGCCTGATGGAACCTTCCTCCTATGATTAAATGCCCTTAATGGTCTACCTCACTGACAGACAAGTTATGTCATATGCAGTACTATGAGGCACACTAATTAGCTTCAATACATACAATCTCATTTATTTAAATTAAATAAATACAAATTTGTATCTTTATCAAATGTTAATACACTTAAATTTTTGAAATCTTTAATTTTTTATTCAAAGGTAATAAAGTTATATTGTCTAACCGTTACCGGTATTCATTTTCGGCAATGTGGACATTCCGGTACCAGGTAGTAAAAGTGACAGAGTGTAGCGTGCGGATTTATAACTAGGACGCTAGGATCTGAACCAAACACGCGCAGATAGCTTATCGTCCCGGAACTAGCAGTCCCGTGTTACTGTTGTCACCCCATGCGTTTTTTTTTTGGTGTGCGATGAATGGTCTCGTCCATGTAGATGGTTGGTCACCCTTCTTCCCTGTACGTTGTAAGACATCGTAAATACTTCAGACCTAAATTACGGATGTCCATTATCTCAATTAATATCTTCTGGTTATTCCCTGTTTTCCTCCACCTGAAATGTAAATCTTTCAACACTTGCCTTAAAGCCCATTTACCTCCAGAAAAATTAATTTTGTTCTTTAGGACAGGTAATAGTGTTTTTAAAGTTGGCCTTTCCTCATTTGTTTTGTAAAATTCATTCACTGTCCTTCTAATTACACACTTATTCAAATAATCTAAGTCTGTTTTCACTTCTTTTTTTGTTCGTTCTTTGTGAGGAGTACTAAATCTCGTTCCATCTTGAACACATTTCTCACATTCTTTAACAATTCTCTTAATGCTGCTGAATGAAATTACTGTAGCATCCGAAACACGCTGCTGAATTGCATATTTAGGGTCATCTTGGTGCACCTGTTTGAAATACCTATATACCTCGTACATTCCACACTATTTCCTTACTCAAACTTTCCCTTACTTTCCCTACTCAAACTTGAATCACTTTACTACCACCAACCTCTTTGCTAGAATAACTAAATTCGCCTTCCATTGCTTTTATTAAAGTCTCACACTTCACTATTGATTGCTGTGAAGATAACTAAGATGTTTTGACACGGTCTGTACAGTATGAACTGGCAGGGAACATCACGTGCTATGAAGGTCGGGCAGGTCTAGATTACATCATCGTAGACTATTGCGCATCGGTTTGTTTGGCTCAGGTCTTACCGATCGAGTTATACTCGACTATAAAAGTTAGGGACAGTTGACGTCCACCATACATGACTACTAAGACAACTAAATCGTAGCCATCTTGACACAGACTCAAACCCGGGTCATTACAACATTTCCCTTAATCAGTCCAAATGAAATTGTGATTCTCAATAGCGGTTTCTCTCTGGGAATGAAGAGAGGTAATATAATTATAGAACGGATACATCCGGCTGAATTTGGTTCCAGTTCATGAAAATACAGCTGCTCGTTACGGTTCAGGTTTTCAAGACAATACTACACACGTGCTAAGGTTTCTTTAATCTGCTTTTTATAAAATGTCCTTTAAAAATTCAAACTTGACGAACTAACTACTTTGTGATAAATCTTTGGTTTCGTTATTGGTAGAGAATATGCCTTTATAAGAAAAATTAAATCATTCGGACATCTAGTCCAGTCATATTACGTCAAAATTACGCCTCCATCTGAAAAAAAATTACAAACAGGGTGATATTTGCATATGCGTAGTACTAGTACCCAGTAACAACATGCAAAATTAACACTCGTGCATGCTTTGCTATGGGCGCTATCTTGGAAAATGGCGGCCAACTTTCACTTTCTTGATCATATTTCATTAACTGTTTGAAATAAAAGTTAAAGACCATTAATAATAGCCTACATTTTTATTCCCTACAACGTTTGTTCTATCTTTCTCGGTTTTCGAGAAAAACGTTACTTATTAATAAGAAAACAGGAATTTATTTTATTTTTGCCTAAGTTAAATATGGGAATTGCATTTAAAAAGTAGATTAATCTTGAAGATGAGGAAGTTAAACAAACATAGTGTGAATTAATTCCTTAATTTTTTTTAAATTTCAGATTATAATTTCCAAGTAAAACAGTAACTATTACTTAATCAGGGAATTTGTTGTATGAAGTAAGATAATCATATTTTATTAGTAAAATAAATATTGCTTTAAATGATATTGTACTAATTTATTGACACGACATTTTCATTAATCATCTAGTTCGACAGTCTCGGGTTCATCTATGTCCACCTCTATTGAGTTCTCGCAAAACAAACTCTCACATTTACCACACGTCAACACTGAGCTGCTTGTTTGCACTCGCCAGAATCACAAGGGCCAGAATCACTACGAATATCCTGATGAGTGATGATATACTACTCGAGTAGAAGCTATTTATACATAATATTAAAACACTAGAGATCCATCATTCGGCAATCATAATTATTATGTTTTAAGTTCTGTTAAACACATGCCAATTCGTACTACGAATTCCAATGAAGCATCAGTATATTATTCACATTCATTTGTCAATAATTGATTAATATTTCTTTAATTACACTAGTGTCCAAAATTAAAGCAACAAACCGAAATTTCAGCTTTGGTGGTTTATTTTGCCACAAAACAGTATAAACAGATTATGGTAACGTATCAACAATACGAGGAATAAAGAAAGTAAACTATTGCAACGTTTGTGCATACCAGTAAAACAAAACGTCTTTTTTTTCGCACACGTAATGACTTTCACATACATCCAGAAAAACGCTTTAATGTGCTCAGTATGGGGTGTGACCACCTCTGGCAGCAATACAGGCCTCACAACGGCGTGGCATGCAGTGAATAATGTCATCAATCTCATTTTGAGGCAATAACGCCCATCCTTCCTGCTGAGCAGCTCGCAAGGCCTGGAGAGTGGTTGGTGGATGTTCACTTGAAGCAAGTCGTCTCCCTAGTGCATCCCAGACATGCTCTATAGGATTCAAATCGGGAGAGCGAGCAGGCCAATCCATGCGTGCAATATATTCAGTTTCCAGGAAAACATTCAATACCTGTTGATCCGTGAAGCCGGATCATGGGTAAGGATCTAGTTGGTATAACTGTTTAAAAAAAAGGTATTAGAAAAGAAATTGGTCTGCGTTTAACAGTGGTTACCGGCGGTAATTTCTGAACATGTTCCATGGTCGGGGTCTCTCGGAGCTCGCGTATAGCTAAGTGAGTTGGGAGCTGGACTTCGTCGCGAGAGCATGTAGCCAGGAATGTTCTTATTTGATGAGGGGTGTGTCAGCGTTCTACCGTCGGGTGTGACTGCTGTCTCTGGGTGAGATGAAACCATTTTTCTTTCTTTGAGTAACATTCTAAATTATGAATTATTCAGACATCTCACCGTTTTGGCCTGCCTAAATTTACGTAATTCGGCATAAATCTTGCTTTGGTAACTTTTATCTTATTTTGTTCTAGTTACGTGTTTTGGCATTTGAAAATTCGCCCCCTCTATTAAATTTTGTTAATTTAATATTTCTCGTTTTTGACTAATTATCTTCAGTTATTCTCCAGATCTCTCTACGCGAAGCAGTTACTTCCGGCAACCAATGGTTAAAACAAAGTTATCGTATAGACCAGCATCTTGCCTGAAAGTAAAATTATAAAACTTCACAAATAACAGATTTTGTATAACAAGAAAGTAGGTTGATGGAGATACAGATGATGCGTACTTGGTACATTAAATTTTGAGTACTAAAAAAAATCCTTAACTGGGAATTACCTGGATAAACGGTTGCACTTCGATATGGAAACTTGTAGTTAGGTTAGTGCATTGCCGTGAATTCTTGTGGGAACAAAGAATCCCTGCTGATTCATTCCTAGATATTATCAGAAAGAGCTAAAGTGCTATTTGTAGATAAGTTCCGTAATAGGTGATTTCTAAGTCACAAGAGTAATATACAGGGTGATCCCAATTTTGTCATGTTAAAATTTACATAAGGTCATAAGTTTCTCAATCGAACTTTAGGTTTTAGAATATGCATTATCCAAATAATTGGCCGTTACTGTCCCAGTATTGTACTGATTATATTATTATGGACTTTATGGTTTCGAGCTATAAAGAATCAAGAAAAGGGTGTACCAGGGATATAGACTGACACTCTTACTAATAATCCAGTTGTAACATTTATACCAGGAATATACACAGCTGAGGAAAGAAAGTGTACTAATAATCGTTGCATAAGGCTGAATGTGTGCAACCTTTACACAGCCTGGCCCCCTTGTTTAAACTTGACGTAAATAATCAAGATGGCCGATATGCGTAACAGTCGGTCGCTTCGTAGATGTCTGAGATTGAATTTTGAGGTTATGCATCCATTCTTAAGGTAACTTGTTATGAAACATTCTGGGCTACTTTAGCGGAATTATAAACATTGTTCCTTGTTTGCGGGACATATTTCCATACTTGTGCCCATGATTACAGCTTTCTGAACACAATATAATGAAATACTGAAACTACAATTAGTCTGCAGACGATCCATCGTTGTTTGCCCGCTACACCGATAGATGGCGTTCAGCAGTCCCTTCATAGCCTGAGGCTAGTAACGTCATGAAAAGCGTGACGTATTTGAAGACGTTGGACTTACAAACTCGGCAGTTACACACCTATTATTGGTAATGCGGCTTATGCAGAACTTGCACGGTGAACAACCAAACAACCGTTCAACGCAGGTATAAGCAGCTTTTATTAGTAAGGCTGTGAGTAATCAGAGTTTCCACCTATACAATTTTGCAGGGAATAATTCATATGATAAGATTTTTGGTAGGGTTATGTATAAAAAGGATATATGCAGTAAATATATTTGATGCTAATATTTGAATAGGGGGTTATATTCACTGAAACTTGTACATGTCTCTGTTTTAATTAATTATTCAAGCTTCTTATATTATCGGTATCTGAAATGACAACCTAAGCATTCGCCATATACAGGGTGAATACAGAATTCAACAAGATATTTTGTGGGGAACTGATTTTAAAATACCCTTTGATATATTCAGATAAATGCACTGTAGATACTGAAAATAATTTATTCGATTACAGAGGGTAGGATTACATGGTGTAATTCTTTATGTATATGTAAAATTTTTAATAATTTAGGGAGACTTGTGATACTTTGGTCTCGGTTTAACAGTGGAAGCTGTTTTTTCTATATATTACTAATTATAAATCACAATTTTGTTGTCAATAAATCTGTTACCAAAACCTCTGTTGTATCTTCTGGTAGAAATCGTAACTTATGTTTCCCAAATTCATATTTCAGAGCTTTTTGATTATTACTGGGGTTCGTGGGTTCAGCATTAACTTGTAGCAGGGCGTTTACACAATTTAGGTAAAAATGTTCAAAACCAAGATCTACTTCATAAGTCGTATGTGTTCTTCCAACATATGCAAGAACGTCATTCACTAAGTGGGGGGGGGGGCGCAACACTGTGCTCTATGAGGACGAGCATTATCATCCATCAGTACGAAGTCTGGGCCCACAGCACCACGAAACAACTGCACATGAGGTGCCAATATCTCGTCACGATACCTGACAGCAGTTAAAGCTTCCCGATTTACCCATACAACTTCATGAAGAGGTGTTCGAGTAGTCAATAGAATTTCTGCCCACACCATTATTGAACCACTTCCATATTGATCTCTTTCCACAATGTTTGCGTCCCGAAATCGTGTTCCAGGTTCTCTCCAGATGCGAATTCGTCGAGAATCATTTTCAAGACAAAATCTGGACTCATCAGTAAAGAGAACATTGACCCACTGGTCGACCGTCCAGTTGGCATGTTGATGACTCCACTCTGGACGTACTCTTCTGTGAATACGCGTCAGGGGTAGCCTACACATACAGCAGGTCTCCGACAATAAAGGCCTCTCTGCCGAAGCCTTCTGTACACTGTTTGACTCGATACAACTGTTGCAGTAGATGCTGTGAGGTCAGATGCCAGTTGTCATGCAGTACTACGGCGATACCGTCGTGCACTTAGAGCTAAATAACGGTCCTCTCTTTCTGGTGTCACTCTTGGTCGTCCTTGCCCTGGTCTTCGGGATACATTTTCGGACTCCACAAAATGTTGCCACATCCGAGAAACAAGAGAACGATTCACATTAAGCCATCTGGCCACATCAGTTTGAGACCGTCCTGCTTCCATTTTTCTTATGGCCCTCCACCGAAGAGAATCTTCAAGGCGTCTTCTCTGTGCGATCCTGTACCTGCAGTAAATGTTTACACAGCAAACGTTGATACTGGACTAAACAACAAACACTATGCTGCAGTGCCCCTTTTGATAAGTGCACTGACAGGAATGACATCTTCAGTTCAGAACACGACTGTACGAATATAGCTTTACATTTTATATGAATATCTCATATAGTAGACGCAGGAAGGATAAATATCAGTTTGTTGCTTTCATTTTGGACACTAGTCTATATGAATTAAAGGTATATCTAATATATAAAATCGAAAGTGTGTATGTATGTATGTATGTTTGTTTGTTCCTTATACAAATCTACATTTCTTTACCAATTTACACGACATTTTGCACACATACCCAGTTAAGCCCGGGAAGTATAGCTGTCGACATTAAAATTCAAACAAAATACTCCTTCCCTTGAAAATTATATAATTTCTGAGAATTTTATACTGAAAAAATGAATTGCTGTTTAGTTCACATGGCAACAGTAAATTGTTTACTATGATTACATAGGGCCTTGGCAAGTATATAGCCTAATGCTTTAACGAATTATGATTCCATCGATGTAATATATTGGCGAAGTTCTACATACTGTACATAAAGTACTTCAAAAGTTAATTTCAAATTAAAAAATACAACGCCCGGGCGACGCCGGGCCTTTTCAGCTAGTATATTAATATTGTTCAATTAGCATACATGAAACAGGCTTACTATGCATTTTTTTAAAGCATAATTAGATATGGTTTATTGTTTTAAGGATGTGCCAGTGATCTTGATGAAATTTTAATTATACAAAAGAAGACCATCAGAATAATTAGAAAATCGATCCCTTTCGCACACTGTCAACCACTTTTTATTAATGAGGGGATCATGACTGTTGTAAATCTCAATGCTTTCATGGTAGGCCTACTAATACATAATATAAAAGATCATATAAATACATACGAACTGACGTGCATTGTTATGATAGCACAACGGAAGTGAAATAAACATACTATTTAGAAGGATTAAGAATACACAGAGTAATTGTATAGTAAATTACCAGTAAATGATAAGAAACTGACAATGGGGTCTTTTAAAAATAGAATAATGCGCTGGCTGAAACAAAATCCATTTTATAGGTATAGTGAATGTATTAACATTGATTTTAGACTATTGTAAGTAGGCTATATTATTTCTAGCAAATAAAGATTGATATTGATATATTTAGAGATAACTAATAAATTAAAAAGAAAAGAAAAATTTGCCCTGTACGCCTATTATTGTATGTCCAGAGGAATGTAAATGTCAATAAATAAACAGTTCATATTATCACTAGAAATAGGCTGTGTCTGCCCCGCATTCACTATACATGCGAGTTTTCATTAAATATTACCATTGATAATTAATTAACTAAATTTATAATATAATTTTGATCAGATTATGGAAATTTGCCAAGTTCAGCCATTGGAAGCAAGGAAAGAATTTACAGAATGGAGCTAAATCGTCACGTGAATGTTTCGTACGTTTTGCATCCGCTGTTCAGTTTGATAAGATAATTACCGTTAGTAGGTTGTTCAACTAATACATTGGACATAGAGCATTGAAGAACCCGCATTTCCGTAGTAGAAGACTTTCTCTTCAATCGTTATTATTAGAAGAATTAGGAACAATACAAAGTACGTGAGCCTCTATTAAATGATAGTCTTGATTGGAGGTACTCCATAACACCTAATCAGATTCGATTCCTGTGGTGCTTTATCCAAAAATAGGCAACACACCGGTGCCTTTACCTAGAATAGAATTCGAGTTGTTGTTTAGGACTGCGTTTTTATAAAACTTTTTCAGAAATTGTTATAAATGTCGTAGACAAACAAATTACACCACCAGTTCGATTTTATTTATGATCTTGTCCAGTTCATAAACGTGCAGGTCAGCTTTATATAAAACCAGTTTCCTGACTGTTTCCTCAGGAAGGCATGTATAATGTAATAATAACTTACTGGAACTCGATATCCGTATTATAGGTGGGGCTTCAACTCGTTGCCACGTCCATTTCAATTGAATTTACTGTAAATGAGTCTTTGCTTTTACACATAGGTGTGCTGAATTTCGCTTCATGGTTTCTCTTACAATAAATCACCTAAACCCCAATCCTTTACTTTCATATCCCTGTAGCTTACCCGGTATGACCATCACTGGTTGGAAGTCAAGGGTTTATAATTTAACTTTACAAGGATCGTTGTTATTGTTTATAATTACTGTTGTTGTTGTTATTATTATTATTATTATTATTACTAACATTATTATTATTATTATTAAAGTACGGACGTGAAAATTTGATAATTAAATCGAAGGATCAAAGTAAAATACAGGCAGCCAAGATGCTATTTCTATGGAATGTAAAAGGATGCTCAAGAGCAGACAAGATAAGGAATGAGACTATTAGACAAGAATTAAATATAAAATAGAAGATATAATAAAAACACAAAGAAGTAAATGGACAGAACACTTAATGAGAACGAGAGATGAAAGAATTCCAAAAAGTCTTCCTATAAAATCCAAGGGGCTAGTGGGTGAGTCGGTAGCCTGCCTGCCTTCCACTCCGGCGGCCCGGGTTCGATTCCCGGCCGGGTCGGGGATTTTTCAGTAGTGAAAGATCCCCTCCCCGGGTTCAGGACTGGGTGTTTGTCAGTAGGTCAAGTCTTAGGTTAAGATAGTGCACGTTGTGCGCGATTCCTTAATTAAATCCAAGGGGCTAGAGAGATATGTTGGCCGACCTCATAGTAGATGGACACCACTGCTGACTTCGCCGGAACGGACTGAGCCTAAACTTTGTTGAGAATTTTGATGAGTATTATTAAAGTACTAGTGCTCCGTATATATACGGGTCTTTTAGACACAAGGTTGAGTTTCCTGGAGTTTTAAACAAGCGAAAGTAGTATGGGGCAAGGTATGGCGGTGTAGGGGAAATGGGGTGGGGGGTGATGACGTCATAGGAGTGGGGGGTAGGGGAAGTGGGCGTGGCTTATTGGGGTGGGGGTAAAAGGGGCGTGGCTTATGACGTCATAGGGGCGGGGCTAAGGGGAGGGGGTAAAAGGGGCGTGGCTTATGACGTCATAGGGGCGGGGCTAAGGGGGAGGGGCTAAAGGGGGCGTGGCTACAAAATGGCGGGAACAAAATGGCGGCTACAAAATGGCGGAAACAAAATGGCGGCTACAAAATGGCGGATTCAAAATGGCGGCTAGCGCCAAATTCAAAATTCGAAAATGCAAGAGTGTGCTAAGTCGAAATTTTGTATTCAATGCAAAAGTGAGCTAAGTCGAATTTTGATTTTAAAAATGGTGGGATATTTGAAAATTCAAAATTGTTACCAAGATGGCGTTGAGGGATTGGGAGAGATATATGAAATATGTATTTTTAAAGTGAGGAAGGAAGATGGCGACAAAAACAGGTAAAAATACTCCTACTATTGTATTATATAGTTGCAACTACTTTTTAAATTCTGAAATTTTGTGTACGGTAGACCATCTTATTTTTTATGGATGCAGCGCCAAAACTGTTAACCAAGTCCCCCCTTAAGAATACAGCGACTATTTTTAAAAATTCTGAAATTTTGTGTACGGTAGACCATCTTATTTTTTATGGATGCAGCGCCAAAACTGTTAACCAAGTCCCCCCCTTAAGAATACAGCGACTATTTTTAAAAATTCTGAATTTTGTGTACGTTAGGCCAATTTCTTTTTATGGATGCAGCGCCAAATCTGTTAACCAAGTCCCCCTTACGAATACAGCGACTACTTTTAAATTCAGAATTTTGTGTACGGTAGACCGATTTTCTTTTTATGGATGCAGCGCCTAAACCACCATTACGAATACAGCGACTACTTTTTAAATTCAGAATGTTGCGTACGGTAGGACAGCTTCTTTTTTTATGGATGCAGAGCCAAAACTGTTAAACAAGTCCCCAAAAACGGTTAACCAACTCCATTACGAATACAAAGGCTACTTTTTAAATTCCGTATTTTGTGTATGGTAGTCGAACTTCTTTTATGGATGTAGTGCCAAAACTGATAAACAATTCCCATTACGAATTCGGAATTTCGTGTAGGGTAGACTATTCTGAATTAATGTTTTAAAACAATGTTTTTAACTAGACACAAAAGACGTAATTTCTGTAAAACTATGAACTGGTCCTATAATATTGTTGCAGACTTAAATGCGTTACATAAAAATTTTGTTCTAATGGTAAATTGAAACATCATATGATACAATGAGAATAAATCATGCCTATAATTAAAATTATCCCGTTTACAAATGATATCATCAGGACACTGTATGGGTCAGTTTTCTTGATAACAATCTTACCAAGTTCTGGACTTGAAACACTCATTTACCTTAATGAGTCACAACTAGCGAAAATAATTTATACAATAAACTTTTTTTCTACCGACCCGATTTATTTCAAAATTAGTACATAAGCGTATTATAGTGTTAGAAAGAAACCTTTAAAATTTCATGCCTGTAACTATTATATTTCACAGAATACATAATACAAAAATATTACTTAAAGATTTTATCAATCTAAAGTTATGATTTCGTGTAGAAGTCATCCCACTTACTACACATGAATCATAAGTGGACTAAACTATTGTATATGAAAACTTTTTTTCTAACGAAGCGATTTAATTGAAAATTTGTACAATCATCTGTTACACTGTAAGTGCAAAACCTTTTAAAAATCAAGGTTGTAGCTGCTATACTTCACTGAATATTTTTTTTAAATAAGTTATATATTAAGGCGAAGGAATTTGTACTAATTTGCTATGTATGACTCACAAATGGATGAAATAATTTACAGCAAAAACTTTTTTTCTAGCGAAGCGATTTAATTCAAAATTTGAACAATCATCTGTTACGCTGTAAGTGCAAAACCTTTTAAAAATCAAGGTTGTAGCTGCTATACTTCACTGAATATTTTTTTAAAAAATAAGTTATATATTAACGCGAAGGAATTTGTACTAATTTGTTATGTATGACTCACAAGTGGAATGAAATAATTTACAGCAAAAACTTTTTTTCTACCGAAGCGATTTAATTCAAAATTTTAACAATCACCTGTTACGTTGTAAGTGCAAAACCTTTTAAAAATCAAGGTTGTAGCTGCTATACTTCACTGAATATTTTTAAAAAAATAAGTTATATATTAACGCGAAGGAATTTGTACTAATTTGTTATGTATGACTCACAAGTGGAATGAAATAATTTACAGCAAAAACTTTTTTTCTACCGAAGCGATTTAATTCAAAATTTGAACAATCACCTGTTACGTTGTAAGTGCAAAACCTTTTAAAAATCAAGGTTGTAGCTGTAATATTTCCCTGAATATTTTTTTTTAAAATAAGTTATATAATAGCTCGAAGGAATTCGTGCTAAGTTGTTATGTATGATTCAGAAGTGGAATGAAATAATTTACAACAAAAACTTTTTTTCTAGCGAAGCGATTTAATGTACACCCTTTACATCTGATTTTTGGATAGGACTTTCTTTTTTTCAGAGGTAAAATAAAAACAGCATTTAAATGTACCTTATTTATTTTCACAAGAAATATTATTATAGTACAGCAAAGTGGTACATACAAATCAATAATAGATGGGAGGAATTCCTTATTACAGATAAAATCAACCGTTAAAATTTCTTAGTCACCCCAAGCCGACGAGGATCTTATACACGGAACTGAATGAAAATACATCATGTACAGATAAAGATCAACCGTTACATCCTGAATAGTTCCGGGTCACCCCTGCCGACACGGAAGTGACTGAAAATACACATACATACAAACATCCTGCTTGCTAATTGTAGATCATCAATATGACACGTTCCTCCAGTATAGTCAAATTTCTCCTAAACAATATTACAGAGGTCATCAAAATATGTTTATCTCTATACAACCCCAGGCTATGTGAATGTCAGTAGTGAAAAGTGATAATAATAATAATAAAAAAAGTTACAGAATTACTTATACCATTTGCGAAAGCTGTTTATGTTTTTCCCACTGCATAGAAATTGCAAGATAAATAAATAAATTTATACTTACATAACTTTTTCTTTTCTCCTTCCAGATGAACAGTGTTAGTATTACTATCAACTAATTGAAATGACTGTGAAAGGATTAGGAATACGGTTAAGGTGAATTTTCATATCAGAACGTCACAACTTTATTCTGTATCATAAGATTGTCACGTTCCCATGAAATAATGTGTATAAACAAAGGGCTTCACTGTAGTAGAACTGTATGATTTATTTCATAGGTAACGATGTCATATAATGATAGATTTTTCCCAACTTGTACGAACACCCTCTATGTTTATATAATTAAACACTTCACTTTGCATGAGTACAAATTTACTCGTGATGTCATTTATAATAGTAGTGGAATCATAAAGAGGTAAGTAATCTCCTTATTACGTAAAATAATGCGAGAACTATCGTAATGTATCACACATTCTTTCAAGTCCTTACATCTCTGTAATTGAAATAGTCTTCTCTAAACAGTAACGTTGTTTTATGTAACTTGTTTAACTTCAGGTTTGTTTAAAAACACGTAATGAATATTGTCTATGATCCATGACTTTAAACTTAAAACAATTTGTTGTGCACATTTTGCTTCAGGAAAAGTATGAAATTTACAGACAGTAATACATTTAGGTAGAATATTTAAATTTGGACAATTGAAATCAAATAGATCGTAGACCTCAACAGACGGAATAATGTTTTGTAGAAATTGTTTCTTCTGACAACCTTTCACAAATACATGATCACAATTGTTGAAAATGTTTCTCACAATATTTTCCATATGAACATAATCTACAAACCCAAGATCGTATTGTAATCCATGATGAAAATGTTCTAAGTAATGTTTTGTCATCTCGTTTACAACACTGTCTTCAGGACTGTTGAATAATATATGTACACTGTTTTCACCTTTCAAATCACAAGAAAAAAATTCTTTTACAAAAAATACCGCTGATGCTGCGTCGACATAACCCTGTACATCAACAACGCGACCATTCCTGGATCAAAAGAAAATAATATATTACTATCAAAATTCAGACGTTTACGCAAATATAAAATAAATAATGATGTGTTTCTTTGTCATTAAGATCTGTTCTTTCTTCCTTTTAAAAATAGCGTTGTTGAACACTGTTTTTTTTCATGAACCGTTAACCAGACTTAAATTGTATGCATTAGATCCGTCGAAATGTCCTTTATACACTAGCCCTAATTTGCATATGCCTGTGTTTATAGAATCAAAATCTTTCGCCTCAAACTGTTCAGAATACTTCTTTGGTAGAAAAACAGCCAGAAGTTCCTCCTTGTTTGACGTTTGTAATTCCAACAACACAGAGTCCCCATACTTAGTGTGTTTTAATTCAGCTGATAGAACGTTATATGTTTGCCCTATGACTAGTTGCGAAATGGAAACGCACCTTGCTCCGTAAGTGGTCTTGTTGAATTTTTCGATTATTGAAACCATCTGAAAAGCAAGAAAAGAGTTTTTTAGTATATAAATTATGTTAACATTAAACTGTAGCACGTGTTTATGTAAAAATGAACAATCGAAGGACCTACAAATAATTAACAAAACTAGTAAAAAAAAATAGAATCTATTAGAAATAGGAAAACAAACAAGAAGTTAATTATATTTAGCAGAAAAAAAACACTATGAATAATAATAATAATAATAATTTTAACAGTCTAGAAAGTGTGCGTGATGTAATTGTTTATTTCTTCAGAAAACGAAGTTAATAGAAATAGGAAAACGAAAACGAGAAGTTAATTATATTTATTTTATAATCAAACGTGGCCTCACTTACCTCTATAGTTTTGTAGGAGAAAAGACAATGATAGAAGAACAGATGTAGATGCTGACGTCAACTATGTAGTCTTCACTATTCACACAGCTATGAAACAATGATTCAAGACGGAACTGTCCGGCAGTTTATATAGATTGGAATGAGTAACGGTTTCGTCAACCCGGAACTTTGTTCGAAAATAGAATTATATGCAGGATGTAGTTCAAAAACTGTTACGACCTGCTCTTATACTTTAGTCGCATTTAGAATTATATGACTCAACCGGATCTTATAAGAGTACATCCTTGTTTACAGACCTAGATACAATGACCTTTATGCGGATATCAGATAAAGGGTTTTTCCTTAACTTGTTACGACCTGTTCCTATAAGGAAATCCTATTTAGAATTATATGACTCAACACGTTCTTACGCTAGTACGTCCTTGTTCGAAAATAGATAGATACATAGTTAATTAGAAACCGGAACCGTATTTCTTAGAACTTTCACAAGTTTCGTATTCAAAAATAGAATTAGGTGGGGGAACCGGATTTCATACACGCTGTTTACTGACAGCAATTACGTTATAGTTTCAAGCTTATTCAGACATGATGCGGATATCAGATAACGGGTTTTTCTTTAACTTGTTACGACCTGCTCCTATAAGGAAAAACAGAGCTTGTGATAAAAACGTATAACATTATTTAAATGTAGAAATGATTACTAACATGTGCCAAATTAATTTGAAAATGTCATACATGTGCACTTCATTTGCTATGAAAGCTAAAATATTTATGCAACTCACGGTTGAAAACTTACAATGCGTGCCTTTATAACAGTTACAAACTCGAAATTTAAAAGGTTTTGCACTTACAACGTAACAGGTGATTGTTCAAAGAAAAGAGTTTTTTTAGTATATAAATTATGTTAACATTAAACTGTAGCAAGTGTTTATGTAAAAATGAACAATCGAAGGACCTACAAATAATTAACAAAACTAGTAAAAAAAATAGAATCTATTAGAAATAGGAAAACAAACAAGAAGTTAATTATATTTTTTTTAAACAAACAAACAAACATGACGTCACTTACCTCTATAGTTTGTAGGAGAAAAGACAATGATAGAAGAACAGATGTAGATGCTGACGTCAACTATGTAGTCTTCACTATTCACACAGCTATGAAACAATGATTCAAGACGGAACTGTCCGGCAGTTTATATAGATTGGAATGAGTAACGGTTTCGTCAACCCGGAACTTCGTTCGAACCAGGTGAATTCGGCTCCTTAGCGTAGTACATCAATGAAAGTTTCTCCTCGTTCATCTGTTGAAGCTGATCTTCACTCAGCTTTCCAAACCTTCCTGGTAGAAAATCGCTGCATCCAATCATTAAGTCTATAACGATTCTCCTCCCATACCTTGTATACACAGATCGAGCTTCCTTTACCGGATAAGCAAGTCCAATTTGTAGCTCACTCAACGACTTGTTACATCTCACATCGGGGACGTACACAGTTGAATAACGCTTTAGAGTGGATACTATAGACGTCTTCTTATTCTTGGTTTCTTGTGTATTTGGTAAGTCCTTCGTTGTAATATCTAATATATCAGCAACAGTAGCAGCTGTAGTAGATTTAGGTGCACTTTTACGATCACGCTTCAATGTTGACATGTTGTAAGCTTGAAGATCACTAAACTATGTATACATGTAACTACGGTATTATATACTGTTCACCTTTCCCTCACTCTTGTTGTACATGATCATGCTCGTCAGGAACATTCGTCATTTCACCTGTGCCACAATCATCTCGTCCCATGTCGATGAGGACCTCACCTTTAGTTTTACTTATAAACCTGCAGAAGGGGGCCCATCTTCTATGTTCATTTGCTGGATCGTCCGTTTTTTCCCAGTGTCCTATCTGCGTATGACAGTACGCGCACTCGACTACGTCGTTGTATCCAATATAGTAGAATCCGGCTTCGCTCATTTTGTCCAAGTCTATAAATGTCAATGGCCAATCTTTAAAAGTTTTACGTCGATCAGATTGATTATGCATATCAAACATCGATCCATAATACAGAGCCATCCTGCGCGTTATGCTTCTCACTTACGACTAACCTTAAAACAAGTTTGAACCTATCCTGCACGTGCTGTGTAAGACCTTGAAACGAGTTTGAACAAGTCTATAGTGATGACGTTATACATAAAGAATTCATGATTCAGCTGTAATGTAAGATGTACTTCCGGCCAGGTGTTGCGGCCACTTGTTCTGGTCTACGTGACGAAAACGTGGGAACAAAACTTTAAAGCAAAATGGGATAAGGAGAAACTGTACGAATAAAGAAATTTAGCTCATGTTGAGAATATTGTAACATACCCACATCAGGCATTCTATGGAATGAAATAATTTCTAAACTATTTTGAATTTTCTAGCAAATAGAATAATTTAGCTCATGGTGAGAATATTGCAACATAACCACATCATGCAATACATGGAATGAAAGAATTTCTAAACTATTTTGATTTTCAAACAGATATAATAATATGCGAGGTTGAACAGCGTCCTGTAAAAAAAAAATAGATATGATATGATGTGTGATGGAAGTATGGAGGTGTCTTTGGTTCTAGGATATACCCTATTTATTTTATTCGATGAATAAAAGAAATCGTTTTGAAATAATTTTCACTGATACCGGATTTTCCTTTAACCTTTTATTGATATATATTTACGGCAGATACTAAAAAAAGTGTCAAGTTAGATTTGAAGGTTGCAAACTAATCTTGAAGAGATTGTTACGTGTGGCAATCATCTATTATTTCTAATTAAATAGTTTGCCTCTATGGACTAACAACAATTAAAAAGAACACTGTATGTTACTAACCACTCTATAGGTCTACATACTTGAAATTTTTTGCAACAAATAAAAAAGTATAATGTTTTTCTTGAATCCCTAACAGATAATCATGTACTTATGGTGCAACGCATGATCGGCTCTGCTCAACTGGGTACAGGTGGTTCTTCAGGTTACCAATATCTTGAATACAGTAAGCCTTAGAAGTACAACCAATCATAAAAATATTCCTTTAATTCATCCAACGTCTGAAACAAACCAAAAATATAAATGTAAATAAAGTCTATTAATAGAATTGTATTGAAATCTCGGAGGAAAGAAAAAAAAATCGTCGCATAACCCAACTTATAGTGTACGATTTATTATATCACCGCTTTGGTTAGGTTAGGTTAGGTTAGGAAAGGTTAGGTTAGGTTAGGCTACGGTATGTTAGGTTAGGTTATCTCGGAGGAAATTAGAGAAAAACTCGTCGCGCGTAATTTCAATCACAAGTTGTGTTTTATACAGTTCTTGTATAAATAATATAGTTTTCATGGCGATTTTAATAACAAGTTGTGTTTTATACAAATGAAAGCCACGCATTGTAAGTTTTCAACCGTGAGTTGTATAATTATTTTAGTTTTCATAGCAAGTGAAGTGTACATGTATGCCATTTTCAATTAATCTACGACATGTTGGGTTGTAATAACATTATTATTTACATCTGAATACAATTGTACGTTTTCAATCACAAGTTTTGTTTTATACACTACGAAAAGACACGCTAGAGTTTTTTAATCACAAGTTGTGCTGTGAAAGCACTAATATTTTCTACATCTGAATAAAGTTGTACATTTTCAATCATCAGTTGTGTTTTATACAGTATGAAAAGGTACGCTTTGTCGGTTTTCATGCATGACTTGTATAAATAAGTTCGTTTTCATAACGATGGAAGTGTACAAGGTAGACAATTTCAAAATTAATTTGGTACATTTAATAATATTGTAAGTTTTTAATCACACGTTGTGTTGAGGAATGATCTTCAAGCTTACAACATGTCAACATTGAAGCGTGATCGTAAAAGTGCACCTAAATCTACTACAGCTGCTACTGTTGCTGATATATTAGATATTACAACGAAGGACTTACCAAATACACAAGAAACCAAGAATAAGAAGACGTCTATAGTATCCACTCTAAAGCGTTATTCAACTGTGTACGTCCCCGATGTGAGATGTAACAAGTCGTTGAGTGAGCTACAAATTGGACTTGCTTATCCGGTAAAGGAAGCTCGATCTGTGTATACAAGGTATGGGAGGAGAATCGTTATAGACTTAATGATTGGATGCAGCGTTTTTCTACCAGGAAGGTTTGGAAAGCTGAGTGAGGATCAGCTTCAACAGATGAACGAGGAGAAACTTTCATTGATGTACTACGCTAAGGAGCCGAATTCACCTGGTTCGAACGAAGTTCCGGGTTGACGAAACCGTTACTCATTCCAATCTATATAAACTGCCGGACAGTTCCGTCTTGAATCATTGTTTCATAGCTGTGTGAATAGTGAAGACTACATAGTTGACGTCAGCATCTACATCTGTTCTTCTATCATTGTCTTTTCTCCTACAAACTATAGAGGTAAGTGACGTCATGTTTGTTTGTTTGTTTAAAAAATATAATTAACTTCTTGTTTGTTTTCCTATTTCTAATAGATTCTATTTTTTTTTTACTAGTTTTGTTAATTATTTGTAGGTCCTTCGATTGTTCATTTTTACATAAACACTTGCTACAGTTTAATGTTAACATAATTTATATACTAAAAAACTCTTTTCTTTGAACAATCACCTGTTACGTTGTAAGTGCAAAACCTTTTAAATTTCGAGTTTGTAACTGTTATAAAGGCACGCATTGTAAGTTTTCAACCGTGAGTTGCATAAATATTTTAGCTTTCATAGCAAATGAAGTGCACATGTATGACATTTTCAAATTAATTTGGCACATGTTAGTAATCATTTCTACATTTAAATAATGTTATACGTTTTTATCACAAGCTCTGTTTTTCCTTATAGGAGCAGGTCGTAACAAGTTAAAGAAAAACCCGTTATCTGATATCCGCATCATGTCTGAATAAGCTTGAAACTATAACGTAATTGCTGTCAGTAAACAGCGTGTATGAAATCCGGTTCCCCCACCTAATTCTATTTTTGAATACGAAACTTGTGAAAGTTCTAAGAAATACGGTTCCGGTTTCTAATTAACTATGTATCTATCTATTTTCGAACAAGGACGTACTAGCGTAAGAACGTGTTGAGTCATATAATTCTAAATAGGATTTCCTTATAGGAACAGGTCGTAACAAGTTAAGGAAAAACCCTTTATCTGATATCCGCATAAAGGTCATTGTATCTAGGTCTGTAAACAAGGATGTACTCTTATAAGATCCGGTTGAGTCATATAATTCTAAATGCGACTAAAGTATAAGAGCAGGTCGTAACAGTTTTTGAACTACATCCTGCATATAATTCTATTTTCGAACAAAGTTCCGGGTTGACGAAACCGTTACTCATTCCAATCTATATAAATTGCCGGACAGTTCCGTCTTGAATCATTGTTTCATAGCTGTGTGAATAGTGAAGACTACATAGTTGACGTCAGCATCTACATCTGTTCTTCTATCATTGTCTTTTCTCCTACAAAACTATAGAGGTAAGTGAGGCCACGTTTGATTATAAAATAAATATAATTAACTTCTCGTTTTCGTTTTCCTATTTCTATTAACTTCGTTTTCTGAAGAAATAAACAATTACATCACGCACACTTTCTAGACTGTTAAAATTATTATTATTATTATTATTCATAGTGTTTTTTTCTGCTAAATATAATTAACTTCTTGTTTGTTTTCCTATTTCTAATAGATTCTATTTTTTTTTTTACTAGTTTTGTTAATTATTTGTAGGTCCTTCGATTGTTCATTTTTACATAAACACGTGCTACAGTTTAATGTTAACATAATTTATATACTAAAAAACTCTTTTCTTGCTTTTCAGATGGTTTCAATAATCGAAAAATTCAACAAGACCACTTACGGAGCAAGGTGCGTTTCCATTTCGCAACTAGTCATAGGGCAAACATATAATGTTCTATCAGCTGAATTAAAACACACTAAGTATGGGGACTCTGTGTTGTTGGAATTACAAACGTCAAACAAGGAGGAACTTCTGGCTGTTTTTCTACCAAAGAAGTATTCTGAACAGTTTGAGGCGAAAGATTTTGATTCTATAAACACAGGCATATGCAAATTAGGGCTAGTGTATAAAGGACATTTCGACGGATCTAATGCATATAATTTAAGTCTGGTTAACGGTTCATGAAAAAAAAAACAGTGTTCAACAACGCTATTTTTAAAAGGAAGAAAGAACAGATCTTAATGACAAAGAAACACATCATTATTTATTTTATATTTGCGTAAACGTCTGAATTTTGATAGTAATATATTATTTTCTTTTGATCCAGGAATGGTCGCGTTGTTGATGTACAGGGTTATGTCGACGCAGCATCAGCGGTATTTTTTGTAAAAGAATTTTTTTCTTGTGATTTGAAAGGTGAAAACAGTGTACATATATTATTCAACAGTCCTGAAGACAGTGTTGTAAACGAGATGACAAAACATTACTTAGAACATTTTCATCATGGATTACAATACGATCTTGGGTTTGTAGATTATGTTCATATGGAAAATATTGTGAGAAACATTTTCAACAATTGTGATCATGTATTTGTGAAAGGTTGTCAGAAGAAACAATTTCTACAAAACATTATTCCGTCTGTTGAGGTCTACGATCTATTTGATTTCAATTGTCCAAATTTAAATATTCTACCTAAATGTATTACTGTCTGTAAATTTCATACTTTTCCTGAAGCAAAATGTGCACAACAAATTGTTTTAAGTTTAAAGTCATGGATCATAGACAATATTCATTACGTGTTTTTAAACAAACCTGAAGTTAAACAAGTTACATAAAACAACGTTACTGTTTAGAGAAGACTATTTCAATTACAGAGATGTAAGGACTTGAAAGAATGTGTGATACATTACGATAGTTCTCGCATTATTTTACGTAATAAGGAGATTACTTACCTCTTTATGATTCCACTACTATTATAAATGACATCACGAGTAAATTTGTACTCATGCAAAGTGAAGTGTTTAATTATATAAACATAGAGGGTGTTCGTACAAGTTGGGAAAAATCTATCATTATATGACATCGTTACCTATGAAATAAATCATACAGTTCTACTACAGTGAAGCCCTTTGTTTATACACATTATTTCATGGGAACGTGACAATCTTATGATACAGAATAAAGTTGTGACGTTCTGATATGAAAATTCACCTTAACCGTATTCCTAATCCTTTCACAGTCATTTCAATTAGTTGATAGTAATACTAACACTGTTCATCTGGAAGGAGAAAAGAAAAAGTTATGTAAGTATAAATTTATTTATTTATCTTGCAATTTCTATGCAGTGGGAAAAACATAAACAGCTTTCGCAAATGGTATAAGTAATTCTGTAACTTTTTTTATTATTATTATTATCACTTTTCACTACTGACATTCACATAGCCTGGGGTTGTATAGAGATAAACATATTTTGATGACCTCTGTAATATTGTTTAGGAGAAATTTGACTATACTGGAGGAACGTGTCATATTGATGATCTACAATTAGCAAGCAGGATGTTTGTATGTATGTGTATTTTCAGTCACTTCCGTGTCGGCAGGGGTGACCCGGAACTATTCAGGATGTAACGGTTGATCTTTATCTGTACATGATGTATTTTCATTCAGTTCCGTGTATAAGATCCTCGTCGGCTTGGGGTGACTAAGAAATTTTAACGGTTGATTTTATCTGTAATAAGGAATTCCTCCCATCTATTATTGATTTGTATGTACCACTTTGCTGTACTATAATAATATTTCTTGTGAAAATAAATAAGGTACATTTAAATGCTGTTTTTATTTTACCTCTGAAAAAAAGAAAGTCCTATCCAAAAATCAGATGTAAAGGGTGTACATTAAATCGCTTCGCTAGAAAAAAAGTTTTTGTTGTAAATTATTTCATTCCACTTCTGAATCATACATAACAACTTAGCACGAATTCCTTCGAGCTATTATATAACTTATTTTTAAAAAAAATATTCAGGGAAATATTACAGCTACAACCTTGATTTTTAAAAGGTTTTGCACTTACAACGTAACAGGTGATTGTTCAAATTTTGAATTAAATCGCTTCGGTAGAAAAAAAGTTTTTGCTGTAAATTATTTCATTCCACTTGTGAGTCATACATAACAAATTAGTACAAATTCCTTCGCGTTAATATATAACTTATTTTTTTAAAAATATTCAGTGAAGTATAGCAGCTACAACCTTGATTTTTAAAAGGTTTTGCACTTACAACGTAACAGGTGATTGTTAAAATTTTGAATTAAATCGCTTCGGTAGAAAAAAAGTTTTTGCTGTAAATTATTTCATTCCACTTGTGAGTCATACATAACAAATTAGTACAAATTCCTTCGCGTTAATATATAACTTATTTTTTAAAAAAATATTCAGTGAAGTATAGCAGCTACAACCTTGATTTTTAAAAGGTTTTGCACTTACAGCGTAACAGATGATTGTTCAAATTTTGAATTAAATCGCTTCGCTAGAAAAAAAGTTTTTGCTGTAAATTATTTCATCCATTTGTGAGTCATACATAGCAAATTAGTACAAATTCCTTCGCCTTAATATATAACTTATTTAAAAAATATATTCAGTGAAGTATAGCAGCTACAACCTTGATTTTTAAAAGGTTTTGCACTTACAGTGTAACAGATGATTGTACAAATTTTCAATTAAATCGCTTCGTTAGAAAAAAAGTTTTCATATACAATAGTTTAGTCCACTTATGATTCATGTGTAGTAAGTGGGATGACTTCTACACGAAATCATAACTTTAGATTGATAAAATCTTTAAGTAATATTTTTGTATTATGTATTCTGTGAAATATAATAGTTACAGGCATGAAATTTTAAAGGTTTCTTTCTAACACTATAATACGCTTATGTACTAATTTTGAAATAAATCGGGTCGGTAGAAAAAAAGTTTATTGTATAAATTATTTTCGCTAGTTGTGACTCATTAAGGTAAATGAGTGTTTCAAGTCCAGAACTTGGTAAGATTGTTATCAAGAAAACTGACCCATACAGTGTCCTGATGATATCATTTGTAAACGGGATAATTTTAATTATAGGCATGATTTATTCTCATTGTATCATATGATGTTTCAATTTACCATTAGAACAAAATTTTTATGTAACGCATTTAAGTCTGCAACAATATTATAGGACCAGTTCATAGTTTTACAGAAATTACGTCTTTTGTGTCTAGTTAAAAACATTGTTTTAAAACATTAATTCAGAATAGTCTACCCTACACGAAATTCCGAATTCGTAATGGGAATTGTTTATCAGTTTTGGCACTACATCCATAAAAGAAGTTCGACTACCATACACAAAATACGGAATTTAAAAAGTAGCCTTTGTATTCGTAATGGAGTTGGTTAACCGTTTTTGGGGACTTGTTTAACAGTTTTGGCTCTGCATCCATAAAAAAAGAAGCTGTCCTACCGTACGCAACATTCTGAATTTAAAAAGTAGTCGCTGTATTCGTAATGGTGGTTTAGGCGCTGCATCCATAAAAAGAAAATCGGTCTACCGTACACAAAATTCTGAATTTAAAAGTAGTCGCTGTATTCGTAAGGGGGACTTGGTTAACAGATTTGGCGCTGCATCCATAAAAAGAAATTGGCCTAACGTACACAAAATTCAGAATTTTTAAAAATAGTCGCTGTATTCTTAAGGGGGGACTTGGTTAACAGTTTTGGCGCTGCATCCATAAAAAATAAGATGGTCTACCGTACACAAAATTTCAGAATTTTTAAAAATAGTCGCTGTATTCTTAAGGGGGGACTTGGTTAACAGTTTTGGCGCTGCATCCATAAAAAATAAGATGGTCTACCGTACACAAAATTTCAGAATTTTTAAAAATAGTCGCTGTATTCTTAAGGGGGGACTTGGTTAACAGTTTTGGCGCTGCATCCATAAAAAATAAGATGGTCTACCGTACACAAAATTTCAGAATTTAAAAAGTAGTTGCAACTATATAATACAATAGTAGGAGTATTTTTACCTGTTTTTGTCGCCATCTTCCTTCCTCACTTTAAAAATACATATTTCATATATCTCTCCCAATCCCTCAACGCCATCTTGGTAACAATTTTGAATTTTCAAATATCCCACCATTTTTAAAATCAAAATTCGACTTAGCTCACTTTTGCATTGAATACAAAATTTCGACTTAGCACACTCTTGCATTTTCGAATTTTGAATTTGGCGCTAGCCGCCATTTTGAATCCGCCATTTTGTAGCCGCCATTTTGTAGCCGCCATTTTGTTTCCGCCATTTTGTAGCCACGCCCCCTTTAGCCCCTCCCCCTTAGCCCCGCCCCTATGACGTCATAAGCCACGCCCCTTTTACCCCCTCCCCTTAGCCCCGCCCCTATGACGTCATAAGCCACGCCCCTTTTACCCCCACCCCAATAAGCCACGCCCACTTCCCCTACCCCCCACTCCTATGACGTCATCACCCCCCACCCCATTTCCCCTACACCGCCATACCTTGCCCCATACTACTAGCGAAAAATTAAAATTGGTTGGTTGCCAGCTTGACGCATCAGCTGACTGCAGAATTACTCCTGGACTTTCTGTTTGGAATATAGTAGATTTAGGCCGTGGTCGTGTCAGCCACAAATGCCGCCACTAGAAGCTTACACGACCACGAGTGCTCGTCACTTCTACCCGGATATATTTCTTCTTTTCTCATCAGTAGCAGAATGGACTCCGATTTGGAAGCATTAATGTTACTAACACTATTTTAACAGCTTTCTCTGTAACAGTTTCTGGATTAAAATTATTAAATCCACTCGAACATTTAAAATTAATAATTCATAACTCTGATTGTGAAGAACTTAAATTATCTGCAGAATTGAAATTTTTGGCGATTATTACTGATCAACATTTGAAATGGGGTAAACACATTTCATATACGAAAAGCAATACTGTATATCAATTTGTAAATCTCTGCAACTGCATGGCCATAGTTTATTTAGCTCTAGTCGAATCCATTTCTTAGTATGACATTGTTGGATGGGGTAGCATTTCTAAATCTTTTCCTACTCCATTAATTTGATTACAAGAACGCATAGCCTAATCATAATTTGCTGAACTAATCTATTCCGAGTTTAATGTACCTAACATTAACCAAATTTATAGATACTCTTTATTAAAATTCTACCATAAAAATAAGACAAAATTCCTAGCTGTCCCACATGAACACTGCACTAGTACTTTAGTAGAACCCAAATATTTCACTTCTGCTGTTCTGTCACATAGCTCTATTTCCGGTCCTCGTCTGTAGGCTATAATATTCTAAAATTACATTTCATCTAGGTTTAATCAAATATAGTTATGGAGTCTTTAAATCTAGAATTTAAAAAATACAAACTTTAATTTTCTTAAATTTCAAATATTCTCTTTCTTGTATTATTATTATTATTATTATTATTATTATTATTATTATTATTATTATTATTATTAGGTAGCAACAGCCGCATGATCCATCGATCCAGTTGTGGTATGTGTGGATAACACGTGATCTGAGTTCAGAACGGTGTAAGCCAGGTTACTTTTATCATTAATTTAAATAGTTGCTTTACTGCGTGAAAATAGTTCTTGCGATTTAAGACATGATTTTTTTCGAAAACAGCGATTTCCTCCTTCGTAATTCGTTTGTAATTCACCATTTGCTCTGAGATATGTGAAAACCCTGGTCTAGACTGGAGTCATAATAATATTCCTTATTTATTTGACTAATATTCCCAATGATCCAAGACAGCTCGTATTAGGGACATTACATATATTATTTGCAAAGGTGTTCATATACATGGCCTATTTTGTGGAATTTCAGTTTCTCTTACTTCATCGATCATTTATCTGTTGGTGTTACACGAACATTGGTACAGCAGATATTTTGATATTCTTAGCCGATAGCTTTTGTCATGTTATACTGTAATAGTAACGTTAGTGATCAGATATTTGGCTATAGACTGACTTTCGTGGCAATATAATAGTAATAATTACGTAATGCAGCGCACCTAAATGTAAAAGTGAGTGGTAAGATAAAATGAATTGCATGATGCACCAAGCCAGTCTGGCCAAGACTGTAATTCACAGCATCTTGCGTGTTATGCACCGTTACTGTGCATTATGAAATTGCTCGGCCATTTATAACATGTGGCTTGTGAAATTGTGGTTAACTCCAATTAGAGTTTTAAGTGAGCTCTCCTTTGGATTGTTTGCACTAACAGTCCGCTCTACAAGAAAATTGTCATTTGTTAAGACAAATTTTTATTTTCTCTGGTAATGTTGGTAGAGAAAGTATTGTGTTCGACCCTGAAATTCGATGTCCAATTTTCAGTATTAATACACGTTTTGAGTTCCCCATCAACCAAAAATACAGTTTTTCATATCAAATAGGGATATGACATGAAGATATGCAATGACTTCTCTTACTTTATCATCGCGTTACCACAGAACAACTATTTTTCGCGATTTTCTGGAAAACTGTTCTAAGGATTTTGTTTAAATTTTGAACACGAAGCGCTCATACTACGAGCTAAAACTTCTGTTTGATATATATTTTCTAAAAAATTCTCTAGTAGAATTAGATATAAAGTATAGATAACGTATAGGTTTAAAGTAGAGATAAACAACCCATCGTTCGCACAAACATATGCTTAAAATCTTGCCTTGCGATCAATACATTCAATACATTTTTGCATGAGACAATTGAACACTCACTCGCTGCAATATGACTCTTAATCTTATCGCAATACGAAGTGAGAATTGTTTATTTCCTATGCTTAGTTAAGTGTATCACGTTAGATTTTTTATCTTAACCTCTTTCGGGTTACAAAAAAGGTCTTACGCCAATGTTCTGTATTTAGAAAACTAATTTATTAGTTATCTCTAAATATATCAATCTTTATTTGCTAGAAATAATATAGCCTTCTTACAATAGTCTAAAATCAATGTTAATACATTCACTATACCTATAAAATGGATTTTGTTTCAGCCAGCGCATTATTCTATTTTTAAAAGACCCCATTGTCAGTTTCTTATCATTTACTGGTAATTTACTATACAATTACTTCGTGTATTCTTAATCCTTCTAAATAGTATGTTTATTTCACTTCCGTTGTGCTATCATAACAATGCACGTCAGTTCGTAGTTCGTATGTATTTATATGATCTTTTATATTATGTATTAGTTTCATGATAGCATTGAGGTTTACAACAGTCATGATCCCCTCATTAATAAAAAGTGGTTGACAGTATGCGAAAGGGATCGATTTTGTAATTATTCTGATGGTCTTCTTTTGTATAATTAAAATTTCATCAAGATCACTGGCACATCCTTAAAACAATAAACCATATCTAATTATGCTTTAAAAAAATGCATAGTAAGCCTGTTTCATGTATGCTAATTGAACAATATTAATATATATACCTTTAATTCATATATGCTAGTGTCCAAAATTAAAGCAACAAACTGATATTTCTCCTTCCTGCGTCTACTATATGAGATATTCATATAAAATGTAAAGCTATATCCGTACAGTCGTGTTCTGAACTGAAGATGTCATTCCTGTCAGTGCACCTATCAAAAGGGGCACTGCAGCATAGTGTTTGTTGTTTAGTCCAGTATCAACGTTTGCTGTGTAAACATTTACTGCAGGTACAGGATCGCACAGAGAAGACGCCTAGAATATTCTCTTCGGTGGAGGGCCATAAGAAAAATGGAAGCAGGACGGTCTCAAACTGATGTGGCCAGATGGCTTAATGTGAATCGTTCTGTTGTTTCTCGGATGTGGCAACAGTTTGTAGAGTCCGAAAATGTATCCCGAAGACCAGGGCAAGGACGACCAAGAGTGACACCAGAAAGAGAGGACTCGAACACCTCTTCATGAAGTTGTATGGGTAAATCGGGAAGCTTTAAGGCAGGGTTCACACTCAGGCGATAAGCGATAAGCGATATATCGCGAGCGATATACGATACGCAACACGCACGGACAGATACTTGAAATCTAAAGGGAGGCGATAAAAAAGGTTCACACTCACGCGATAGCGCAACATATCGCAAGTGCTATATCGCTCGAAGTGCAGCATGCTGGTCGCCTGAGCGATTTGTTGCTTACGATATTGTAACTTTTGTAGTGAAGATTGTGGTCCCACCACATTTTTGGTAACCTATTGCAATCGATACCATGTCATGACTTTCGAAAAATTCTTTCATATCTTTACGTTTCATGCCTCCAAGTACGAAACCACCGCCCGTTCGAAAAAAAAAAGTTATATATATATATATATATATCTTTACACGCTAGCAGCCATAATTTTGAAGATATTTGAACCAAATTTTATTATGTTATTTCTAGGCCCAATAGTTCGGACAAGTTCGTTAATGACCAAATTTGGCCCCAGGGGAGGGTCGGGGAGGGGTAGAAATTTTGAAATATGTATATCTCGGCTCCTATGAAGTATAGAGGGAAACTTTGTTTGAATAAATTAGAGAACTCCCTATGGAGTTCACAGTGACACCAACGATTCGGGAGTTTTGGTGGTACGAGTTGGGGTGGTTGGTTGGGGGATGGAAGTTCGACATTTTTGAAACCACGTCTTGTGGGGTATCGTTGAAAAGCGCTTGATGAGTACTCTACAAATCAGTAACTGGTTTGTCGATAGCTCTCATATAAGGCGATATTTAGCACATCGAAATCTACCTCAGCCTGTAGGCCTGCCTAAAGGGAATTTTTATCGCCCAGGTCGCGCCGATTTATCGCTCGCTGTGTGAACCTTCCTAGCAATATATCGCCGCAACAAAGTCCTTCCGATAAATCGCTTATCGCTTATCGCCTCAGTGTGAACGCTGCCTCACTGCTGTCAGGTATCGTGACGAGATATTGGCACCTCATGTGCAGTTGTTTCGTGGTGCTGTGGGCCCAGACTTCGTACTGATGGATGACAATGCTCGTCCTCATAGAGCACAGGTATTGGATATTTTCCTGGAAACTGAATATATTGCACTCATGGATTGGCCTGCTCGCTCTCCCGATTTGAATCCTATAGAGCATGTCTGGGATGCACTAGGGAGACGACTTGCTTCAAGTGAACATCCACCAACCACTCTCCAGGCCTTGCGAGCTGCTCTGCAGGAAGGATGGGCGTTATTGCCTCAAAATGAGATTGATGACATTATTCACTGCATGCCACGCCGTTGTGAGGCCTGTATTGCTGCCAGAGGTGGTCACACCCCATACTGAGCACATTAAAGCGTTTTACTGGATGTATGTGAAAGTCATTACGTGTGCGAAAAAAAAGACGTTTTGTTTTACTGGTATGCACAAACGTTGCAATAGTTTACTTTCTTTATTCTTCGTATTGTTTATACGTTACTATAATCTGTTTATACTGTTTTGTGGCAAAATAAACCACCAAAGCTGAAATTTCAGTTTGTTGCTTTAATTTTGGACACTAGTGTAATTAAAGAAATATTAATCAATTATTGACAAATGAATGTGAATAATATACTGATGCTTCATTGGAATTCGTAGTACGAATTGGCATGTGTTTAACAGAACTTAAAACATAATTATGATTGCCGAATGATGGATCTCTAGTGTTTTAATATTATGTATAAATAGCTTCTACTCGAGTAGAATGTCATCAGGATATTATTACTATTATTTTAAGTATATAATTTCTAAACTCATTTCCATTTCTAGAATCTATAAGGCTTCTGATAGATGCTTCTAAGCTTCATAATCAAAACGTCAGCGTCGAAGAATAGTAAGAAACGAAACCCAAGTGCAGCTTTTATGCCGAGAACTACTCAGAGTGAAACCTTGACTTCTCCCATCAATGGTTCAAGGGTAGGCCTACTTTAATGTGCTAATACTTTCTATACTCCGTCCGCATTTGAAGACTGGTTGTCAGGAAAGTTGTTTCTAGAACGCAAAGTAAATAAAAGTGACATTCACCTAGTCTGCAGTGGATAAATTGTGCTTGCTTGTACTATTTTCCTTTTCTTATCTAATCGGAATTACCAACGTTACTGGATAAAAAGTGTCGTGAATGAGAACGCTTTGAAGTACTCGTACTTTACGTTATAGCAAATACTATAGAGGACAATACCGGACACTTACTGCTTTGACAATGGAAAAATGGGGGACAGATTTTGCAGCATTCCTGGTGGCACAACCTGCAAACTTGGTGGCAAATTAAAATATTCAGAACACATATAAACTGCAATGTTTTAATGTTTCACCAAACACTAAGGTCCAAAACACTGTTAAGTAATTATAAGAATAATAATGAGCAAACAAAACACAGAACTTCCGAAATAGTTCTCAAAATATCAGTGAAAACACAAATATTTCAACTTAGCGGTTGCTAACAGCAACTTACTCTTTTTTCAATGTTGCTTTTTTGTTTTAATTTTTTAGGTCATTTATTTCCAAACTAACATTTTTGTCTGGACCATAGATAGATAGAAAAATCATATCCCTTATACATAACATGCCGAGGTTGGCTACTTCCGCTCCTCTAATAGAAATTGGTTGATTTGTATCTAGTTAACTGCATCTGTATTCAGTAGTAGCAGGTTGGGCCGCTAGCAGTGTTGGGCATTAATCAATTAATTTTTCAATCAACTCGTTAATTGACTAAAAATTTAATTGCAATTAAATTAATTGCAATTAAACGTTTAATTGCATATTGCAATTAAATTAATTGCATATTGCAATTAAATTAATTGCAATTAAACGTTTAATTGCATATTGCAATTAAATTATTTGGATTAATGTATGTTAATCGTAACTCGCAATTAAAATAATTGCAATTAACTTGTTTAATTGTTCTATGAAACAATTAAAACTAACAATTAACTTACTTACCTTTACCGAAATCAGTTAAAAGTATTACAAGATTTCGAAAATTTTACCTACATTAATAAAAATTAATACTACTTATTGATAAAAAAACGTATATCATCCTTCATTATACCCATTATTTATATTTTAATGTATATTTTTAATTTGTGCAATGTTTTGACATCGTACGAGTACATAACAAAAAAGTCCACCGCTGTGGCTCAGTGGATCCGTTCAATCCTCTCCCGCAGCGGGCCCGGGTTCGATTCCAAGTTACCTGGGTGAGGTTTTTCCCGGGGTTTTCCCTCACCTGTGAGAGAAAAGTCAGGTAACTTTAGGCCCTTGTGGTCCCAAGATATCATCTGACCATCATTATCATCTTCATACCATCCTCGCCTTGTTTGAAGGGAGTGTGTGTGTGGGTGTGAATTGTGTGTATCGTTCTATGTGTTCGTGTCGTCTCGGAGGTGGCCCCGGCATTGGGATGATCACTCATCTGGGGAGGCCCTCCATGTCCTTGTCTGGTCAAAAAAGTGATCCTGAGAATATTCGTTTACTTCCTGCTCATTTTCGATGCTGTGCACATACATTAAGCCTATGCGCAACTACGGATGCAAACAAAATTTTGAGCGAGCAAAACACCCCATTGTCCGAAATGCATGCTGCAGTCATGAAGTTTTGTGGAAGGCTGCAGGACGACCAAAGAATGCTGAAATAATACACACGTTAAGCCGACCTGGTGAGACAAGATGGAATAGCTTGTTTGATGCGCTCCAGCAAATTTACAACATTAAAGAAAAAACCTTGCTTTTACATAGATCATTTAACATAAAAAATGCTATCAAAGAGAACGAATTTGATTACATACCCGAGTATTTAATAATTAAGGAATCGCGCACAATGTGCATTATCTTAACCTACTGACAAACACCCAGTCCTGAACCCGGGAAAAGGATTTCTCACTACTGAAAACCCGGGCCGCCGGAGTGGAAGGCAGGCGCGCTACCGACTCACCCACGGCGACGGACATGACCTGTACTGCGCCAGTGGCAGAAGCCCTCGACATAATGCAGAGTGAGACCAACGCATATTATGGGATAGTCCTGCCGTGCTTTCAGGCATTAAGAAAAAACTACACAAAATTGAAAGGAAAAACAACTTTTCTTTTTGCAACCCTTTGATCAAGGCATTACAGGGAGAGTGTCGAAAAAAGATTTGAAAAAATGTATGACATCAGCACTCCTGAAGCGGAAAATGCGGGTATTACGGCATTGTACCCAAGATTTAAAAATAAATGGTTAACCTGTTTAGAGCCCGCGGATCGTACAAAACTTCTAAATGTTTTCAAGGCCTGTATTTCCAAACAAATGAATGACAACGTAGAAACATCAGTAGCAACAAAAAAAAAGTACCGAAGAAAATAGTTTTTTCAACTTGAACTCTGACTCGGACTCCCGATATTTCATCGACAGAAACAAACCAAATCTCCTTCGATGCACCACTGACTAAAACCGAACTTTTAATGCTGCACTTTTTTGCAGAAGAAAGCCAGGATTTGCAACTCCTCAACAGATATTCTGAGATAAAAAACGTTTTCATTAAATACAACACACCTTTACCATCGTCAGCTGCAGTTGAATGACTTTTTTCTTTTGCAACAATGACAAATCTGCCGAAGAGTCACAAATTGACCGACAGTATGTTCGAAAAGAGAGTCGTGTTAAAATGCAATTTAAACTATTATAAGAAATTATAGTCTGTCGTTATCTGTGTAATCAGGTTTAATGAAAATCATTCATGTGTATTAATATCAGTGTTTTATTTGTAACTAAGTTAACATGTGTATTTCAGTATCTTACTTACGCATTTTGTTATGATACCAGGCCCGTACAGTAGTCCTTTTTAATTGTTAGTTTTTATTTAAATTCATAAAACAATTAAAAATAATTAATTGTTAATTGTAGCAAATTACGATTAACAATTGATTAATTGTTAATTGCTACCACTACGATTAACAATTAATCAATTGTTAATTGTAATTTTCCACAATTACAATTGATCAGTTGTTAATTGCAACCACTACAATTAACAATTAATCAATTGTTAATTGCATTTTCCACAATTACAATTGATCAATTGTTAATTGCTACCACTACAATTAACAATTAATCAACTGTTAATCTTTAATTGCCTTTACAATTAAAATTTGCCCAACACTGGCCGCTAGATGGTGATCAAAATATTGTCCCTCGATATATCGCAAAGTGTCCTGTATTGTCCTCTATAGTATTTGGTTATAGGTATCACGATGGAGTTGTACACAACAAACGACAGTTAACTGTTTTCAAACTAGACTATGATATTTTACTACTATATGCTAGATATCATCCCGCGGCTTCGCCTGCGTTTATTAATTCAATATCTAGACTTTTAAAAATAATATACTGGACAGCAAAACAATTAAAATATTATAACACAATCATTCATGATCAACTTACACGAATAATAATTAAAATGCTATAAATTCGGTATCGAGATACAATTCACGATCATAAAGCAGCTCACGGGAAGAAAATGACCTCCGATTCGAATTCCTGACTCCTTCTCCCCCCTTAATCCCCGAATAGTGAGTTTCGTCCAAACCGGTCATTGTTTTCCCATTCAGACCTACATTCATTATCCCCTTTCGTCCATCTAAGTAAAAAAATCAGGTCTTTGTGTGCCGGTCATTACAAACAAATGAATCAAGCAGAGCGGGCTAAAGAAATCGAAGCGATCGACACAACAATTGATGTATTATGTTGAAAAAATATGTTATATATATATATATACTGTATATATATATCAGCAATGCTGTTCTTTCCCGGTTCCTATGATAGCACAGCAAGGTCACCTGCAATTCATTTTACAATTAAAATATGTGAGCAAAAAATCACGTTTCCTGCCATTTTTTCACTCCTATCTCGCGAACGAATGCGAAAATGAAAAATCTGCTTCTAGGAGCTTCTGTACACCCTTCAGTCCATCTATGTTAAACATTTCCGGTCTCTACGTTCCCTCGACTTGGCCGGGGATCGTGCACAAACAGACAGACAGATTGACAGACAAACTTCCTCTTAATATATAGATTATATAATGTCGAAATATTAACGGATAAAGAGATGCAGATTTGTATGTTCGTCTTTCATATTTAGTAGCTGAAGATGTTGTTATTAGTACAATGACTGTAAGATCTTCCGTCATGTGAAACGTAAAATCCACAGTTTACAACAATGGGCTGATTTCGTCTCTTGAAGTACGTTTACTTATGCAATACTTTAATGTACAGTTTGGGTACTTTATTACAGTTATAAAGTGACAAAAAAGTTCGGTTACACGATTCACAATAGGTAATTTCAATATGTAATTTAATCAGGCGATGTAATTGACTTAAAAAAAGGTTTACATGTACCATCACTTCGAGTGGAAAAGTGACATTCTTTTAGGTATCCTACTAACTAAACTGCTTCCCCAGGTATAACTACTAATTAAATGAAAAGTGAAGCTTTGAACTACACTAGTAACAAATCCAGATCCTCGATTGAAAACGCATGTCAATATGTTTTAAATAACCTTCAAAGTATAAGAATTTAGTTTTTTTTAAATATATATATATATACGAAGCGTTGAATGTTACATAAATAATTTTATTATTGTTCAGTCATTCTAAATTCTGCAAAACACATACAAAAGATGTACCTGATTCCAAACTACCCATTCATTTGGGGGACAGAATTAATATATTATATTTAGATCCGCCGAGCTGTTATTTTATCTTTTTTGGTATCCTATTACACTTTTAAACGTGCCCTCTTTTATTGTTTTAAAAATTTACCCTTCAGAATACTGAAAAAAAAAAATCAGTCTGTTTGTGCCTTCTTAGAATGTATGTAAGCTATATGCCTATTATCTACATCTTTCCTGGATTCAGTATTATATCTTCTAAGAGAGTCCGTGCTTCTACTGTAGCAATAAATCTGAAAGCATAATTATTTTAGTAATTTTATGGGCTGATTATTTCACCCCTTTATATAAACAATTATTGTTATTAATATTAATATTATTAAAGTTATATTTTTTTTTATTTAATGCATCTTAAGTTTAGGATTAGCGTACCTGCCCTTATCTGGATATGTATCTTATTAGTGTATGCCATTCACAAGTTATTGTAACTTTATGAGACACAGGAGATTTTGTAAGCTTTCTGAACTTCTTAGACAGGACACAACGAGGACACTCCTGTGCAATGTCATCAGCAGGTCATCCCTAAAGACAGCACGAACGTTTAAGACAAGTGAAAAAATAACAGTCCTGAAGAATGAAATTCCATTTGGGCTTTGCCTAAACGACCCCCCCCCCAAAAAAAAAATCCCTAGCCAGATTGGGAGTGTGCTATTGCCATTGTATTCTCGTTTGGTGTATACCTTATAGATAACCATAATAAGATTATTTTATTTAATTTAATAATAATAATGAACATTACAGGTAGAAAGCCCAATTACAATGTTCATGACAAAAATACAGTTCATTTATATAATATAATAATAAAACAAAAGATAAGAAACACAAAAGATACATTAGGCCTACTGTAATTTGGTTTACTAATTATATACATAAAAAGAAAAAGGAATTCCTAGCCACTTCCGGGTTACAGCAGTTGCCAGGTTTCTTCTCTAAACACAGTACATAATGTCTTGGAGAATAAAAAACATTTAGGATAAGAATGAAAGAATGAGGAGAATGTTTGGCATGATACGTTAAACCAATACCCTAACTACAATTTATAGTAACTACGTTTAATAATTTCAATTCAGTATTAATTTAACTTCGGCTACAGCAATTTTAAAATCATTTTCGGACATGCTAAGTGTATCAAAATTAAAAAAATCATTTATTGTACAAAGGGATTACTTTATTTAGAAGTGATTTTTTGTTAATATCAGTATTTACCCTGGGGGTAAAGAATAGCTTCCTGTGTCTACTTAGTTTACTAGGCACGTAAAAGGGAATCTTAATAATATTATTGCCATAAATTTTTGAATGTAGTAATTTGTGAAGAAATAATAATCCTTGGCTATTTCTTCTAAATTTTAAACTTTTAATATCATATACTTGTAGAAGCGTTTGTTAATTCAAGTATATTTTATAATAGCCAGTACTTCTGAACATCAAAAATGTATAGAACTTCGACTGTACTTTTTCTATTGAATCAGAGAGTTTAATAGTCATTGGATTCCACATGACTGTACCATATTCGAGGTTTTGCCTGACCAATGAATTATAAAGTGAATTATAAATGTGTTTTTGCTAAATGTACATGAATTCCTTATAATAAAAGCTAGATTTCTTAATGCTTTTAAAACGGTTATTTCAATTTGGCTGGTAAACCTAAGATCCTTGGTAAATGTTATCCCTAAGTCTCTAGTTTCCAACACTTCATCAAGTTTAACATTATATTATAGGCATATGAATAGGATTAGTCTTTTTACATCATCTATTGAATGTCATTTTAACACATTCCTTAATATTGAATGGAAGTTTATGTTTATTACTCCATGTGTATGGTCTATTTAAATCGTTTTGGAGTTGAAAACAATCCGAAACTGAAGTAATAGATTTATAAATTTTAATGTCATCAACAAACAATAATATATTGGAGTTATTTACTAGGATAAGGTGGTACATTTTCGAACACTTAACAAATATTCTTATTTTATAAACACAAAAAACATAAGACAAGTTCAACTGTATTGTATTCACAAAGTTGGCAATGTAGTTGACCCTTCACAAAAATATCAAAGTCAAACAGCTGAAAAATTGGTCATGGCAATCAATCTTTCATTTCCAGAATATCGTTCGAAAATGTACCACAGTAGGTACAATTCTAAACACCAGTGGGTACTATTTCGAACAGTGGCATTTTCAACGAACGAACTACTTTCTTCCAAATATTATTTTTTATTATCATTATTTATCAATAATATGAGTGTAATAATGAAGTGTCACGTTTTGAATAGGTAGATGACAGGATTGGGGCATGTGGTCAGCATGCCGACTCCTATGACAGTTATTGATGGCTTACTGAACCGGAGTCGCTACTTATTTATGAATTAGCTCTTCGGTTGGTGTCAGGAGGCTGAATGCACACCGTTCCAGAACACCCTACCTCAGAAAAATCCGAGGAGGTACCGGGGATCGAACCCAGTCTTGCGGGTCCGTAGTCAGCAATCACTAGACCATACAGGCGGTCTGTTATAACATCAAGGGCATTAATAAAATACTTAACAGCTGCATGGTATTCTGTATTGCACAAATTGCTGAGATGTAATAACGATGAACAGGAAGTGCAGTTCAGAACTCTTCGTTGAAATAATACCACTGTTGAAAGTCGTATGAATGCCATCGTTTTATATTTGGCTAGCACAGTTAATAATAATAAACATGCAGAATGCTGTGATAGCAAAACCGCTTTTCCATGCAAGACTTAAGCGAGCGATAGCGGGTTAAAGTACTGTTCGAAATTGTACCTAAAATTTGTTCGTATTTGTACCTCGAGCTAGTTTTTGTAAATTATACATAGTTGCAAATTCCACTCACGAATGACCATTGTTTTGCCAATGACTTACGTATTAAAGACTACGCTATTTGTTGGTATGAGTTAAAAATTGGTCCTCAAAAATATATTCCAGTAACACAACGTGGAATTATTAGCAATTTTATAATGTGCCATTTTTCCAGCATGGAGTTCTTACCTTCGATTGGAAAATAATATTTTACGGCCGAATGAGACAACTTAAAACATCATTCTCGCGGATACAGGTCAACAAAACAGTCAGTGTGGACGCTATATAATTAAAAAAAGGTTGGCTAACATTTGAAACCCAAAAGTGGATCAAAATCTTAGTCCGTTCAGAATTGTACCATGTTCGAAAATGTACCACCTTACCCTATGTTCGGTAAATCATTTATGAAACATAGAAACAGTTTAAGTTTTATCCTTGAGTAATTCCAGAATTAACCACAAATTGATCAGATATGTGATTTTTATAACTCACCACCTGTGATATATTTTTTAGGTAAGAACAAATAATTTTCATAAAGTGAGAGGAGAAAGGAAGTTGAGCTAACTTCTTAAGTAAGCCGTTTTAATCAACTTTATCAAATGCCTTTTGAAAATCTGTTTATAATATGTCAACCTGTCTATGTTGGTTTAATTCCAATGAGACTAATTCAGTGAAGCTCCGTAGTTTGAGACAGTTGATTTTTTTGGTATGAAGCCATGTTGAAGTGGAACTTATGATTGAAAATGTGTGTAAAAAATACTTTCTAAAATTTTAGCTGGTGTAGATAGGATAGCAATGGGTCTATAATTTTGTCAATTTCGAACTTGTCAATTTCCAAACATCCGTAAAAACGCCTTGTTTAATGATTTGGTTAAAAATTACAGTTAATGGATACACTAGAAGTTCACCACGTCCTTTGAAAAATATATGTTGGTATTCCAACCGGTCTTGCGGAATGTTAAGACTTTAATTTTTAAATTGCTAATTGTATGCCATCATTTTGTTGGTTTAAGAACTAAATAACCTTCACAAAGAAAGATATCAGGAATGATGTGCTATAATCTTATAAAACCAGCTGTATATACAGGGACACGATATTTAAAAATAGTATTAGGTAGAATATCTGAAGGCTCAAAGCGTAGGAAGTTGCAATGTTTCATAAATATTATCTTGCTGGTATTGAATGTCACTTGCAAGAACTCATCTTGTATATCAAAATGATAAACTTTTCTAATGTTTGCAATATTTCAAGTTGTCTTTCGATGTGAGATGTCTTTCATGATACATACGAAATTGTGTTTGTAAATTGAAGGCAAAATAAAACGTGCAAATGATTACATAATTAGGGAAACTAAGCTACGCTGAACATGTTTCTTCTCTTTCAATTCTTTGATTCGGTGACATGATGTCTAAGAACCAGCTGTCGTTACTCATTTTTACCAAATGTGAATAAAACATTTTCATAGGATATTACACGTGACTGGTGGGAGGGAAGACTACTTACTGAGCGAAGTAGTAAAATTACTTACGGGAGTCGACAAAGGGTGATGTGAATAGTTTATTACCGTATTATTTACATTAATTTCTTACCATCCGTAACCTTTTATAGTCACTCCAAGAACAGAACTAACCATAACCATAAGCACAAGAGGCGTAACTTTTTGCAGCTGGGCCTCCAAGCAAAAATATTTTTGTCCTCCAGTTAGGCTACGTTTTAATGCACACAGAAACAAATTAATCAGCACATTTTGCTGAAATTTTGTTGTTTTAAAAACTAAGAATTAAGTACCGGTACTTAAATTGCATCCTATTTATCATACCTTAATATTATTTTATTATTAAAACCACTTATTTATATTTTTACAACTCAACAAAATTAAAATTAAGTGACAGGTATTTCTTTTCAGAAAAATTGCAAACAGGAATATCTCGTAACTATATCTAATGTTCTATACCTAATTTCAAATCAATGCGTTCTGAATAATCGCTTTTGTCTTCTGGCCTTTTTAGAGGCTAATATTTCATGTAACTCTAATTCCTTGCCTTCTCAACACACTGAGTGCATGATATTTCTTAAATAGTTCTCAAGTGGCGCCTCGTGGCTGGGAAGTTAGGTGAACATTTGCGACTAAAAAGAGAACTCGACCGACCACGCATGCGCGGCAGGAGCCAAGCAGCCGACGTGTGTTCTGTGCGTCTGCTGAACACGCATGCGCTGTAGTGGTCAAGCACCCGACGTGTGTTCTGTTGCCGACAGGGGGTGTAAACCACAGTGAGCTTGCTGAATCATCAAAAATAAATGCGAAGAACACAAAAATATTAATGCGGGTTTAGGGTTAGAAATTGTTTCTAGCACATGTACTTACAGCATCCCGTTTAATCTTATGGTCCCATGCCCATCAGTTGAGAATATCACACACACAATGTTAAGAAATGCCCACTTGGGATGTCATGGTTATATTTTGACAGATGACGAACTACGGTATTGCACATGTTGGACACAGCTGATAAGTTCATAAACGTGGACAGGTACTTCTTTTCGGAAGTTTAGAATTAATTTAGGAGGCAATAAGAGCAAGTTTTTAAAAACAATAGTAATAACCAAATACAAATTAATATGAACTTGGAGAAGAAACTGTACTTATTTTCAATAACAATACTAGCAGCTATAGTCTGAGTTCGGCAGATGCCAGGGATTGTGGACGTTTTCTTGCAATGTGTTTTCGTTCTAATTATGTGAAATCACATACGGAACGCTTCAACACAGACTGCCTTCCGTCGATGCTGTGTTGATCACGTTGATGTCGGTGAAGACCCTGCTGACGAGAGAAATGTTTAACACACTGATCACATAAATGAGACCCAGTACCTTTTGAGTGCCACTTTCTTGGCGCCAGTTTATCTAGCTTTAGAGGATGTTTTTGTCTTACATGTTTCCGAAAAGTGTGACGGGCTTTTCTACTTTATACTATGGGCGACCAAACTTTTGAAGGCGCTCTTACTTTATGCTATAAAGTTCCCTAACTTCTTGGATTAAATCTTCGCCAAAATCTGTGACGACTAATATGTGATTATTCTCAATCGTAGTATATAAGTTTACTGAACTCCTACAAAACAAGGTCACTCATACACCTGTCGTGTCATCACAACACTGCCTGCATAGTCCACATTCCAACATTCAGTACGACTACCTTTGACACCGGGTGATTGCAAACTTCCTACTCTCAGTCTACTTTCTCTCTCTCTTAACAAATTACCCAGTTTTGATAATATTGATGAAAATTTCTATTAACGGGCGCCATCATCAATACGCTTCCTCTTTTCTTTTTGTTATGTATCAGCCCAGACACAAATTAAATTATAGATACACAGGCTATGTACCTACATGCCCCTCGACTAGCTTTTAAATTAACAGAGGAGACGGGAGTTGGGTTCGGATTTACCTTTCGTTTATTTTTTTTTTATTCTGCTTCTTCTTTTTCTCCTTTTTTTTTTTTATACTCACTACCAAAGCATGTAACTTAGCACAAAAACCAGCTACTCTCAAACCATTACAAGGATAAGGGTCAAAAAATCTGAACTTCACGTTAATTTACTTTGCATAACAATAACCATAATTTATTTAATATATTATTTTTTTTTTCTTTTTTTTCAACAATAACAATCTTATATACAATAAATTACATTTACACTACATTAACCTTTCAACACTTTTATTGGTAGGATAATATTTGATTATTCAAGGTTAGTATACCCAATTTTAACTATATAAGTACGTTCTCTGTTCAACAATAACAAATCCTTAATTAATTACTTTAATTTTCTTTCTTTGTTTTTCAGGTATCTACTAGAACATCTGGTATTATTCTTCTAATTTACTACTGACTTGTGTAGTCATTTACATTTGCAACTTCAGGATAGTTCAATATATATATTATACTGGGTTTTTCTTTCTTGAATAAATAAAGGTTTTCAATTCATAATCCAGTCCTTAACTCTACAAATTACACTCAATAATCCCACCTATGTCTCCTATATTAGTCTATTAGTCAGCTTAGTCCATGAAGAATTGTATTTAAAGATAGATAGGAAAGACAGTCTCATGAAGAAAGAAATAGAAGTTTAGGCCTATACCCACAGAGTGACTGTGGCGATAGACCACCGATACAGGAGCGACGTCTAGATCTTGAGTTACAAACAATCTGACTCCTCTCCTGCAACCGGGAAAATATTAATGGGCCGCAAACAAAAATAAAATTTTGTAAATCGACGTCAGAGGTCCCTGACACTCTCTCCTAGAGGCACGTGGGGCCGTTGTTCGCCTCCAACATCGATGGCTTTCACAAACTCTCATAAATTTCTTTTCTTTATATGTTACTGGTATAGGCCTTGTCTACTACCAGATTTTATTTATTTGATTCGGGATACTTCCGGCGTTCCCTCACCTCACCCTTACAATCTCTGGTACTTGCTAATAAACTACTTATCATCAGTACACTACTCGCAATTTCCTATTCTCCTCTTTCTAACCTAACCAATCATTTGTTGTTATCTTTCAACTCACTCTCCTCTTTCTAACCTGACCAGTCATCAGCTATTATCTTTTAACCCCTTTCTTTCTTTAAGTAGAGTTCCCTTCAGCTTATACCATTGATTTAATTCACTCGGTGGTTATTCTAGTTTTCCTACTTCTTACGTTACTACTCTTTAGCATGGGCACCCAATCTTCTTTTGTCTCTAAATTCCCTAGAATTCTAACTGAAACTAATTCACGCCCAGATTAGTAAGCTTCTCTATAACCCCTTTAGTGACTTCTACTTCTACCCTAACATGTAAATTTTCCAATGGTACCCACCTACTGCACTACCACTCGTAGGCCTTCTTTTGTCCTTCAATCTTTCCACTTCTTATCCCCCTCTACCATGTTCCATACACCTTCGCTTGTAGATAAATCTCTATAAAAAACATAACTTAACATTACAGGCCAGCATGAAATCTATTTATAGATAGTCACCCGTCACCTGAACGAAACCCAAGAGGGAGGGGCCCTCGTAAGAAGTACTAAGCATGCCCCTTAATTACTTTTCTTCCTTACTCCCCTCGCGTCCTGTCTCAAAAATAACAAAGTTTCTATGAGCATCACCAATTGCCCCTAGCTATGTATTCATTCGTGGAACAATCACCCATGAAAAACCTAAAGTGAAGAGATCTATCTGTAGCCTTCAGCGGTTAGGCTCTTGACTGCTCTTTTATAATTAACTTAGACCAGAAATAGAAAGTAGTTGGATTACTGGATTTCATCACTTTACTTCTAGAATTCTCACTTCTATATTTCTATTCTATTCTTCTATCATACCCTACGGCGTCTGATTGCCATACATGACTTAGAAACCATCCTTAAAAAAGGAATATCTCAGTTTTCTCACTCCTCAAACAATAAGAAAAAGTCTAGACTATTATACTCAACCAGTGATGTCCAACTTATCCTCCGATCCTGAGTTGTCTCCCATTACTTCCTGATGTCCATATCTGCTCTTATTCAGAGCGAGCAGTCACGACTCACTCTCACAGCTGATGTTCGCTGTAGCGGTGTCTCGTACTGGCCGACTTGGTGTGTTCTTCTGATTAATGACTATCTCCATATAGCCGTGTCAAGGAAGTTCACAACCAGAATTTCCTTAGATGGAAGTCTGACACATCATCATGCCAGAACGTCGCTACCGCTGTCACACATCCCAATCTCGTCTTCTCCCTTCTGCCTTTTCAACTTCTCTCACTCGTAGTCAGGCACGTACTCCTTCTGTCTTTTTGGGATCAGCTCTTCTCCCGTCGACTCACCGTCGGCGCATGCGCACTTCTCTTTTTTCTGGAATTCAAATAAATTCAGGGCAGTATCGATAGTCATAACAGGGTTCAATATCGATTAATCGAAGTCTCCCCAACCCTTCCTTTGTTTAGAAATGGTTTCTTATCGTCTATTATGCACGCAGCCATTCGCTACGTGACATTCTTCCCCCACTCACCATAAAAAAAATAATGTTAACACTGTTCACATTTTTTTTTTGTTTAGTTTACCAGCCTTAAAGAATGTTTATCCAGGAACAAAGGGTTTCAAGTCTTTGACGTGCCACTTCCCCAACTTTTTACCAAAACGGTTTGTCAGTTCGTAGCTATTTTCACTGAACTTTTTCTTTATAATATAGGGCCCGACAAACTTTGCACTTAAACCTGCTGTATAAGCTTGTGAGGCATCACTTAATTTAAAGTTTCTTCTTAACACTAGATCTCCTGGACGAAATTTCACCTCTCTCCTCCGAAGATTATAATAATGACTCGAATTCTTATAGGCGGTTTCTAAGTTATGTCTAACCATCAAACGTACCGTTTTCAATTTATTGAGTTTTTCCACCCAAAGTTTTGGGATTTCTTTATGAATCGGTTGGTTTTCCACCCTTTCAATCCTACTGATAATTTCAGGCTCCTTCCCATAATTTAGCATATAAGGAGTGCATCCAGTGGAACTATGCTTAGCCGTATTTATAGCAAAATTAAATTCTCTCAAATACACGTCCCAAACTGTTTGATCCTTTTGAATGTAACTAGAAATCATTGTTTTCAATACTCTATTGACTCTTTCTACTGGATTTCCTTGTGGCGAATATACAGGTAAATAACAAGGAGTTATATTAAAAGCTTTAGCTATCTCTCGCATTAATTTACTAGTGTATTGCGGTCCATTATCCATCAGCAAATATCCCGGAATTCCCCATTTAAGGATAATCAATTCATAAAATGCTTCCGTAACTGCTCTACTGGTTGCTTTCCTTAACGCTTTACATTCTACATACTTGGTAAAGGTGTCCTGAAATACAATCACATATCGGTTCCCTTTTTTGGAACGTGGGTAAGGTCCCAACAAATCTGTAGCTACAGTCATCCAAGGTTTCTCTTTCTGGTAAAAATGCATTGGTCCTGCTTGAGCCGTTTGTAACACCTTCTGTCTCTGACATATTTCACAAGCAGTAACATACTTAGCAACATCTCTAAACATTCCCGGCCAATAATACTTGTTTGCTATTCTAAAGAAAGTTTTAGCTATCCCCATATGTCCTGCAGTAGGTGCATCATGACATTCCTGCAATACTTTAATCCTAAAATCTTGCGGAATAACTAATTTCCACCTATTCACTGTTCCCTCTAAAGTTTGTTCTAACTGATCTAATCTTAAATGGTACAACTTCTCATCTACGACCTTCCAATCTGGCCAAAATTTAGGTTTACTCTGTACTTGCTCTTTCCGCTTAATATACCAAGCATCTTGTATATTTTCCCATTCCACTACTTCAGAGTTATCAGTCAACAAGAGGCAAAATTCTTCCTCTACCGTTTTCTCTTGAACTTTCCCTTCGTGTATTCTAGATAAAGCATCCGGAACTTTTTGTAATCTACCAGGCCTATGTATTACTTCAAAATCATACTCCTGGAGCAATAAACTCCACCTAGCTAATCGTCCGGTCGGATTCTGTAATGTATTTAACCATTTCAGAGCAAAATGATCAGTATATACTTTAAAATGATAACCTTCCAAATAAGGACGAAACTTTTGAACTGCCCACAATATAGCTAACAATTCCTTCTCAACTATTGCCCACTTTTGCTCACCTACCGTTAAAGTTCTACTAGCATAAGCTATCACTTTTTCCTCTCCTTCCTCTCCTGTCTGAATTAATGCTGCTCCTAGTCCTGAAAAACTAGCGTCGGTCTGTAACACTAGGGGTTTAGTATAATCTGGACAAGTTAATATAGGACTACTAGATAATTTCGATTTTAATTCATCAAAAGATTCCTGACATTCCTTAGTCCAACGCCATTTCTGATTCTTTTTCAGAAGTGCAGTGAGGGGCTTTACAACTTCAGAAAAAAATGGAATGAATCGTCGGTACCAAGAAGCCAATCCTAAAAATGCTCGTACTTCCTTGACTTTTGTAGGGGCTGGATACTCAAGGATACACGAGATTTTATCTGAATCTACAGCAATTCCTAATGGAGTAATGATATGACCCAAATATTTTAATTCACTTCTACAAAATTTTGATTTTTCCCTATTAATTTTCAGGTTAGCTTTTCTTAATTTCTCTAAGACTTTTTCTAACAAGGACAAATGTTCTTCAAATGTCTCGCTAATAAGTACTATATCATCCAAATAACAAAAGCATTTCTCTCCTATCTCTTCTCTTAATATAGTATCAACTAATCTTTGAAACGAGGCTGGTGCGTTATGGATTCCAAAAGGCATAACTCGAAACTGATACAATCCTCTACCAGGTACGGTAAATGCTGTTTTTTCTTTACTTGCTTCATCTAATGGAACTTGCCAATACCCATTTTTCAAATCTATTGTACTGATATACCTAGCATGTCGTAATTTACTCAAAACATGTTCAATGTATGGCAAAGGATAACTATCTCTTTTAGTACAATTGTTTACTTTTCTGAAATCTACGCAGAACCTCCATGTTCTATCTGGTTTCTTTACCATAACTACCGGAGACGACCAAGGTGAATTTGAAGGCTCTATAACTTTTTCCAATAACATTTTATCTATTTCCGCGTGTATAACTTTTTCCAAAATGGGTGATACTGGATAATATCTTTGTTTTATAGGTTTTGCATCGCCTGTATCAATAACATGAGAAATCAGATCGGTAAGTCCAGTACACTGATCAAATTTCTGTAACTGATTTTCCAAAAACATATTCAATCTGTCCCTTTCCTGAGGTGTAGGTAAAGTAAGAATATTATGTAGTTGATCTTCTTCTTTTAAATCTATAGCCTTAACAAATTGAAAAATTTTTGCTGGTTCATCTTTGAAATACCAAGTCCCATCTTGCAAATCTACTACTAACCCAATTTGTTTCAAAACGTCCATGCCCAGAATCATATCTACTGCTAAATTTGGCATAATTTTACATTTTATCGGAAAAATCCTGTCCTGCAATTTCATCTCAAAAGTTCTCTCTCCTGTTATAGAACTATAAGTTTTATCTGCTAGTTGCACCACCCTAACTTCAGATTCTTCTACTGCTAAATCTAACATTTTACACAAAAAATCACCCTTCTCTCCCACATAAGTTTTATCTGAACCGGAATCTATTAAAGCAATAAATGTAATATCCTCCAGCAAAATTTCAACAAAACATCTATCTCCATTAACTAAATCTGTAGGATTTATATTTAACATCACACAAGCCTGATTTTTAGTTAATTGTCATAAAGAATTTGTAGGCCTAACTTTTCTTTCTTGGGGCATCCTACAATCAATAGACCTATGTCCAAGCTTATTACAATTATAACATTTAATCGTAGCGCGTGGAGTAACTCTACGAGGTGCTTTACACTCGAACTGCCTATGTCCTGTTTTATCACAATTCCAACATCGCTGATTATTTGAAAAACGCAAAGTGGTGTTTTTACCATTATCCCTCGACTCATCCTGTCTCTCTTTATTTTCTATTACTTTAACCATTCTAGAATCATTTACAGGACTTGAATTCCGTTCCTTATCCCACGTCTTTGCAGAAAAACTAACATTGGGTTTCTTTTGTAACTCGGACGATGGAAGTTCCTGTTTTCCCTGAATTCCTAGCGCTGTATGAACTGAAGGTATAACAACTTGTCTCTGAGGTTTATAAGCCGTTTCTTTAATTGTAGCTCTAACCTGCGTTGGAGGAGGAATATATCTCTCAGAATCTAACAATATTTGTTCATACTGTCTACCTACACGTATTAAATCTGTTATAGTTTGAATCTCTGCAGGTCTAAGGTACAATTTTACATCAGGACGCAAATTTTTGATAACAGTCTTCATCATTTGTTGAGGACTCATTGGAGTACTCAGCCTCCTCATTAACGTTTGAATAGCATTAACATAATCAAAAATCGATTCTTTGGGACCTTGCGTTCTCTGTCTAATCTCATCCAAAAGCGAGTCTTCCTCATCAATAGGCAAATAATATTCTCTAAATTCTTTCAAAAAAGCTTCCCATGTAGGCCAATCTGTTAATCTGTTCCTGTACCAAAGTAAAGCTGAATCTTGTAAAATTTCGGGTAATACTGACAATAACTCTACACCCTGTAACTTAGAACTTTGTTTTAAATCTTCCAATCTCTCCAAAAATAAGTAAATACTATCCCCAGGTTTGAATTTAATGTTCCATTTACGAACCAGATCCAAAGTATTTGGTTTATGTGGCTCTAACTGAATTGTAAACGATGGTACTACTGGTACAACTTCTTCTGAATCAGCTACCGCCATGGCCTTCCTACGCATTAACTTAACCCATGTATACACTACATCTCCATATGAATCTTGTGGAACCGTTATATTATGTTCAACTAAATCTTCTTCTAAAACTTCCTGACTCAGCGCAAAAGCCGTAATTAACACTTGAAATGACTGAGGGTTCTTGCGGGCATAATCTAACAAGCGTTGTCTTAACTCATCCCTTGTACCTGTGGTCGGTAACTTTACTCTATCACATTCTGCCTCCAAATCCGCCTTCCTCAACTTCCTAATAGCTTGGGTTAACTCAGCTGCTCTTATTTGTGCATATGGATCGACATAAGTAGCCATATTTATATATTAACAATACCACTGAAAAAAAAATTAGAACACAATAAGTCAGTCGTCTGTCTTAGTCATCTATAGAAGTCCTTACTTGTCAATAGTCATTATTCTTTTCCCAAAAATATGTTATTATTATTATTATTATTATTTGTTTTTGAGAATAAATTTCAGTTATACTAACCTAACTCCCAAAATTCTTTTAACCCTATCTCGCCTCACGTTAGGATATCAAACTATCACTGCCTCACGCTATGGGCTATCATAATATGGAACTTCAACTGAATAAAGGTCTCTTTTTTTTTTTTTTAACAATTTTAACTAAATTAAGTTGCAACAATTAGCAATACTGTTTTGTTTTAACACTACTCAGCCCCACGATATGGGCGCCAAAATATATGAAGAATGAACTTCACGATAACTTTGCTTTAAGTAACAACGACCGTATTTTATTTAATATATTATTTTTTTTTTCTTTTTTTTCAACAATAACAATCTTATATACAATAAATTACATTTACACTACATTAACCTTTCAACACTTTTATTGGTAGGATAATATTTGATTATTCAAGGTTAGTATACCCAATTTTAACTATATAAGTACGTTCTCTGTTCAACAATAACAAATCCTTAATTAATTACTTTAATTTTCTTTCTTTGTTTTTCAGGTATCTACTAGAACATCTGGTATTATTCTTCTAATTTACTACTGACTTGTGTAGTCATTTACATTTGCAACTTCAGGATAGTTCAATATATATATTATACTGGGTTTTTCTTTCTTGAATAAATAAAGGTTTTCAATTCATAATCCAGTCCTTAACTCTACAAATTACACTCAATAATCCCACCTATGTCTCCTATATTAGTCTATTAGTCAGCTTAGTCCATGAAGAATTGTATTTAAAGATAGATAGGAAAGACAGTCTCATGAAGAAAGAAATAGAAGTTTAGGCCTATACCCACAGAGTGACTGTGGCGATAGACCACCGATACAGGAGCGACGTCTAGATCTTGAGTTACAAACAATCTGACTCCTCTCCTGCAACCGGGAAAATATTAATGGGCCGCAAACAAAAATAAAATTTTGTAAATCGACGTCAGAGGTCCCTGACACTCTCTCCTAGAGGCACGTGGGGCCGTTGTTCGCCTCCAACATCGATGGCTTTCACAAACTCTCATAAATTTCTTTTCTTTATATGTTACTGGTATAGGCCTTGTCTACTACCAGATTTTATTTATTTGATTCGGGATACTTCCGGCGTTCCCTCACCTCACCCTTACAATCTCTGGTACTTGCTAATAAACTACTTATCATCAGTACACTACTCGCAATTTCCTATTCTCCTCTTTCTAACCTAACCAATCATTTGTTGTTATCTTTCAACTCACTCTCCTCTTTCTAACCTGACCAGTCATCAGCTATTATCTTTTAACCCCTTTCTTTCTTTAAGTAGAGTTCCCTTCAGCTTATACCATTGATTTAATTCACTCGGTGGTTATTCTAGTTTTCCTACTTCTTACGTTACTACTCTTTAGCATGGGCACCCAATCTTCTTTTGTCTCTAAATTCCCTAGAATTCTAACTGAAACTAATTCACGCCCAGATTAGTAAGCTTCTCTATAACCCCTTTAGTGACTTCTACTTCTACCCTAACATGTAAATTTTCCAATGGTACCCACCTACTGCACTACCACTCGTAGGCCTTCTTTTGTCCTTCAATCTTTCCACTTCTTATCCCCCTCTACCATGTTCCATACACCTTCGCTTGTAGATAAATCTCTATAAAAAACATAACTTAACATTACAGGCCAGCATGAAATCTATTTATAGATAGTCACCCGTCACCTGAACGAAACCCAAGAGGGAGGGGCCCTCGTAAGAAGTACTAAGCATGCCCCTTAATTACTTTTCTTCCTTACTCCCCTCGCGTCCTGTCTCAAAAATAACAAAGTTTCTATGAGCATCACCAATTGCCCCTAGCTATGTATTCATTCGTGGAACAATCACCCATGAAAAACCTAAAGTGAAGAGATCTATCTGTAGCCTTCAGCGGTTAGGCTCTTGACTGCTCTTTTATAATTAACTTAGACCAGAAATAGAAAGTAGTTGGATTACTGGATTTCATCACTTTACTTCTAGAATTCTCACTTCTATATTTCTATTCTATTCTTCTATCATACCCTACGGCGTCTGATTGCCATACATGACTTAGAAACCATCCTTAAAAAAGGAATATCTCAGTTTTCTCACTCCTCAAACAATAAGAAAAAGTCTAGACTATTATACTCAACCAGTGATGTCCAACTTATCCTCCGATCCTGAGTTGTCTCCCATTACTTCCTGATGTCCATATCTGCTCTTATTCAGAGCGAGCAGTCACGACTCACTCTCACAGCTGATGTTCGCTGTAGCGGTGTCTCGTACTGGCCGACTTGGTGTGTTCTTCTGATTAATGACTATCTCCATATAGCCGTGTCAAGGAAGTTCACAACCAGAATTTCCTTAGATGGAAGTCTGACACATCATCATGCCAGAACGTCGCTACCGCTGTCACACATCCCAATCTCGTCTTCTCCCTTCTGCCTTTTCAACTTCTCTCACTCGTAGTCAGGCACGTACTCCTTCTGTCTTTTTGGGATCAGCTCTTCTCCCGTCGACTCACCGTCGGCGCATGCGCACTTCTCTTTTTTCTGGAATTCAAATAAATTCAGGGCAGTATCGATAGTCATAACAGGGTTCAATATCGATTAATCGAAGTCTCCCCAACCCTTCCTTTGTTTAGAAATGGTTTCTTATCGTCTATTATGCACGCAGCCATTCGCTACGTGACAAAAGTATCAATTAATTTATACTCACTACCACAATCTGGATAAACAAAGATTTTCTACCTAATCAGAAACACGAGGCCACGAGCAACGCTTGTAAACACACTTCCTCGTAGTGTTCGCGCCAAGTCTCATCGGCTGCTTGACTACTACCGCGCATACGTGGTCGCAAGGGTCTTCCTGAATGTAGTCGCAAGTAACAGCAAGTAGGAAAGAAAAAATATTTATATGTTTATACAATTTAAAATTTTCTTCTTACCTTCGTCTTTCCAACGTGAAAACAGTGTTTTTATATAAAACACGCACCATATAATAAGCAGGATTCATATTTAAAACATCACAGCACTGAACGCAATAAAGTAGGAAGCAAGTTCAACCTGCTTCTCACGCTGGAAGAAACGAGAGTAAAGAATTTCGTGACAGCCATGGTTGTCATGGTAAGCTGTCCGGGGGGCGCCATGTCCAACCATGAAAAGCTCCGCGCTGGAAGTGGGAGAGCGGGACAGAGCAGTACTCTTCACCAAGTCGGCCGGTCTGGTCTCACGCTTGCTGCCACAGCGCAGTACAAAAGCATGGAAATACATTTCAAGTAAACACCAACATACATGATAAGGAAAATAAACTTTAAAAATATGTCTTGTAAGGTAAACATATTGGCAAAGTTCCACTTCACCTACTTTCCCTAAATAGCCACCACTGATAGGTCTCAATTAATTTCAACTTGAAAAGACCTTTCAGCAGTAGTATAGTAACAGGAAGTGTCAGGAATAAAATTAATGCAATCCATAGGACTGGTATGCTTGATGCCAGACGCGAATACGCGCGCGATTTAAGGGGAGATGGTAGTTAACGCTAGCAAAATCATAGAAAATATAGCGTATGTTCAAGAAGCCATAACTCAGGTGTTAACAGTCAGATTTAGTTGAATTCTTTGTGCTTTGCAAGTGAACTCTGTAGTATAAAATAAGCAGAGAATGGTTGTTCTAGAACTCACTATTTGGTAGGAAATATTTTTTTAACAAATAGGTGATAATTTTGTTTTACAGTTACTTCCCTTAATATTGGTACGCTTTATTCAATTTCTGTAGCTTAGAATTTTGTGAAACTTTGGGAACTTATTAACAATGGGTACTACTATTTACCCTAGCACAATCAGTGTAATATGTACAATATTACTGCACGAAAACTCCAAGAAAACTTCACGACTAAAAAAATACTTTTTAAAAAATAAAAATAGTTGAAAATTCTGTATAGTCAAGACTTTTCGTATAATTCTGCTAAGGGAGATTTGTCATCCATCTATAATGAATTCCTGAAAGTTTAATTATTTTAGCATGAATAGCTTTTCAGAAAATGGTACCTGAAGTACAAAAAATGTAATTTTACAGAAAAGCGAAATAAAATGACGTGCCTTATGGTATTTTATCCATTTTAGAAAGCTCCAGGTCGCTCTGCTTGACTTAATAATAACGCAACATATAAGACCTTAACAAAATGTTCACAAAACTATGCTCTATTACATGAGCCCAAGAAAAAAAAAAGATTTTTTGACACTGATAACTACTATCTCCCCTTAAAATACCCGAAAGTTCTCCTCGATGTTCAGGCCCCTTCTAGACCTCGAGCCTCCTTGGAACTCTGCGTTGCGGGATCTGCGGGGGTTTACGTTACGGCAATGATAAGAACTGTTTTTGCGTTCAATGCTGATAACGTCTTTTATCTTCTAAGTAAAGATCAGTATTGTAATAAATATAAAATTGTTACTATTATTGAGATTGCATAATGTATAAACTTTCGAGTAATGTATCTATATCGTCTATGACAGAGGTGTTGTGGGCATAAGTATCTAAGAAATGATTTTAGGATCAATATTTTTGTAAGGAGTTTTAATTTGCAGCATAGTTCCCATCAAAATTCTTGCATAATACTGAAGAGAAATTCTTACTTGTCTGAACATATTGGGAAGCTTATTACAGGTGTATAGAATATTATGTAATAAAGTTTTCGTACAATTTTCAGAGCAAAGTTACAGAATGCAAACTTTACGGTTGTGGAATGTAAAATGTACATGATATCTGGCGCCTTCATATTAATGCTTGTGTCTTTATTTTATATAAATATTTCAGCTGTGTTTATACTCCTTTTAGCTTCGAGGCTACATCAGGAGTTCGGGATCTTTGTCTGTACAGTAGGGTAGGCCATGGAACTATTGCTTGTCAATTGTTTCTACTGTCGGTGTATTTAATGGAGTAAATTTCAACTGATATTAATTTAAATGGACATGATACAGGATGATTCATGGTATGTAGCTATCCAATTCGGCATTTGCCTTTACGACTGGGAAAACCATGAAAAAACCCATGTCAAATTGGCCGGCCCCGGGATTTGAACCTGGGACCTCCCGAATGCGAGTCCAAGATGTTACCATCTCGGCCACCTCGCTCGGTACTTTTGTCTTTGTAAAACTTGTTTCAGATTTTCATTGAATATTGGTGAACTATGTATGTATATATATATATATATATATATATATATATATATATATATATATGCATATATATGTATATATGTATGTATATATACACACATATACACACCAGGGTAAGTCACTAATGGCCGAGTGCACCATTCTCCGGTTTTCTCAGCCGTTTCGTTACCGCGGTAAACGTAATACCGGGGTATTCTCAAAATCTCTGTGCACCATTGCTAAAATACCGCGGTTTGCTAATCCATTCTCATTGATGGTTTCTTCCTTGGCCGCTAGGTTCTCTCTCTCTCTCTCTCTCTCTGCACGTCTGCCAGTCACGGTGGCTCGCCTGGGCTATTGGTCTTCCAAATTCAATTTATTTGTTGCCTATTATTCAATAAAAAGATGTTCATAAGGGTAAAAAGGAATAATATATTGCGTATATATGTCGTCTGAATTCATACTTTGAATTCAAGCACCATAGATACTGTACCAATCGTGAAATGAGTAGGTTCGCCTGCTACTGGTTTGGTTGAGGTGAGAAAGGAAGGTCATTTCAATCGATGTTACAGCACAGTATTTGCAATGATATGTACCATCGTTCATTCTTCAAACAGATCCCACCTGTCTGTACATTTCAATAAAATAACATTGATTTTTTAAAGAATAATTCTCACACGTGTGCAATCCAAGGCAAATCAACACCACGAAATCTCTGCTCTGAGTTCGACATAGCCTCGCTTTTATTCCCGTACGACTAGTAGAAATTTTAGGTACAAAATCATGTGCATAGCCATGAAAGGGCTGTTATAATTATGTTCGTGTACGTGCAGGTATGATTAATTGATTACACACCCTATATACCGATACACATGCTATATCGTGATGCATGCAGCCATTTACTTAAATTTGGCCTAGGACCACTGGTTTTCCATATTTCATTTAATTGTTGCCTTATTGTTAAGTAATAAATGTTCATAAGGATAAAATGGAATATTATATTGCGTATATATGTCGCCTGAATTCAGACTTTGAATTCAAACACCATAAATACTGTACTAATCGTACTAATCGTGGTTACGCCCACTAGCCTACTCGATGGACCTGGTTTGGTTGAGGTAAGAAAGGAAGGTCATTTCAATCGATGTTACAGCATAGTATTTGCAAAGATATGCACCATCGTTCATTCTTCCTAGACCCCACCTGTCTCTCATTATTCTTTATGTTCAATTAGCTTTTGACCTAGATATCGTAAATATGATACATTACGCTGATCTCCATCTTGGAAAGAAAACCGCGGTTTTCTCACTTTACATCTCCTTCACGGCCGGTTTGCATCTTTCCGCGGTAAAAGTCGAAACCGAGCACGGTGCAACGAAAGTATGACTTTACCGGGGTAAACTAAGTAACTTTACCGCGGTATTCTGAATACCGATGTTGGTGCACTCGGCCATAAGTATCCGCATTTGTTGTTTAATCTTTTGTAGGATGGCTTTACCGCTTTGTACTCGCTCACGTCGACATGTTGTTCATTTCTCTCCGCTTGTGGAATACTTGACCGTTATGACTCAACTAAGTGTTGCACTGTTGACCATTAAACATGTCTACACCGCTCAGCGTTTGCACCAAAGAAGAACAGGGAGCAGTGATCCGTTTCTGTCGTCTGAAGCTGTGCCAGGAGCCGAAATCCATCAAAGAATTCCCACGGCGAAGCATGTACGAATGGATTGAACATTTAAAAATGGTCGGACAAGTGTGAAGGGCGAGGAAAGAACTGGACAGGACGCCAATCCACATCAACTAGTGGCGCCAACATTGAGCAAGTGCGTATCACGGTTCAGACAAACTGAAGAGTGACTGTCGATAAAGTGGCAAACCATTTGCAAATTAGCCATATGACACTTTTCATAATAGGCTTGGCTTTCATAAAGTCCGTGCAAGGTGGGTTCCAGAGCAGCTCGCTGAACAGTATAAGCACACTCGTGTGTCCAAATCTCAACGCCAATTGGACCGTCATGCTAACGAAAATGAAGCTTTTTTTAAACGAATAGTCCCTAGAAATGAAACATGGATACATCACTTTAAATCTGAATGCAAACGCCAAAACATGGAATGGAAACACGCTGCATCTCTAATAAAAAAGAAATGCAATAAATAACCCTCTGCAGGAAAAGTGATGCTTACAATTTTCTGGGATTTACAAGGGTCGATACTGCAACATTACTTGGAGAAGGACTCGTGACAGTTCGATGTTGAGCAACGAGTTGAAGCCTGCCATTCGAAACTAACATCGAGGTTTATTATCAAAAGGAGTTGTTTTGTTGCATAACAATGCGCGTCTACATACTGCCACCTACACTGTTCAAACTATTGTCAAACTTGGTTTTGAGGTGTTAGAGTATCCTGCATACAGTCCCGATTTCGCCCCGTCAGATTTCCATCTTTTTGGCCCACTTAAAGATGCCTTAAGGGGCCGTCGATTCACCACAGACCAAGAACTGAAGAAAGCGGTGCATACGTGGCTTGCTACTAAGCCGAAAACTTTTTTTTCTGAGGGCATCAGGAAGCTTGTGCAACGACGGATGAAGCGCATTGAGAAGCAAGGGGACAATGTTGAAAAATGAGGTAATCAAAATTTTGTATTGTCTTTGCAGTAAATTTAAAAAAGAGAGTGCGGATATTTATTGACTTACAAGTCATTTTGAATAGATTCTGCAAAATAATCAATGCTCGCTTAAAACACAATTTTCTTTTTTCATAAAATTGTTTTATTAAAAGAGTGTACGACCCATTTACTTTTGGAAGGGTTCTGTTAGATCTGATCTACCGTTCGCAACACATCTAATTTACTAATTTACATCTAATTTAATTTAATGTCTTACATTTTTATGAAAGAGAAACAACTGAAGGAATCTGCCATAGTCTTATAGAAGGATAGGTAACTCTCCTGAAGAAGATGCCGCGAAAGTCATACGTGGTTGTTCATCTAAGAAGTTGAAAATTTGCTTTTATGTTGGGTTGTGACCCAATTAACGTGGCCAGTATTAATGGCGGGGGGAATCGTGTGTTTGGTGACACAGGTAGCATCGCGTAGTAGAGTGTGTACATGTGAGGAGGAGACTCTCCTGGTCCGGTCAAGGTTGTTAATTCCAACGGGAGGTCAGTGACCACTATGCTGCTGTTGCTTGTCTGCTCCGCTGCGACCCTACAGTGCGTGGAATGTATGGCTTCATTACATTCATAATCTCTTTTGAACTGCTTATGAATCATATCATCTCTACTGTGTACACGCTCCTTGCGAAACGTGGCCACTATCTAAAATTAATTAACTTGAAAAGGTCTCAGTTGTATAGTGTGTAGAGATTTGATACGTTATGGCTAGGCTAACGTATGTTATGGCTAGGATCCTGTTTTACGGTGAATAAAAACGTCAAATTTTGGTGTAAAAATTGGTTTAATTTCGGTGTTATTTCGCATTAAAAGCATGTATTCTTATGGCTCATGTGATACAAAAAACATTGCATATATCTGCACACATCAAGTTTATTTTAGATTTTTAGTTTTGTAGATTTTAAAAATATTTTACCATAGATAAAGTTCTGCTAAAATACAATTCCCTTGATTTACGTATCGAAGTTGCTACTGGGCACAAAAATACAGCTAATCATGTATTAAAATAAAATACAGTATAAAATAAATTAGGTAGGAATAGGATTTAGCCTTAAATTAAAATCTGCTGTAGAAGAAATCAATTTACACAAACCCAACTTCAATTGGCTTATAAATTTTCTACACTTCCACATTACATTACTGGTAGGTCCACATTACATTAATGGTAGGTCTACCAATTCAACATTAACTTGGATTATTGAACGTTGGTTGCATGAATATGCAGATATAAAACTAAGTGATATGTAATAAACGTATTTTTAGATCTTAAAAAAAATGGCTGTCCAAAACTCAACATTTCCCTTGAAAATAAAAATTTCGTAGTATAAACCATTTTTGTTTTTAAAAAACACGGAAGCATTTTGTTGCGGGTGTAAAACTATTTACACCTAGAAGTGCTTGAAACAACAGATTTTTACTTTGTGAACAGTAATAACCACTTTCGTATAATTATATGTATACCAATACCAGGAGTGCCTATTCCCCTCTAGCTTCATGACTCATCCCCCTCCAGTTTCATGAAAAGTGACTCCCCCCCAACCTCATGAAAAGTGCCCCCCTCGCAAATAGCGGAATGGCATTAGATCTATTCTGAAACTTCTTCCCAAGGAAAAGGTATTGCTGTATTGTAATTTTCTTTCTTTGTCGTAGTTTTACCTCTCCCTTTTTTAGGATTTAAGCGAGAGAGGGATTATATTTGGATCACATACATACTTTTTTGACCAGACAAGGACATGGAGGGCCTCCCTGGATGGGTGATCAGCCCAATGCCGGGCCCACCTCCGAGACAACACGAACACATAGGACGATACACACCATTCACACACACACACTCACAAACTCAGAACAAGGCGAGGATGGGGATGAAGATGATAATGACGGCAAGATGATATCCGGGGATCACAAGGGCCTAAAGTTACCTGACATTTGTCTCACAGGTGATGGAAAACCCCGGAAAAAACCTCACAAAGGTAACTTGTCCCGGTCAGGAATCGAACCCGGGCCCGCTGCGAGAGAGGATTGAACGCATCTCCTGAGCCACAGCGGTGGACGTATTGTGATTTTAATAGTGTCAATTGAAAAAAAAAAAAGTTTAATGAGGCTACTTTTACATTATATACACATAACTGACAAACACATCACTACAGAATATATTCTGACGAATTGGAAGATGTTTTATTACCTTGTGAAGTTATAACTTGACCACTTTTATTTTTAACATATAAAATGCTACTGTTATACTTATAACAATTTTCAAACTTTCCCCAGAAATTTCAATAACGCACTCTGCGCATTAACGCCCCCGTTGTGGGCACTCCCATCTATACACATATTATATATATATATATATATATATATATATATATATACACACACATATATATGTATATATATATATATATATATATATATATAGGGGGCGGGTCTCTGTCACTACAGAATGGTGCGTCCTCAGTAGGGCCCGGAGGTTTAGCCAATAATTCGTCAAGTTAGTGGTGCACAAGGCATAGAAAGCTTTCTGAGTTAGTAAACAACTTGCACTACATGAGGCAGTTTAGTGTTCTGTTGACGTCGTTGTGTGTTGTGCGTTCTTGACAACCAGTGGTGGATCATAGCTAAAATGAGTGGGGGTGCTGCTCCATAAAATGTTTAGCCTTTTGTTTAGAAAAGCTACTAAGTAATATCAGGCTCATTGCAAATAATTTCGGCAACTGTCTAGACGTATCACTCTTCTAGAGAGACAAAATATGTAAATGGCACAAGCGATCAGACTCGTGGAGAAATTATTCATAGGTAAGAGTCAACCTGAAGATGGGATACTTCTACAGGTGCAGCAGAAATAAAAATAAAAATTCTCCAGAAAAATGCAGGATTTTTCTACTGTTTTTACCTTTCGAGGTGCACTGGAAGGTTCTACAGAAGACCGATGTGTACCAACACAAGGGAAACACTAATATCTCATCCCCCCGTCACGTCATGAAACGTAGAGAGAAGTTTTTACCATTAAAGATCTTATTTGGAGGAAAATAGAAGATATTTTTCTTTTGAAAACTTCAAAATGTATATTGCCATTCACTGCAACAAAGCGTATGCACAGACATATAAATTGCCTTTTAATTTTCACTGTGAATATTGTTACCAAATATTAAAGCATTGGATGTGTATATTTATGTTCGTTTTACTAGGAAATATATTTTGTTTCTGTGATTTACGATTAAATGTGCTGTGTCTATCATTTCACTAGACTAGCTGCACTGCCCTTGAACTTGAATGTTCGTATTAAAGTGCGCCACTGAAAGCGAGTCACCCCTTCCCTCGTGTTTACATACGGCTATATCCCAGTCACCACTAACCTGGTGTAATGTTTTTGTGGCTAAACCCCCGGGCCCTAGTCCTCAGGTAGCGGACTCCTGATTAGAGGTGTACAAATCTCGATTTTAGCTTGCCCATACCCGCTTGAACGCCAGGCAAGCAAGTTGCCAGCGTCATAGCTAGGAAGCAGGCAGGTTTCTTTAAGCTTGGTGGGTCAGGTCAAACCCAGCCTAGGCAAGCCAGAATAAGCTTGCGACATTCCTATCAGCTAAACAACTGTAGTTGCTAAGTGTAGGTAATACTTTCTTGCTTTTCTACATGCTGGTAGAAGAAATTCACCATGCAGATAAATAAAAGGTGGATAAAGTATTAAAAATCGTTTTAGCGTCTTAACACAATTATTATTTTTATTATTAGGTAGATTTCGAAGAAAAATCTACCTAATGACTTTCAAAAAAATCGTTCATATCTTTACGTTTCATGCCTTCCTAAGTACGAAACCACCGCCTGTTAAAAAAATTGAGATATTTATATTTATTTACAGTATATGTATATATATGTATATATATATTTATATATATACATATATATATCTTTACACGCTAGCGGCCGTAATTTTCAAGATATTTGAATCAAATTTTATTATGTTATTTCTAGGCCCAATAGTTCAGACAAGTTCGTTAATGAGCAAAATTGGCGCAAGAGGGTAGTCGGGGGAGGGGGTTTAAATTTTAAAACATTTATATCTCGGCTCCTATGAAGTATAGAGGAAAACTTTGATTAAATAAATTAGAGTACTCCTTATGGAGTTCACAGTGACACCAACGATTCGGGGGTTTTGGGAGTACGAGTGGGGGTGGGGGTATGGGGATGGAAATTCGAAATTTTCGAAACTACGTCTTGTGGGGTATCGTTGAAAAGCTCTTGATGAGTACTCTACAAATCAATAACTAGTTTCTTGATAGTTCTCATATAAGGCGAGATTTGAATGTTTGAAAAAGTCTCTTTCCTCTTTTTTGTAGTTATTATTGCGGGTTTGTCATGCCAAGGCTAAAGAAGAAGAGTGCTACGCAGCGACAGTAAATTAAAACAAAAGCACTTCGAAATCTACCTCAGCTTGTAGGCTTGCCTAAAGGGATTTTTGATATTGTTATTAATGATTTTATGATGTTTTCTCGAAAATGTTTGAAAATTTTTCCCATGCCGGACTAGTACCTTTGTTCATTGATAATTCAAACTGTCCACATTTTAGTTTCTCCTCGGCTTCTTTCAGGGTAAAATTCTCTAAACACATCTGAAGTTCCTCAACTACGTAACTGCACGACTTACCAGTGCACTACTATACCCAGTTTCATATTCTTTCCGCCAGGCCTTGCAGCTTCCTTAGGTCCTGTGCAACCCACCAAGTTATGAAGAGCTTGTGACTCATAGCGACAGTATTTCTTATCATCGTTGTAATCTGGCTTGCTTTCAAGTCAAGCAAGTTAAAAGCTGTGACTGGTTGCAGAATTTCAAAGGGGCAGGCAAGCTAAAATCAGAATATGTACACCTCTACTCCTGATACGGAGGGTAGCTGCAAATATATTGTATTGGCAGTCGCGGACAGACGACATGAGGTGGTCCTCCAGCTTGGAGATTTTTTTTAAAGGAATCGCGCACAATGTGCATTATCTTAACCTAAGACTTAACCTACTGACAAACACACAGCCCTGAACCCGGGGAGGGGATCTTTCACTACTGAAAAATCCCCGACCCGGCCGGGAATCGAACCCGGGCCGCCGGAGTGGAAGGCAGGCGTGCTACAGCTTGGAGATTTGGCATTAGGTTAACAACCTCTCACAGTAACAAATATTGTATCATTCTGTATTTCAGGAACTACTTGTTGTTCTTGTCATTATTATTAACTTCCATCGGATGTTTTATTAGCCTATACGAAATAAAATTATAGACTATAAAGCATAAATTGATAGTACTGTTTCTCTTTCATTCTCACTCTCCTCTCGCTACCTCCTCTCCAGTATTTCTTTATCTCCTCCCATATACAAAACACTAACGCACAAACATAAAACACCAAGTACACACTTACTTAGCCTACTCAATGGTAATAGACAATTCCTCATCAAGCTAAAGGAATATTATCTATTTTATGGATTTCTAAGGTTCATTGCCGCGCTTACCTGAGCCCGCCATTCTACCCTATTCCACGCTAACTCCATTCAGCCATCCCTCGCAAATCCTACTTTCCTCAAATCTATCCTAATATTGTCCTCCCACCTACGTCTAGGTCTCCCAAGTGGTCTTTTCCCTTCGGGTATCCCATTCAGTACTTTTGAGATATGGAATGGGACTCAGCTTAACTGCTCTAGATTGTGGGGAAAGTAGTGTATTCCAGAGCAGTTAAGCTGAGTACCATACTATAATTATGTCTTTCCTCTCCCCTGCGTGCAACATGTCCAGCCCATTTCATCCAATCCATAATTTAATTACCCTCATTATATCCGGTGACGAGTGACGAGTGAAGCTCGTCGTTATGCAGTTTTCTCCAGTCCTCATTTTCATCTCTCTTCGCCCCAAATATTTTCCTCCGATTATGTTTTTCCCAAAGAGTAAGCGACCATGTCTCACATCCATATATCGTAGTACCTCGGGACAACCGGCAGGATAATAGTCATATAAATTGTTATTTTAGATTTCTGGACAGAGGACGGGAAGATAAGAGTTTCTGAACTCCATAAACCCAACAATTCCTTATTTATTATAGGCTACATACACATAGAACTTAAACATTCAGAATAATAAAAGTAACAAACAACAAACAACAATAATAAGTTACCACAACATAATAATAACAACAATAACAATAATTGCTATTATTACCAGAAGAATATCTCTCAACTCTCAAAGACCATTTCCGGTACATGTCCTTCCTTTATCACAATCCATTCATCAGTATCGTAATGTCTTAATTTTATAATTTTAAATGAAGACAGAAGAGCGTACAATCTGAACTGAATGAACTCCCTAAGAGAAGAACGCCTTGTTTCAGTTTTGCCTCCATTTTAGGGCATCGAACACACTCTTGATCACATCGGGTACAAACACAATCAGGTCCTGGCTCATGATAATTCTTAGTCCTGCAAAGTTTGTGGTGAAATCCATGCACAGCCATTCTCGTTGGTATCCTCTTTGCCACCAACTGTGATACACCATTTCTTCAGTGCAATAGAAGTTAACCATACTGCATCCTTTTTCCTCTGAAGTTCTACTCGTAGTATACTTCTCTTGGATGCGTCTGTAGAGTGTATCATTTTTCGTACCACTGTGTAATCCACTTACTATAAACTGTTTAGATGGTTATTGTGACAGCTAATTATTTCTTTTCATTTCAAAACAACGGAATCTATGTGAAAATATTATTGTACTGTGCTCAAAACAAAAATGTTAGACTATTTCCCAGCACAACATTTAACTCACTGTGATTTTCTAACAATAGCTTTCTGTCAAGGGTAATGGCTATATGTCTTCACTTTCTAGAGCAGGTTCATATGTTGTCAAGTGAGCTGAAATCCATTGTGTCGTCAATAATAAAAATATGATTACTCCACTGATGCCCAGTAAATGCCAACCTGCTGTACGTTTCTTGGAATAATTTATCTCTCTACCCATTGCCTATTTCAGCCGGTGAATAACTCAATCTCGCCAGTGTCAGTTGAGGGGAAATAGTCTATGTTAAGAAATAAAATGTGACTGCACCATTACGTTTGCAAGCGCAGTAATGTATTACTAATATCTAGATTAACTAATCGCATAGAGATTAGAGGTGTACAAATCTCGATTTTAGCTTGCCCATACCCGCTTGAACGCCAGGCAAGCAAGTTGCCAGCGTCATAGCTAGGAAGCAGGCAGGTTTCTTTAAGCTTGGTGGGTCAGGTCAAACCCAGCCTAGGCAAGCCAGAATAAGCTTGCGACATTCCTATCAGCTAAACAACTGTAGTTGCTAAGTGTAGGTAATACTTTCTTGCTTTTCTACATGCTGGTAGAAGAAATTCACCATGCAGATAAAAAAAGGTGGATAAAGTATTAGAAATCGTTTTAGCGTCTTAACACAATTATTATTTTTATTATTGAAATAACTCATTTTCAACAGATAAGGGTTAATATTAAATATTTAATACACTATTCCACCTTTACCCTTAACATATAATATACAACTTATTATGAAAATGCATTTCGGCGTATGCTGCGCCATCTTCAGTTCAAATAAGATGTAATGAACACCACAATTCTTCTCAAATAATGTTGTTTATAAAATTTGTTAATTGGTAACCTAGGTCACCGTTGTAGTCAAGTCAAATAAATGACTACAACGGTGACCTAGGTTACCAATTAACAAATTGGTAGTCAAATAAATGACTACAACGGTGACCTAGGTTACCAATTAACAAATTTTATAAACAACATTATTTGAGAAGAATTGTGGTGTTCATTACATCTTATTTGAACTGAAGATGGCGCAGCATACGCCGAAATGCATTTTCATAATAAGTTGTATATTATATGTTAAGGGTAAAGGTGGAATAGTGTATTAAATATTTATTATTTTTATTATGAATTTCAAAAAATTCGTTCATATCTTTACGTTTCATGCCTGCCTAAGTAGCCTACGAAACCACCGCCTGTTAAAAAATTGAAATATTTATATTTATATACAGTATATGTATATATATATTTATATATATACATACATATATATATATATATATCTTTACACGCTAGCGGCCGTAATTTTCAAGATATTTGAATCAAATTTTATTATGTTATTTCTAGGACCAATAGTTCAGACAAGTTCGTTAATGAGTAAAATTGGCGCAAGAGGGTGGTCGGGGGAGGGGGTTTAAATTTTAAAACATTTATATCTCGGCTCCTATGAAGTATAGAGGGAAACTTTGATTGAATAAATTAGAGTACTCCTTATGGAGTTCACAGTGACACCAACGATTCGGGGGTTTTGGGAGTACGAGTGGGGGGGGGGGGTATGGGGATGGAAATTCGAAATTTTCGAAACTACGTCTTGTGGGGTATCGTTGAAAAGCTCTTGATGAGTACTCTACAAATCAATAACTAGTTTCTTGATAGTTCTCATATAAGGCGAGATTTGAATGTTTGAAAAAGTCTCTTTCCTCTTTTTTGTAGTTACTATTGCGGGTTTGTCATGCCAAGGCTAAAGAAGAAGAGTGCTACGCAGCGACAGTAAATTAAAACAAAAGCACTTCGAAATCAACCTCAGCTTGTAGGCTTGCCTAAAGGGATTTTTGTTATTGTTATTAATGATTTTATGATGTTTTCTCGAAAATGTTTGAAAATTTTTCCCATGCCGGACTAGTACCTTTGTTCATTGATAATTCAAACTGTCCACATTTTAGTTTCTCCTCGGCTTCTTTCAGGGTAAAATTCTCTAAACACATCTGAAGTTCCTCAACTACGTAACTGCACGACTTACCAGTGCACTGCTATACCCAGTTTCATATTCTTTCCGCCAGGCCTTGCAGTTTCCTTAGGTCCTGTGCAACCCACCAAGTTATGAAGAGCTTGTGACTCATAGCGACAGTATTTCTTATCATCGTTGTAATCTGGCTTGCTTTCAAGTCAAGCAAGTTAAAAGCTGTGACTGGTTGCAGAATTTCAAAGGGGCAGGCAAGCTAAAATCAGAATATGTACACCTCTAATAGAGATGCTAGCGAACCTTTGTTTAAACTTATTTTTCTGTCACCCAAGTTATTCTGTGCTGATATCCTTTCGAATTATTAATTAAAACTAGGATAGGTTCTCGGCCCTTTCGCTACCTTGATAGCCTCGATACTCAAGAGATATCGATATCGAACGATACTGCTGAGGATGTGCTTGATACATTTTCGATGCTGTTTACTAAAATGAGTTTAATTAATGTTGTCAACTTCCCAGAAATAGCAGATTTTAAAGGGATTGCAAGGAGCACATGCCTCAACTCATGATTTTCAAAATCATAGATAGCTAGCTGTTAAATATTTATGTGCATCACCAGTAGCAATATTATTTTAGCACAGAAGGATTCATATATGACATAAAAAGAAGTAGGTTCCACTCCGACATAATGAGAAACTTTGTAGAAAAAAAACTTATAAAAGTTACTCTTTTATCAATCATTTGATTTTGATTTTTTAAATGTCGATAACAAAAGACTGTATGTTGATTTTCTGGTGTCCCGGCAACACCTAGAGAAACGAATAAAGGTTTCTGGGGTTAATAGCCAGATTTGAAGGTCGATTTTCTCCAACATTTCAGAGGCACACGCTGCCTTCATCCTCAGATATACTGAAGTGTTGAGTCCCTGGAAACTCGAGACTTCCAAGCTGGACTTCACCAGCGACTCAACATTTCATTAACCCTGATAATGGAGGCAGCGTACGCCTTGAAACGTCGGAGAAAAACTACTTTCACACCTGGCTGTCAATCCGAGAAGCCTTTATTCATAAGTTGCGCAAGGAAACCCTAAAATCATACATCTAGAAAAACATAATCCAGTATACTATCTTTATAACTTCAGTTATCATAATAAGAATAGTTATTTCTTAGTTAAATATGTAACTAGCATGTATCACATTTACCGGAGATAGAAATATGCACATGAATAATTAGATAGTTTTGAAATCCGGGTCTCCGAGGTCCGTGGGGTGCATGTATAAAAAAATCAGTGATGCATGAGAAAATACTAAATAACTATTTTTATAATATAAGCATGCATTGTCACAGGACGGGATTTAACGATTTTAGTGTTGAACGATTCATAGTAACAATGTATTAGCATCTAAAACTTATCTCTCGATTTCATTATCTTCCTCTTTAGCTGCGTCAAGTCACGAAGTCGCCTATTGACTCGCGCAAGTTGACCATCTGCTTTACCAACCATGCTCATTATTTAAAGCGTTATACTAAACTCCGGATCTTCTTTTCCAGATAGTTTCCGTTATATTGCAGGTATACAGTCTTCTAGAAGTAGCATCAGTGGAATTCCACAACTTTAACACCGGAATTATCTTATAAAGAGGCTATGACACATTCCGGTCCTTTTACTGTCTCTTTCCTATTTCACTAATGCAGGACGCATGGATAAGAAAGTCGGGTGGCATTTCACCTCTTAAGAAATCTTTGATAGCATTTATTTTTATAATTAGCATATCCTAAACTGAGAAATTAGTTGTTACATCAAAGTAAATGAGCCTCGAAAGTAAGCCTGTTATCTGAAATGTAGATGTACAACTAGTTTTACAGTTTCATCAAGGTGAATTGCATAAAGTATTTCTTTAATATCTGGCAGTTTACTTACTAATGAAATACTGTTTCTGAAAACAGCTTCGTGATTAGTGACAATGACAACATGGAATGGAAATTATTTCTGCATCACACCGAATGCTCTACCACAGAGAAAGCTCCAGAAATCAAGGGTGCTCTCAGAACATAATCTCATAGTCAAAAAGCAAGGCAAAAAAATATCTTCTTTAATAATGAAGCAAAGCATTATCTAATAGATAATTAGTATTGCATGAAAAGTTAAAATCCCAGGGGAGCAGCCGAGGACATTGCACCTTGCCAGAAATGGTTACCAATCCAGTCAAAATCTCTTTCTTGTTCCTTGGGCTCTTTTGTAAACATTGGCGATGAGAAAGTTAGAGGAAATGAATAACACTGATTTTGTAAGTACCTTTGATCTTAGCGGTTCTACCTTACTCAATTAGTATAAACATGCCAGTAGGGATAGTTGCTGAAATATGAGGATCAATAATTTAAAAATCGTATTTAAAGTGCTGAATTCTCAGAACCGGTATCTACTCGCTTGCTTTTCAGAAAGAAGAAAAAAAAGTGTGCGTGGAACGCCACGCGACAGAAGTGAAACTTGTTTTAATTTTTATTTTTTCAATTTTTTATTATTGGATTTTTTTCAATTTTGCATTATTGCACTTTTTAATATTGGGTTTTCGGACTTTTTAATTTTGGATTTTTAAATTTTGGATCTTTGAATTTTTAATTTTGGATTTTTTACATTTTCTGAGTTGATTGTTTTCTGTGCAGTCCGCTCCGAAACACATTACTAATTTCGTGACGGTTTTCAGCGTTACATTAATTTCGTGACGATTTTTGACCGTTACACAAGTTCCCGATTTACCCCTACCGCCGCTAAAGAAGTTTCACTTAAAAAACTTTCTGTAGCCTAAACGTAGGTTAAAGTCAAGGGTTAAAGTGAAGAAAGCAACATTGTGTACGTAAGTTTCAATAATCTTTCTCAGTACCTGTACAGAAGAAAATATGGATAAGAAACATGATTAAAGATTTTAGGATTCAGTCTCATATTAGCAAGCGATACTTCCCAGAATGCACTGTAATAACATGGGGCATGGATCTCCGCCTACTTAAACAAACTGCACCAGCAACCAGAATAAATTATTGCGGTTATCATGATACCTTCATACAAACAATTTAAAACGAAATTATTCTAAACACGTCGTCATAATTATATAACGCCGAATGTGTCAGTTCATGTACTATTTCCAAGTAAATTACACAAGCATTTCTTAGAACAAATGGAGTTCGGTTTTGATCCCTATTTTTCGTCTTACACTCAAGTACAATATGTACGAGTATGTGTGTGCAAGCGCTAAGTCTATATACCTAAATATACAAAGAAAAGTTATGTGTGTGTCTTTTATACAAATCTGCTGTTTTACTCAGATTTCGATGAAATTTTGCACACTTAACCTTCAGAACACGAGAAAAATCACTGTCGACATTTCATGAATATATATATATATATTGTCACAAAGCCCAGGAAAGACTCTCCTAGAAATTGACAGAAAAAGGAGTCACCCAGAAAGAACCAGAACGACGGAGTCTAGAAAGATCGCGCTCCCTAGTGGACGAGCGGCAGACGAGCGCCAGTGGGCGTGACAGCAGCACGGCTATTGGGCCACGCTTCGTGGGGGAAGGCCTGTAGGGAGGATCTCGCGCTAAGGGGTGTGCCCGCGCGGCGCAGCGCGCATTCCAGATTCTATGCGGGCGGAACTTTCGAGGCATCGGCTCTGGAATATTCTTCGGGACTATATAAGGAGCGGGAGCAAAACCGACGCAGTCAGAGTAACAGTAGCAGTCAGTCAGAAAGTCAGAGGAGAGAGAGTTCGTGAGTAGCAGAGAGACAGTCAACGAATGAGAGTAACAGCGACGGTCAGTCAAGAAGAGTAACAGTAACGGCCAGTCAGAGGGAGTCAGTCCGCGAGGAGTTATGAGCCAGTCAATGGGAGAACAGTCAGTCCGTAACAGTCAGTAACAACGGGGGAGAGTCAGCGTCAGAGTGTGAACTGGACGGAGAGCACTGATCAGCGCGACCTCAAGTAAGGGTGACTTAAGGAGCTGAGGACCCGGACGGAGTGAACCGATCAGCGCAGCTGAGGACTTAGGAAGCTGAGGAGCCAGTGACCGGAGGGACTAGTCAACGGAGGGACCCGCGAGCGGAATACCTAGTCAACGGGGAACTAGTGACCGGAGAGAAGGGTGAACGGAGGAACTAGTGAACGGAAGAGCTGGTGAGCTGATCTGGATTGGACTGGGACAGTGCTGCGACGTGGCAGTGAGCACCGGACAGAAGAGTGAGTTGGAGAACATTCAGGCGTTTTCTGACTGTATTGACCATTGTGTAATAGGAAATAAAGAAACCTCCATCCTTCAATTAGAAACTAGGTGTTCTGATTTTGAACCCCGACGAGCCCTTGTTACAATATATATGACCTTATTCAAGCCCTTCAAGGCCCTCACATAACATAATGTGTTTGTGAAAGCTCTATGCGTTTGCTATGCATAGACAAATGACAGTGCATATACCTTCGCCATTGTTAGAGGTAAATATTAGAGTTGGCTATGCTGTTTGATTGTTTATGAAATAAATATCAGCTGAAGTTAGTTTCCTTTTTTGCATGAACTTCAAGAATTGTTTAATCTAGAATTTTACTCCGATCCTGATTTCAATGCGATTTACACCAGATATTTTTGAATGTCCCGAATGTCGTTTATATTAAGTATTAAGGTAAAAACACTTCTATATCTGATTGTATATCGATGGCTTAGTGAACGCATGTGTTAAATACAATTTTGGTGTTAAATGTGTTAAGTGCACATTTGGAAGCTCCTGAGGTATGTCTTTACTCTTATACAAAATGTGACAAGTGAAAAACCAGAATCTTAAAATACTTTCTGTAGGTGCAAAATGTGGTATGTATTTTTCCTAGGTGCACATTCATGCTAATTAGATTTACTAAAAACAATAGAATTCCACTTAACACATGTGTGCACTAAACCATCGATATTATGATTTTTCAATTAACCTAATCCTTCTTATGACACCATGGCCCTGGGTTAACTCAATATGTAACACAAACGAATACCCAGAATAATCCTGTGGTAAAAGCGGCAGTGCGTTATGGTTGACAACCTTACACCCTTCACGTTCCAAATGTCTAAAAATCTTTTATCCTAAACCTCCCGGAACCACAAAGACTTCCTTGCCCCATATTAGGATCACTTCACCTTTTTACAGTTTTATTTCGATCTTGATGAAACTTTGCACACTTAACATACATGCACTTTCGCTTTTTATCGCAGTTCACTCTTTTTCCCAATTATTGAAATTCCACCGTGTAACGTAATTCTATTTCGTTGAAATAAACACCACTGTATTTGTAGATATTATTTCTTGGAAATAAAATACTTTATAAATTAAAGAGTAGTTTTCCTTCGTGATGTGGGTAAGGAATTCTCCTTGGAACAATTCAATTGCAGAAATAACAAGAGGTAAGTAGATTTATTCTGTTACTGAATATGAAGAATACACGTAGTACAGAAAGAATGGTGTGAGTACTCAATACACTGTTCACTTGACCACTACACAACTGTTCGTCGTATATGTGATACCTGACTGAATATTCAACAGTCTTTTATAAAATTGCACTAAGGCGTTGGCTTGAAGCAGAGATAAAGACATGTGATTCTTGCATGTGCGAAGTAGCTGATGCTACTGTCCTAATCATTACACACACTTGCCCTAACCCTTGGCTCTTTGAGGGCATTCATAATTAAGAGCTTAATGAAAATATCTCTAATTGCCCATAAAATCAATCTTTATTGCTCATAAAATAAACTGTTATTACTTCGATTGCCATAACAATATTCAGAGCTTTTCTTGTGAATTTAAAACTCTAATGAAATATAATATAATATATTATAATATTATATTATTAGTATATAATATGTATTACTATATCACAACCGAAGTAAAGAAAGAGTACCGCTACTACATAAATTTGCTTCGAAGATGCATGTCCTTGAATGGAGAAGAGAATAGTAGTTTTCTTTTTTTAACATTTCAACTGCTGGCAATGCTTATAATCTTTATAGTCAATTGAGTTATTGTTGATTTCGTAAGTAATATTTTTAAATGTAGAAAAGAGTATAATTATAACATCTTAAAGCTAGCAAAGAATCTGATCAAAGCATTTTCTCAACATTTTATTTTTGTCTAATGTACTATTTGCATAAAGCATCAGGATGCAATATCCACTTGTTTGTTTAGACTTTCCTTCCTTTCTTTCTTTCTTTGTCTTAGTTTTACCTCTCCCTTTTAGGATTTAAGCGACCCAAGGCGCCCGGGCCTTACAGGGCCGCGACCTGTCGGGAGAGGGATTATCTATGGACCACATAGGCCTACATACTTTTCTGACCAGAGAAGGACATGGAGGGCCTCCCCGGATGACTGATCAGCCCAATGCCGCGGCCACCTCCGAGACAACACGAACACATAGGATGAGACACACCATTCACACTCACACTCACTCCAAACAAGGCGAGGATGGGATGAAGATGATAATGACGGCCTGATGAAGATATCTGGGGACCACAAGGGCCTAAAGTTACCCGACATTTGTCTCACAGGTGAGGAAAAACCCCAGAAAAAACCTCACCTAGGTAACTTGTCCCGACCAGGATTCGAGCCCGGGCCCGCTGCGTGAGAGGAGCGAACGCATCTCCTACGCCACAGCAGTGGACACGTTAAATTTTAATTGAGAAATAATTTTTCCTAAAGTGTTCCGCATAATTTCAATAATCACTTTATATTGTCGAGCCTAGTTTTGCAATAATGTTGTATATCTTTGTGACCATCTGTTTCATTTTCCAAGATACACGACTTCCATAGCTATGTACTGTCATAATAGTAATGATGCAAAATTTCCCACAGAATTGTTTGCAGGAGTGTGGGCAGTGTTAGTGGCTGTCACAGTACACTGCATGTGGCGCTTCAGTTCCGGTACAGTGCTACTGACACTGGCTGCACTGCTTTTGCTTTCCCCAAATCTCTCTTCCCATGGAACTATTTCGTTTCTGTAAATTTTTTTAGGACATAAGCTTAAAATAACTGCAATTAAAAAGCTCCGAGCATAATCACACATTTTGAACGAAACATTTAAAGAGCTTCGCTTTCTTGACTGAACATAATGTTTCCTTAATACTCGTTTATTTTTATCTTCATGTTTTTTCAAATATATTTATATCTCTCTCTGTACATGGGACTTAATTTGCATTGGTCACTGTTAATAAATACTTTAACGATTCGTTTTTAATGTCACAGCAGGCCTGGAAGTTAATTCAATTGCGATTACCCTTATATGGAGAGCCTAATTTGATTATGTTTTCTCGTTCTTACCAGTTTTAGTGCTGAAAATGTATCCTGAATCTTTCAAAGAATAATAGTTACTGTCGGGGAAAAAAACATAGAGACTCGAGTTTGAAGTCTAATATCTCAAGAATGGCTTATCCGATTAAGTTAAAATAAAGTTTAAACTGAAGCTATTTTAAAGCCATTTTATCTGATATCAATACAAAAAATTTCGGTCAAGCGATAAAAATGTTAGGGATAAATATCCGTCAAAAGTACCGGTTTTCTTAAAGGTCCGGACTAAAAGTAAAGTTTAAACTTTTATTGTAAATAAACCACTAGTGCAATCGTTTTCAAATTTTAATAAGGCACGCACAGGTTTCTTGTAAACATAATCCTTGAATTTCATAATTTTATTTTGATTATTTTTTATGTTGTTGTCAATTTTCCGAACCTCTGCTAAAACCACTGTTTAAAGCCTAAAAATATAGTTCAAATCACCAATGTGATTGTCATTATTCAATTAATACTAATCAAATATAGTTTTAAACATTCCAAAGCAGTTGTTTTTAAAATTGATTTTTATTTGTCAACAAGTTTTAATCCCACGTTAGACATGAGACCACCGCTTCTCTGGCGAGCGGTTCGGGTGGGAGATGGCGCGACGTTGCCTAGTTAGAATTTATCTTCGCGCGCGATACTTATAGCATACGTTGTTATTATTAGGGACCGGTTTCTTAGGTTTTTACCTACTTTTTCTCTTACTACCAATACCAGAAACGCTCTCACACTTTCTCGAGGCATGTCCATAGGATTCACACACATTAATTTTGTAATAGCCTACCTAAAAACACCTAAATGGTACATGGAAACCTAAAATAACCTAATTTATTCCTAAATCTGCTTGAAAAATCGATAATTTACATAGACATACAAAAAATCCTCTTGTTGCAAGTAAAACCACCTTTCGTAGGCTTATTATTATTCTTCTTCAACGCCTTGGTGTCTGGAATGGACAAAGACAAGAGAAAAGGGGTTGAAGTAATATCACTAGCGTATTCTTTTTAAATAACAACCAGTTTCACATTATCCTCAGCCAACCATAAAGCATATTTTATTAATCCAATTAGAAGTATTGGGTTCGAATCCTGAAAAGGCTAGCGTTTAATAGATAGGCTACAGTGGGAATTAACTATTTTGGCCTCTTGCGCTTAACTTCTCCGGGGTTTTGAGGTTTATTTTTATTGGACAGGTGAAATGCAAGCAGAAGCCTCATTAGCGGTGCTGCATTTGATTGTTTAGGCTTTCTTACTTAAAATTCAGCAAATTTAATTGAACTTTTCAGTTAATTTTTATAAGTAATATATGTGTGGAATTCTATGTAGCATTTTGAAGGTTCATTAAATCTAGGCTATTATTATAACCTAAAACGATAACTTGGACAAAAAATCTAAAAAAAATTCAATCAATGAAAACCCTAAAAAAGTGTTTTATGAAAACTAAAAATCCAACTCCTAGTTATTATATCAGGATACAATAACGTAAAACACACAAACAAAAAAAGGCACAGGATGTCACAGAAATGGAGAGGGTCACAGAAATGGAGTACCCCCAGCCAATCGAGTTCGGGAGGTACTCCAGTTGAAATTTGAAAAATCTGCCTTTTAAAAGAGCATTTTAAATTATTTTTGGGGTAATAAGACTGGAAAATAAATAAATGTTCAAGTCCTTGGTAGTGCAGGTTATTATTAAATTTGTCCTTAAAATAGATGGAAGAACGGTACTTCCATGAGTCACCGAGCAATCCGGAGGAGGAACATACCCACACATTCCTTTACGATGTCATATGCTTATCAAACTTTAGATCTTCCCCCCCCCCCCGCCAGTAAGCCCTGCTTAATCAAACAATCTGCAGCGTACCTCGGAGATCGCCTACAAAAATAATTTATTTTTTGCATATCATAATTGCAATTATCACTGAGTAAACTAAAACATTCTGGCAGTTAGCTTTTTCTACTAAACGATTTCTCATTAGTTTTTATCCCTAATAACTAATCCGTAATCAAAGTAAATAATGTGCCCAACACTTGAAAATTTATTTATTTATATAAGTTTTATTACTAAAGAAAAAATATAAAATTCTGATTTAAAATACATTTTTTCAAATTTTGCCGGGAGTACCGGTACCTCCCGAATCCCATTACCTGGGGGTACTCCATTGCTCTGACCCTCTCCAGAATGAGATCATGTATCTTTTCTTGTTGGTGTGTTTTACATTATTGTATCCTGATATAATAACTAGGAATTGGATTTTTAGGTTTTATAAAACACTTTTTAGGGTTTTCATTAATTGATTTTTTTTTCCAAGTTATCGTTTTAGGTTATAATAATAGATTTAATGAACCTTCAAAATGCTACATAGAATTCCACACATATATTACTTATAAAAATTAACTGAAAAGTTCAATTAAATTTGCTGAATTTTAAGTAAGAAAGCCTAAACAATCAAATGCAGCACCGCTAATGAGGCTTCTGCTTGCATTTCACCTGTCCAATAAAAATAAACCTCAAAACCCCGGAGAAGTTAAGCGCAAGAGGCCAAAATAGTTAATTCCCACTGTAGCCTATCTATTAAACGCTAGCCTTTTCAGGATTCGAACCCAATGCTTCTAATTGGATTAATAAAATATGCTTTATGGTTGGCTGAGGATAATGTGAAACTGGTTGTTATTTAAAAAGAATACGCTAGTGATATTACTTCAACCCCTTTTCTCTTGTCTTTGTCCATTCCAGACACCAATGCGTTGAAGAAGAATAATAATAAGCCTACGAAAGGTGGTTTTACTTGCAACAAGAGGATTTTTTGTATGTCTGTGTAAATTATCGATTTTTCAAGCAGATTTAGGAATAAATTAGGTTATTTTAGGTTTCCATGTACCATTTAGGTGTTTTTAGGTAGGCTATTACAAAATTAATGTGTGTGAATCCTATGGACATGCCTCGAGAAAGTGTGAGAGCGTTTCTGGTATTAGTAGTAAGAGAAAAAGTAGGTAAAAACCTAAGAATCCGGTCCCTAATAATAACATCGTAGGCTATAAGTATCGCGCGCGAAGATAAATTCTAACTAGGCAACGTCGCGCCATCTCCCACCCGAACCGCTCGCCAGAGAAGCGGTGGTCTCATGTCTGCCGGGGGATTAAAACTTGTTGACAAATAAAAATCAATTTTTAAAAAACTGCTTTGGAATGTTTAAAACTATATTTGATTAGTATTAATTGAATAATGACAATCACATTGGTGATTTGAACTATATTTTTAGGCTTTAAACAGTGGTTTTAGCAGAGGTTCGGAAAATTGACAACAACATAAAAAATAAACAAAGTAAAATTATGAAATTCAAGGAATATGTTTACAAGAAACCTGTGCGTGCCCTATTAAAATTTGAAAACGATTGCACTAGCGGTTTTTTTACAATAAAAGTTTAAACTTTACTTTTAGTCCGGACCTTTAAGAAAACCGATACTTTTGACGGATATTTATCCCTAACATTTTTATCGCTTGACCGAAAATTTTTGTATTGATATCAGATAAAATGGCTTTAAAATAGCTTCAGTTTAATTTTTATTTTAACTTAATCGGATGAGCCATTCTTGAGATATTCGACTTCAAACTCGAGTCTCTATGTTTTTTTCCCCGACAGTAGCGATTTAATGGACTGTCATCTGTGCAATTTTCGAAGTTCAAGTCTAATATTTTAATAACCCAAGTAACGCTTTAAAAATTGTCGCTGCTATAATGCCTTGAAGTTGAGAAATATGCTGAGTTTCCAACATTTTGTTTCAAATTTATCTACTTATTTGTTTAATCATTTACTTATTGTGAAGTATGTAAACAAAATCAGTTATTTATACCATGTACTAACTGAGGATTTGTGCACTATCAGAGCAGAATCTGATTTTATTCAAAATATCTAACAACATTATTCAAATAGCTCAGTATTAATTATTTGTGGAAGACGTCACAATTGGGCTCCCCAGTTATATCATGAGTCATTTAGTTTAAACTTTTTTGCACTCCTTAGCTAGTAAGTGGTACTTACGAACGTTGTTTACATGGATCGTAAGTTGACATTCCCACACAGTCTTGTTGCTAAGGGCGGTTGCGATGCGGTTAAATTAATTACGGTGCCTGCGCTACGTCATAATTCATTACGATACACTTCATAATACAAGTCTTTATGGACACGGCCCCCAAGCCAAATATTAGGTTCCCATAACAACAAACACATGCGAATCACTTTCTAAAATAAACATCTTTCTTCAAGAATGTATACACATAATATTTTCAGGTAATATCACAATTAATATAATTAAATTGATATAAGTAACAGTCGTGCAAAAAATAGCATGCAACACACGGGCCGTAAAGGCATTTACGGGTCTCGAAAACTTAAAAACCCTCGGCTGCGCCTCGGGTTTTCAATCTGTTTCCTCGACCCGTAAACGTGCCTTACGGCACTTGTATCGCAATATACTAGTACAAGGTAACAACTTCAAGTGTCGAGTATTCAAGGTAGGTACTGTAATTGTTTTCATGTGCTATACACGGACTGTATTATTTCTACAGGGATATTTTACTATATTTTGAATCCACCCCTGAAATAATTGGTCCCGATGGTATTGTGATTAGATGTTGTGTACGGCTTCTTACATCAATACCCTCTTTCTGACTCAGCTTATTTGAAATGGCTTGCCGAGTAAAACTCGCTGGATCCGAACATGAAACAAGTATTCTATCCATGTTAGATTTCTGTACGTAAAGCCGCGTTTACACTATGTAACTTGTTTAATAAACTTGTTACATGTAACAAGTTATATGTAACATGTAACAAATTATACGTAACATGTAACAAGTTACATGTTTAAAAATTAGGTTATATAACTTTTTTATATAACTAAAGTTTAGAGAGACATTTGTACTACAGTAATATTCCCAGTGGGAAGGAATTTATAACATTTCCTTGGGCAGGAAATATCCCCAAAAGTGAGCATTTATAAAAATCGTTAGTTTTGAATGTTTTACTGCTTATTAACGGTCCAGGTACCTTAAAATAAAACTATTTCAGTAAAATTCCACATGTTTATCAAGGAACCGTCCAGGGAAGTATTACCTTTTCCTATGATATAATTTTTCACTTATTGTCAGAACAATGTACCCTAAGTCATCTTCTTTTAAAAAATAATTATTCGTGATAATCTCTTAGGTTTTATTTATAAACTTATGTGTTATAAAGTGATACCTCACACGTATTTAAACATGATTAAAGATAAGTAATTTAACATAATTGTTAATAGATTGTGTAGGTATTTAAAATAAAATGCCAGAAACCAACACCTTCAATATTACACAAACACAAATTTCAATATAAATAGTTTAGAGTCTAATAATTAATCATACATCAGTCCCACGCTCTATGCTAATCCTACTATAGTTAGGGGAAAATTTAGTTCTTTCGTGATTTATGGGGGCTAAGAGGAACCTACGACTAGGCAGATGTGGCCATCCAAATCTTAGGAGCTGCAGTCACTTCTGCCGCAACAAAACGTACATTCAGTAAGTTTTCATGGATGCAATCTAACAAGAGGAACCGCCGCCTATCATCTGAGCGAGCAGCTAAACTCACTTATCTTTCATACAACGGGAAACTGATGAATGCTCAACTTCAGAAGAAGAAAAAGAAGAGTGAATCCACTGAAGTTCAAACCCAAAGTGCTGGTAATCCAGACGATCCAGATGAAGGGAAGGACCAAGAAGAAAACCTAGATGATGATGATGATGATGATGATGATGATGATGATGATGGAGGCCATGATGACAGTGATGATATTGGCATCCTTTCTGATTAAGAAGAAAAAGAAGAGGATGATGAAGAAAATCTAATGGATTTCAATGGATGTGATTAGGGCCAACTTCTAAGATGAAGTCAAAGTCACACATTTAAAGAAAGCAAGTAGGCCTATTCCTAAAAGTTGTTTGGGTTCGTACAATTTATGATTATTACTGTAATTTTTGTGTAATTAATAGTCAATCTCTTCAATGAACTCTTTTGTTAATCTTCTGTAGGCCTATTGACCTTCAAGAACCAGGGCAAATTTTAATTAACCTATTTTCATTGTTAAACTAAACTAAACTCCGTGGCACTACATCCCTGAAGGAACAATGCCTACCACCCGACCGCTGCGTCATCTCCCGTAGGAAGATGGCAGTATTGCGGGGCATGTGGTCAGCATGACGAAACCCACGGCCGTTTCATTGTTAACTATGTGAAAACCCAGTATTACAATATTTTATACGTAAATAATTAATTTTTTGTGTTCTTTCATTAATTATATATTAATCTTTGAACTTATGACAGTTTTTAGTTTTATTTAACCTAATCATGATTAAATTTAAGTAACAAGAAGGTATCTGAGTTACCTTACTCGTAAATCATAAATTCCCTTTGTGGGAACATTTCCGGAAACATCCCCTGGAAATATTTCCACGAGATTAGGTTCCCGCCAGATGGCGCTGTGAATTGAACTCTGGCGTAGCTCAGTTGGTAAGAGCATTGGCAAGGATAGCCAAAGGTCCTTGGTTCAAGTCCCAGTGTCAGAGGAATTTTTCTCCTATAATATATTTCTCCTATTTAATGTCCAACAGAAACAAGAATCTGTGGTACTTGAATGTACATGCATATATCTATCTTGAATGTTACTGTACAATAACAGTGGAAGCCCGGTAACAAAATCACTAATTAGTGTGCCTCACAGTACTGCATATGACATAACTTGTCTGTCGGGGAGGTAGACCATTAAAGGCAGCCAGTCATAGGAGAGAGATTCTATCTGGCGCTGTGAATTCAATTCTGGCGTGGCTCAGTTGGTAAGACCAGTGGCACGGATAGCCAAAGGTCATGGGTTCAAGTCCCAGAGTCAGAATTTTTTCTCCTATAGGCCTAATATCATCACAATAATAACTCAACTATCTTCTGTAACTTGTTACTAGATATTGATGAATTTAATTTTTCCGTTTGTTTGTATAAAGAAACTGTCCACCTAAACACAAATATTTAGATTTATCCAAAAGTTCAATCTATGCAACCTTTACTATGCTTTTCAGATGTACAATAGTATAATAATAATATATCCTAATCTCAAATATATTCCCTTCTACAAAACTCTCATATGTAATATTAACAATTTTCATAAATGTTCCATATCTTGATGGCGCTGATTCTCTTCCTTTATCTTAGATTTACCTCTCCCTTTTAGGATTTAAGCGACCCAAGCCGCCCGGGCCTTACAGGGCCGCAAACTGTCGGGGGAGGGATTATCTTTGGAACACATACATACTTTTTTGACCAGACAAGGGCATGAAGGGCCACCTCGGATGAGTGATCAGCCCAATACCGGGGCCACCTCCGAGACAACACGAACACACAGGACGAGACACACCATTCACACACACACACTCACTCCGAACAAGGCGAAAATGGGATGAAGATGATAATTACGGCCAGATGATATCTGGGTACCACAAGAGTCTAAAGTTACCCGAAATTTGTCTCAAAGGTGAGGAAAACCCCAGAAAAAACCCACCTAGGTAACTTGTCCCGACCAGGAATCGAACCCGGGCCCGCTGCGTGAGAGGAGTTATTGTTATTAATATAAATAACTCATAGGCGCACTGGAATCCAGTAACTGTAGATTAATATTAACGAAATTGGTGATGGATCATAATAGTATCGCGTTGCATTAATTGAACTTTGTGGCATTTATTTCTCTCTTGGATATGTTCATTTCGATAATATCTTGATCATCATCAGTCCCTATTTATGACTAAATTTCCACGTCCGGATTCCCTGAATACAACTGTGATACTAAAAAATGCCACAAAGTTCAATTAATGCAGCGCGATACTACCATGAACCATCACCAATGTGGTTAATATTAATCTACAATTACTTGACTTCAGTGCGCTTGCGAGTTATTTTATATTAATGGCAATAATTTGCTGAGAAGTGGTTGGCAAATTTACATATGCATAATAGAGATGCAACAGACAATGGTATGATAGTGCACAGCTTTTAACCTAACCAACCAATTGTTATACAAGATATATAAAGTTAATACAATTTTAATTATTTTAACAATTTCTAAGTGGTTATGTCAACATTTGCTAGTTTTAATGTGTAATTGAATACAGTGTGATCGACAATAGTTTTTACTATTATATATTCATTGATAATATTTGGACATATCCATTTATACGATATATCAGCGCCATCAAGATATGGAACATTAATGAAGATTGTTATAATATTACATAAATGAGAGTTTTGTAGAGGGACATATATGTGAGATTAGGTTATATTATTATTATACTATGGTACACCTGAAAAGTATAGTAAACGTTGCACATATTGAACTTTTGGATAAATCTAATTATTTGTGGTTAGGTGGACAGTTTGTTGTTACTATATATACGCAGCATGTAGCAGGTTACATGTAACAAGTTACACATTTCCCATCCCCTGCGGGAAAGGTATAACTTGTTATGTAACACAAAAATCAGTTATGTAACACAATGTTATCTGTAACCAGTTACATGTATTTGTAACAATTTTGGAAAACATGTTATATAACCCAAGTTTTATAAACAAGTTACATAGTGTAAACGCAGCTAACGGAGCGTAAACGCAGAAAACTGGTTATATAACACAAAAATCAGTTATATAACACAGTGTTATATGTAACAATTTGCATGTATTTGTAACAATTTTGGAAAACATGTTATATAACTCAAGTTATATTAAACAAGTTACATAGTGTAAACGCAGCTTAAAGCTGGGTTTACACTATGTAACTTGTTTAATAAACTTATTACATGTAACAAGTTATATGTAACATGTAACAAGTTATATGTAACATGTAACAAGTTATAAGTAACATGTAACAAGTTATATGTAACATGTAACAAGTTATAAGTAACATGTAACAAGTTATTTGTTTAACAAATAGGTTATATAACTTCTTTATATAACTAACGTTTAGAGAGACAAAAAGACATTTGTACTGCACAGTAGTGATGTGGGCCGGAAATATTCCCAGCGGGAAGGAATAATTTATAAAATTTCCTTGGGCAGGTAATATTCCCAAAAGTGAGCATTTATAAAAATAGTTAGTTTTGAATGTTTTACTGCTTATTAACGGTTCAGGTACCTTAAAATGAAACTATTTCAGTAAAATGCCACATGTTTATCAAGGAACCGTCTAGGGAAGTGTTACCTTTTCCTATGATATAATTTTCACTTATTGTCAGAACAATGTATCCTAAGTCATCTTCTTTAAAAAAATAATAATTCGTGATAATCACTTAGGTTTTCTTTATAAACTTATATGTTATAAAGTGATACCTCACACTTATTTAAACAGGATTAAAGATAAGAAAATTAACATAATTATTAATAGATTGTGTTGGTATTTTAAATAAAATGCCAGAAACCAACACCTTCAATATTACACAAACACAAATTTAAATATAATTAATCATAAATCAATCCCAAGGTCTAGGCTAATCCTACTGTAGTTCAGTGGAAAATTTAGTTCTTTCATGATTTATGAGGGCTAAGAGTAACCTGCGACTTGGCAGATGTGGCCATCCAAATCTTAGGAGCTGCAGTCACTTCTGCCGCCACAAAACGTACATTCAATACGTTTTTAAGGATGCAATCTAAAAAGAGAAACCGCCTATCTTCTGAGCGAGCAGCTAAACTCGCTTATCTTTCATACAGCTGGAAACTGATGAATGCTCAACCTCAGAAGAAGAAAAAGAAGAGTGAATCTACTGAAGTTCAAACCCAAAATGCTAGTAATCCAGACGATCCAGATGAAGGGAAGGACCAAGAAGAAAACCTAGATGATGATGATGATGATGAAGGCCATGATGACATTGATGATATTGACATCCTTTCTGATCAAGAAGAAAACGAAGAGTATTATGAAGAAAATCTAATGGATTTCAATGGAAGTGATTAGACCAACTTGTAAGATGAAGTCAATGTCACACATTTAAAGAAAGCAAGTAGGCCTATTCCTAATAGTTGTTTGGGTTCGTACAGTTTATGATTATTACTGTAATTTGTGTCTAATTAATAGTCAATCTCTTCAATGAACTCTTTTGTTAATGTTCTTAATTGACCTTCAAAGACCAGGGCAAATTTTAATTAACTTATTTTCATTGTTAACTATGTGAAAACCCAATATTACAATATTTTATACGTAAATAATTAATGTTCATTTTTTATGTTATTTCATTAATGAAATATTAATCTTTGAACTTATGACAGTTTTTAGTTTTATTTAACCTAATCATTATTAAATTTAAGTAACAAATAGGTATGTGAGTTATCTTGCTCGTAAATCATAAATTTCAGGGAATTTATGAAATTGTGAGAACATTCCCTGGAAATATCTCCTCGAGATTAGGTTCCCGCCAGATGGCGTTGTGAATTGAACTCTGGCGTAGCTCAGTTGTAAGAGCATTGGCACGGATAGCCAAAGAGCCTGGGTTCAAATCCCAGTGTCAGAGGAATGTTTCTCCTATATTATTATCATGTAACGTCCAACAGAGACAAGAATCTGTGGTACATGAATGTATATGCATATATCTATCTTGAATGTTACTGTACAATAACAGTGGAAGCCCGGGAACAAAATCACTAATTAGTGTGCCTCACAGTACTGCATATGACATAATTTGTCTGTCGGGGAGTTAGACCATTAAGGGCAGCCAGTCATAGGAGAGAGATTCTATCTGGCGCTGTGAATTCAATTCTGGCGTAGCTCTGTTGGTAAGACCATTGGCACGGACAGCCAAAGGTCCTGGGTTCAAGTCCCAGTGTCACAGGAATTTTTCTCCCATAATATTATCACAATATTATCTCAACTATCTTCTGTAACATGTTACTAGATATTTATGAATTTAATTTTTCCGTTTGTTTGTATAAAGAAACTGTTCACCTAACCACAAATAATTAGATTTACCCAAAAGTTCAACCTATAGAACCTTTACTATGCTCTCAGTTGTACAATAGTATAAAAATAATATATCCTAATCTCACATATATGCCCCTCTACAAAACTCTCATATGTAATATTAACAATTTTCATCAATGTTCCATATCTTGATGGCGCTGATTCTCTTCCTTTATCTAGTTTTACCTCTCCCTTTTAGGATTTAAGCGGCCCAAGCCGCCCGGGCCTTACAGGTCCGCAACATGTCGGGAGAGGGATTATCTTTGGAACACATACATACTTTTTTGACCAGACAAGGGCATGGAGGGCCTCCCCGGATGAGTGAACAGCCCAATGCCGGGGCCACCTCCGAGACAACACGAAAACATAGGACGAGACACACCATTCACACACACACACACACACATACACACTCCGAAAAAAGGCGAAAATGGGATGAAGATGATAATGACGGCCAGATGATATCTGGGGACCACAAGGGCCAAACGTTACCCGACATTTGTCTCTCAGGTGAGGAAAACCCCAGATAAAACCTCACCTAGGTAACTTGTCCCGACCAGGAATCTAACCTGGGTCCGCTGCGTGAGAAGAGCGAACCCATCCCCTTCGCCACAGCGGTGGACAATGGCGCTGATATATCGTACAAATGGATATGTCCAAATATTATCACAGAATAATAATATATAGTAGTAAAAGCTATTGTCGATCACGCTGTACTCAGTTACACATTAAAACTAGGAAATTGTTAAAATAATTAAAATTGTATTAAATTTATATATCATGTAGGCCTATAACTATTGGTTGGTTAGTTAGAAGCTGTGCACTATCATTCCATTGTCTGTTGTAACTCTATTATGCATATGTAAATTTTCAGCAAATTATTGTTATTAATATAAAATAACTCTTAGGCGCACTGAAATCCAGTAATTGTAGATCAATTGTAGATTAATATTAACCAAATTGGTGATGGTTCGTGGTAGTATCGCGTTGCATTAATTGACTTTGTGGCATTTATTTCTCTTTTGGATACGTTCATTTCGATCATACCTTGTTCATCATCAGTCCCTATTTATAACTGTAAATTTCGACGTACGGATTTCAACTGTGATACTAAAAAATGCCACAAAGTTCAAATGCAACGCGATACTACCATGAACCATCACCAATGTGGTTAATATTAATCTACAATTACTGGACTTCTGTGCGCCTGCGAGTTATTTTATATTAAATGGCAATAGTTTGCTGAGAAGTGATTGGCAAGTTTACATATGCATAATAGAGATGCAACAGACAATGGTATGGTAGTGCACAGCTTTTAACCTAACTAACCAATTGTTATACATGATATATAAATTTAATACAATTTCAATTATTTTAACAATTTCTAAGTGGTTATGTCAACATTTGCTAGTTTGAATGTGTAATTGAGTACAGTGTGATCGACAATAGGTTTTACTACTACATGTTCTGTGATAATATTTGGACATGTCGATTTATACGATATATCAGTGCCATCAAGATATGGAACATTAATGAAGATTGTTATAATATTACATATGAGAGTTTTGTAGAGGGACATATATGCGAGATTACGTTATATTATTATTATTATTATTCTATTGTACACCTGAAAAGCATAGTAAACGTTCCATAGATTGAACTTTTGGATAAATCTAATTATTTGTGGTTAGGTGGACAGTTTCTTGTTACTACATATTCGCAGCAAAATGTACATGTAGCAGGTTGCATGTAACAAGTTACAGATTTCCCACTCCTTGTGGGAAAGGTATAACTTGTTATATAACACAAAAATCAGTTATATAACACAATGTTATCTGTAACAAGTTACATGTATTTGTAACAATTTTTGAAAACGTGTTATATAACCCAAGTTATATAAACAAGTTACATAGTGCAAACGCAGCTAACGGAGTGTAAACGCAGAAAACTGGTTATATAACACAATGTTATATGTAACAATTGGCATGTATTTGTAACAATTTTGGAAAACATGTTATATAACTCAAGTTATAGGAGTATTAAACAAGTTACATAGTGTAAACCCAGCTTTAAGCCGCGTTTACACTATGTAACTTGTTTAATAAACGTGTTACATGTAACAAGTTATATGTAACTTGTAACAAATTATACGTAACATGTAACAAGTTACATGTTTAAAAATCAGGTTATATAACTTTTTTATATAACTAAAGTTTAGAGAGACAAAGAGACATTTGTACTGCACAGTAATATTCCCAGTGGGAAGGAATTTATAAAATTTCCTTGGGCAGGAAATATTCCCAAAAGTGAGCATTTATAAAAATCGTTAGTTTTGAATGTTTTACTGCTTATTTAACGGTCCAGGTACCTTAAAATGAAACTATTTAAGTAAAATTCCACATGTTTATCAAGGAACCGTCTAGGGAAGTATTACCTTTTCCTATGATATAATTTTTCACTTATTGTCAGAACAATGTACCCTAAGTCATCTTCTTTTAAAAAATTATAATTATTCGTGATAATCTCTTAAGTTTTATTAATACACTTATATGTTATAAAGTGATACCTCACACGTATTTAAACATGATTAAAGATAAGTAATTTAACATAATTGTTAATAGATGGTGTAGGTATTTAAAATAAAATGCCAGAAACCAACACCTTCAATATTACACAAACACAAATTTCAATATAAATCGTTTAGAGCCTAATAATTATTCATACATCAGTCCCACGGTCTAGGCTAATCCTACTGTAGTTTAGGGGAAAATTTAGTTCTTTCATGATTTATGAGGGCTAAGAGGAACCTGCGACTAGGCAGATGTGGCCATCCAAATCTTAGGAGCTGCAGTCACTTCTGCCGTAACAAATCGTACATTCAGTAAGTTTCCATGGATGCAATCTAAAAAGAGGAACCGCCTATCATCTAAGCAAGCAGCTAAACTCACTTATCTTTCATACAACGGGAAACTGATGAATGCTCAACCTCAGAAGGAGAAAAAGTAGAGTGAATCCACTGAAGTTCAAACCCAAAGTGCTGGTAATCCAGACGATCCAGATGAAGGGAAAAACCAAGAAGAAAACCTAGATGATGACGATGATGATGAAGGCCATGATGACAGTGATGATATTGGCATCCTTTCTGATCAAGAGGAAAAAGAAGAGGATGATGATGAAGAAAATCTAATGAATTTCAATGGATGTGATTAGGGCCAACTTCTAAGATGAAGTCAAGGTCACACATTTAAAGAAAGCAAGTAGGCATATTCCTAAAAGTTGTTTGGGTTCGTACAGTTTATGATTATTACTGTAATTTTTGTCTAATTAATAGTCAACCTCTTCAATTTACTCTTTTGTTAATCTTCTGTATTGACCTTCAAGAACCAGGGCAAATTTTAATTAACCTATTTTCATTGTTAACTATGTGAAAACCCAGTATTACAATATTTTAAACGTAAATAATTAATGTTTTTTGTGTTCTTTCATTAATTATATATTAATCTTTGAACTTATGACAGCTTTTAGTTTTATTTAACCTAATCATGATTAATTTTAAGTAACAAATAGGTATCTGAGTTACCTTACTCGTAAATCATAAATTCCCTTTGTGGGAACATTTCCGGGTACATTCCCTGGAAATATTTCCTCGAGATTAGGTTCCCGCCAGATGGCGCTGTGAATTGAACTCTGGCGTAGCTAAGTTGGTAAGAGCATTGGCAAGGATAGCCAAAGGTCCTGGGTTCAAGTCCAAGTGTCAGAGGAATTTTTCTCCTATAATATTATCATTTAATGTCCAACAGAGACAAGAATCTGTGGTACATGAATGGACATGGATATATCTATCTTGAATGTTACTGTACAATAACAGTGGAAGCCCGGGAACAAAATCACTAATTAGTGTGCCTCACAGTACTGCATATGACATAACTTGTCTGTCAGTTTGTTTGTATAAAGAAACTGTTCACCTAACCACAAATAATTAGATTTATCCAAAAGTTCAATCTATGCAACCTTTACTATGCTTTTCAGATGTACAATAGTATAATAATAATATATCCTAATCTCACATATATTCCCCTCTACAAAACTCTCATATGTAATATTAACAATTTTCATAAATATTCCATATCTTGATGGCGCTGATTCTCTTCCTTTATGTTAGTTTTACATCTCCCTTTTAGGATTTAAGCGACCCAAGCCGCACGGGCCTTACAGGGCCGCAACCTGTCGGGGGAGGGATTATCTTTGGAACACATACATACTTTTTTGGCCAGACAAGGGCATGAAGGGCCACCTTGGATGATTGATCAGCCCAATGCCGGGGCCACCTCCGAGACAACACGAACACATAGGACGAGACACACCATTCACACACATACACTCACTCCGAACAAGTCGAAAATGGGATGAAGATGATAATTACGGCCAGATGATATCTGGGGACCACAAGGGTCTAAAGTTACCCGAAATTTGTCTCAAAGGTGTGGAAAACCCCAGAAAAAACCCACCTAGGTAACTTGTCCAGACCAGGAATCGAACCCGGGCCTGCTGCGTGAGAGGAGTGAACGCATCCCCTTTGCCACAGCGGTGGACAATGGCGCTGATATACCGTATAAATGGATATGTCCAAATATTATCACAAAATATATAGTAGTAAAAGCTATTGTAGATCAAACAGTACTCAATTTTACACTAAAACTAGCAAATGTTGACTTATCCACTTAGAAATTGTTAAACTAATTAAAATTGTATTAAATTTATATATCATGTATAACAATTGGTTGGTTAGGTTAAAAGCTGTGCACTATCATTCCATTGTCTGTTGCATCTGTTTGTTGTTACTACTGTATATATACGCAGCAAAATGCACATGTGGCAGGTTACATGTAACAAGTTACACATTTCCCATCCCCTGCGGGAAAGGTATAACTTGTTATATAACACAAAAATCAGTTATGTAACACAATGTTATCTGTAACAAGTTTCATGTATTTGTAACAATTTTGGAAAACATGTTATATAACCCAAGTTTTATAAACAAGTTACATAGTGTAAACGCAGCTAACGGAGTGTAAACGCAGAAAACTGGTTATATAACACAAAAATCAGTTATATAACACAGTGTTATATGTAATAATTTGCATGTATTTGTAACAATTTTGGAAAACATGTTATATAACTCAAGTTATATTAAACAAGTTACATAGTGTAAACGCAGCTTTACAGAGCGCTATCTTTTTTACTAGAAGTTTATGTAATCAATTTTTTATCGATTAAAACAAGTTTAAAAGCACTTCCCCCTAATCTTTATCATTTTATTCATAAACCTGTGCTAAAAACCTGTACTCTGTATCCAGACTACCCAACACCCGAATATTACACTTCTGATGTTCTAGAACAGACACCGCGAGCTGTACTTGTAGGAGAAACGAGACTTCAGCCTCTTTCCACTTCTTGTCCATGTAAACAACGTGACGTCAATGCTCCGCAGTACGAGACACATGCAATAGGTTTCAATTCCGCATCAGTGGCGTTGCAGTGGCATCTGCGAGCATGAGGTGCACACTTTGGAAAGTTATACACTATAAGCTATAACGATCGAACGTATTAAAACTTCGTGAATGAATCAACAAAAACTAGAAACTTTACATGATTTTATAAATTGAATGTCACTGCCACGGGTTCTAGTAGGGCTTATAAGTGGTAGTAGTCTACTGACTAAGTTAAACGGTCTTTAACGTTCTCCCCCATTGTGAATGGTTTCATTTTTTCCGCAATATATTTAGAAATGCGGTAGCTGACACGAACCAATTGTTTTGCTGTGATTTTGCTCTTGTTTGAATTTGTCTGTTTTGCCTTTTTAGACTTTCTAAGAACTATTTCCTGTCGTCTTCTACAATAGATAATATCCAATTCTGTTATAAGAAATTCTAATGTTAATACAAATTCACATTAAGCTGATCGTTACATTTATTAGTAAACAATTATTTGTCGCAGCTAAACATTAATGACTAGTTAATTTTGTAATTTATCACAGTTTATAAGTAAACAATACCTTCATACTAGTTGACATGCTTCGTATTGAAGTTTCGTCTGATGTTGAAATGTAGCCTACAATAAAGCGAATTGGTACACAAAATATCAAACAAAACGAAATTTCATTTTGTTTAATTTCATTTTTGTTTTGTTGTACGAGTATCTACTAATCCCCAGTCCTGACGGAAAGAATAGCTTTTCTTTTGCTGCGCCATACTCCTTAGCAGTTAGCAAAAGATAACGGACACCACTGACTGCGTCCACGCTCCATATGTTACGCAAGAGGTGCGCTGTATCATGAAGGGTCGTGGAAGGGGTAATGCAAGGGAAATGCTTTAGGTACTCTATGGGTGGCGTGCACCAAACTCATGCCATTTACTCTTTTAGTAAACCTTACATCTTTAGTTCTAACTACTTTAGTAAGCTACTCTTTTAGTAACCGTACTCTTTTAGTAAGGACGGCGTGCACCAACCAGGAGTAAACTAAACTCGTAGACCTTAAACATAGAGCAATGTACTAAAGAAGTAAATGAACTTACTCCACAAGTGGTCGGGAGCACCAACAAGGAGTACGTTACTAACGTAGTAAGTTGTGGAGTAAATAAGGCGAATATTTACTCCTACTCAGGGGGTGGAGTAAGTTGTGTAGTAAGTGTGTTCTGTGGCATTTGCGTGAGTTATGAGTTACATATCACATTAAATGGATTACATAGTTCAAACTGAGGATAAGTTATTGAGATGAAGAAGGTGGTATACCAAAAATGAGAGTTGTGGCAGGTGATTTAATAAATATTAAGCGATAGTAGGGCATTTAATAACGTAAATAATTAAGCTCATATATCCTTACATGAAATTTTGGCGTTTGGAAGAAACGATGTCAGATTCTCACTACATCCATGTGATTTCAGCCAGTCAAATGTGGAAATATCATTGCGGAGTGCGATCCAACTAGGAAGACGTCCACCAAAGGTGAGGGGGAGAGTGAGTGGAAGGGACGTTTGCATTGCACGGTACAAGGAGCGCATGTGCTCTCAAATATCTTCCTAGCTGGATCGGCCTTTAGATGCTGCAGTTCTCCCTAACTTTGGGTTAGAAAACTACTATGTATTTCAAGCTAATCCTATGGATACAGATATCGGCGAGGTATAGTATATTCCAATAAATGAAAGCCTCCGTTCTTGGAGCTACCCAGAAAACACTTCCCCCTGCTACTTAACCATAGAGATTACTGAACAATAGGTGATTCTCATTGTTAAACGATTTAATGTAATTATTGTAAATTAATTTTATTACATTACACTTCTATAGCTTAACTTAAAGCACAACATTGCGAATGCCAGAATTATAATAATAATTATAAGAGCTAAAAGTTCAATAGTTGCACCCGCAGTGTTAATGAATAATATGTCCTTTTTTCTGACCCAGGTGTAAAAATGTCCAAACAGGCCACATCGGAATAAAATTTGACTGACTCTGGGATTAGCGTACATTGAGAAGGGGACACATTGTAAAACCATTCCTTAAAGACTACCCAAGTCTCGAATGGTGGAGTGAGACGAGACTTTCATGTTTGGGAATAAACTATAGAAGATGCTGCAGGTCTATAGTATGCTGCTAACTATTTTAATTAACCCTGTGGACAGGAAAGTGAGAAGTATTATAAACTATATAGAAAAAAAATGCCAACATGAGTGCCGAAAGAAAATTTTAAGGAGGGGCACTGGAGGTTGAAGCTGCACAGGATCTAGAGAAGTAGTCACTGAAATTATTTTTAAACACACAACCATCTACATAATTATTATTTGAGTTCATAGCTTCCGAAATATTGTACCGCCATTTTTTGTTTAAATATTACTTTTCTCAGTTGTAATATTATTATTTTTATAAGGTAATATTTTTTAAGTAAATGTTCTGTGCATTTGAAAAAGGACAGAAACATAATGCCCCTTATTAGTTTTGTTATCCTTTTTATCCCCCTCTTTTTCATGATTTTGTGTAATACTTCTTATTAATATTGTTAAACAGTCAATAAGTATAAATAATTCATTATAGTGAGATTTATGATAAACAACTGTAGAATAATTGATTTATCGTTTTTGGGGAAGAATATGTAACTTTAGGAAGTATAAATATTCTAATATATTTTAGAACTTTATTAACTTATTATTATGAGAGAAATAATTATAATATTAACAGTGAATCAATTATGAAAATCAACTGGAAATTCTAATTGTTTGCATTATAATACAGAAATAGTTTGCACAAAAATTGTAATCACAGTACCCTAACGTAGGCTACCTAACTGAAAATATTCAATTGAAGGAATTAAAATTAGTAATGAATAAAACATTACTATTAGACCTATTTTAAAACATGAAGATTGTCATTAGTAATATTTGGAACAACCCAAATTCATATTCATTGTTTCAGCGAACCTTTCCTTTTCATTATCTGGCACTTGAATAATACTAGCAATTGAAATGCACGTGTTCTGCTGCGCTGCACTAACGTTTCTGCTCTGTTCTGCGCAGAATTCGACTACTTCTTTAGTAAAAATCGTTTACTACTTTAGTTACAACTAAAGAAGTAACTATCAATTGAGCTCTCCAACACCAACTAAAAGAGTAAGTTACTAAAAGAGAAGCACTAAAGTAGTAAAGACGGGAACCTGACGCAACAAAAACCGGTTTGTCTGTCTCACTCTAGCACATTACTCGTATGACTTAAAGAGTGAGACAGATGTACTGGTTCTTGTATACTCCAGGTCTCCGTCTTAAATTTACTACTTTAGTTTGGTTTACTCCTGGATGGTGCACGCCACCCTATGAATACCAGCTCGCAAGACCCTGTTCTAGAACTCCTAAATTCCGCCAAGTCAAGACTGTGAATTGAGCTCTGGTGTTATTTATTATCAGCGGGTTCTGTAAGTTATAAGTATTTCAAATTTTGTCCTTGCGGCCCTAACTCTAAAACTAAAACTAAAACTAAACTCCCTGAAAGCACAAGGCCTACCACCCGATCACTGGGTCATCTACCAGAGACAGATGGCAGGATTGGAGACATATGGTCAGCATGTCGATACCCACGGTCATTAATACTGGTTTCCATGACCGGAGCCGATACTTCTCTATCAAGTACCTCCTCAATTTGAATCACGAGGCTGAGTGCACCCCGTTCCAGACCTCCCTTTCTCAGAAAACTCCGGTGAGGTACCGGGGATCGAACCCGGGCCGATGGATCTGTAGTCAGCGATGCTAACCACAAAACCATGCCGGCGGTCGGCATTAACTATACCAGGTAAAATAAAAAAAATATTATTACAAGCATAATTAATGCATTATTTTTCCATATTTTTATAGAATAAGATACGCAAACTGCTTGAAATCTCAGTTTTACATGTTTACATTTATTGATTAGTTCAGCAGGTCTTATGTGGTAAAGATAGCAAGGAAATTAGGTTTAACCATATGTTACCCGGCGGTATTAACAAATACCATCAAGATTAGTTTTATCACTGTCCTTATCTCCTTGCCTCTTTCTAGCCGGTTGGTTCTTCCAATAATAAAAATAATTTTAAGTTTTCTGATCCGATGCCTTCTGGATATTTATTATCTGTCCGCTTGGGCCGGAAATGTCCTTGTTTCATATAGGTTAGGACGTATTAAGAAGAATTGGTTACGGACCTGGCCCTTCTAAAAATTGCTTAATAAAAGGTAAAACCTCTTAATTTGTGTGTTATTGATTCTTTTAATCCATATTTCATGAAAAATTTAACAATAACCTTTTCCTTTGTTCAGACAACAACAAAGCTACAAGGCATCGCTAAAATACACTTTTCGATAAAATTTTTCATGTATATGTGCGTGCTTAGAATTAGGCAATTGCCCATGGGGAGCTCACTGAGTGCAGATTTCTCTCTCTCTCTCTAGCTCCAGCTTTCTCTCTATCTCTCACTTTCTCTCTCTTTCCCCTCCCTCTCTTTCTGTCTCTTTCTCTCTCTTGCGTCTATTTAGACTAGAAGGGTAGAGGGCTCATTTGAGCGAAGGTTAAAGTGTCATAGTAGTAAAGATTGATAGAATTATATATACCACTCAATCCAGAAGTAAATCTGACATGTTGATCTGTTCTTATTTCTTGAGAATGAACATATGGAGAATGTGAAGTCAGACTGAAAAATTCAATGCCATAGTCGGCTGCGACATTGAATTTTTCAGAATGACTTCACCTTTCCATCTTAGTCTACACACGGCCAGTGTGAAAGAATTATTCCTACCTTATGAACTTCATTTTTGTAAATGCACACCTATATGTTATTTTTCTAAGAGTCATCAATGTTAAAATCCTGTAAAGTGTACAACGGTTTACATTAACCCAGTGTTTCTCAACCTTTCAGTATTCGCGGCCCAGTTTTCAATCATAATTTTCATCGCCCCCCCCCACTTACAATAAAATGTCATTCATTCATTCATGGTACTTCTGCCTTACGGCAGGTCTACACTCCCATGTAAAATTCCATTTTCCAGCTCCTTCTATTTTCTGCTGCATCCTTTAACTCTCCATAATTTATTTTCTTCTTGATGTCATCCAGTATCTCAATTCTTCTTCTGCCTAGTCTTCTCTTTCCTTCTATTTTTCCTTCTATGGCATCTAGCAAGAGTCCTCTTCTTCTCATAATGTGTCCCATCCAGTTGGCTTTTCTCACTCTCACATCTTGCAAGATGTGTCTCTTTTCTTCCACTTTTCTTAAAACTTCTTCATTTGTGATTCTATCCGTCCATCGAATCCTCTCCATCCTCCTCCAACACCACATCTCGAAGCTCTCCAGATATTTCTTTTCTCTTTTCCTGAGTGTCCATGTTTCGGCTCCATACAAAGCTACACTCCAAACGTAGCATCTCATCAGTTTTTTTCTTAGCTGCAAATTTAGTTTTCCTGTGAGTAAATTTCTATTTTTGTTGAAGGCTATTTTAGCCATAGCAATCCTTTCTCTGATTTCTTTGGTGCATTGGGCATCTCTGGTGATCATGCTTCCTAAATAACGGAATTGGGACACATTATCTAGCACTCTGTTCTCTATCAAACACCTAAGTGGTTCTTCTGTCATTGAAATCATCATGACTTTTGATTTGTCTGTATTTATCTTCATCCCATATATTTTTCCAATCTCCACCAACCGATCCAGCATTCTTTGTAATTCTTTTTCTGATTTTGCCATAAGTACTACATCATCAGCATATTTTATGTTATTTATAGGGATGGGTCGATACCAGATTTTCTCGATACTCGATACTCGATACCGATACATGATTTTTTACTCGATACTTCGATACTCGATACCTTCAACATTTCCAGTTTCAATAAATAGGTATATTAAAAATTAAATTTGAGAGAACTGTGTAGACAAACTAAATTAATTAAGTCTGCATATCCAATGAGACAAAATTTAATATCATCAGTAGGGACCGGATTTTTAGGTTTTTAAAACACTGTTTTAGGTTTTCCAATAGGTGAAATAGTTTTTTTTTTAGGTTTTTTGTCCAAAATATCGTTTTCGGGTAGAATAATTGGTTTAGTGAATTTGAATGTACTACAAAGGATTCAATACATAATTAACACGTCTTCTTAAAACACAGTGTGACCACTCAATGTGAATAACAAGACAGTACTAAAGGTTAAGGCAAACAAACGCTTTAAAAACACAGAAATCTCTATCCTTGTTTATACACGGCAAAAATGATTGTTCGTACGAATATTTTAAAAGGAAAACGCCGGTACTCTACACTTCCTCTCTTGATACTGTCCATCCTAGACAGGAGCGTAATTTCAGCTTTTTAACTGGGTTGGCAAGGTCTGCCGGGGGGGTCTGGGGGTATGGAATTTTTTTTAATTTGGCGTTAAAATGATGTAGTTTAAGCATTTTAAAAACTTTTTGGGGTGGCAAAAAGAGGGGTTTGGGAATTCAGGGGGTGGTAACTGCCACTCCTTGCCACCCCGTAATTACGCCGCTGATCCTAGACGACAATGGGTTGAACGAAACGCTGGTGGTATTAATTTCAACCCGACAAAAATTATTGTCTCTCCGCAAAATATAGATTCTTCAACTGACAAACAAAAAAAAGACAAAGAAAAGTAGCCTAAATTAAATATTTTAGGTTTTATATCCCGTTTAGGTATATTTAGGTTTTTATACCCCATTTAGGTATTTTTAGGTGCCACAGAATTAATGTGGGTGAATCGTATGGACATGATTCGAAAAAGTGTATGAGCGCTTTTTGTTTTGGTAGCAAGGAAAAAAATAGGTAAAAACCTAAGAATCCGGTCCCTAATCATCAGTAGCCTATAATTATTTTTAAACTTTACATTAAAACTAAAATGAGTTTTTTGAACAGTCGACAGTTTTTGTTAAAAATACTAGCCTTCTCGCTTAATTGCAGAATTGCAGAATTACAAAAGTATCGAAAAAGTATCGAGCGAGTTTTCTGAAGTATCGTTCGATGCCGATACCATGCAAGTATCGAGAGTATCGAGGTATCGAAAGTATCGAGGACCCATCCCTAGTTATTTATGATACGTCCTCCTACTTTAAAATCTCCCATTCCTTCCAAAGCTTCATTCATTAACCATTCTCCATATATATTGAACAGAGTGGGTGACAAGCAGCAACCTTGTCTTACTCCTCTTCCTATGATTGTGCTTTTAGTTTCTGCTCCATTTTCTCGAATCTTCACTTTTTGTCCCATATACAGATTCTTGATCAGCCTTCTATCTCTCCAATTGACTCCGATTTGTTTTAGAATTCTCAATAGCTTTTCCCATTTTACTCTGTCGAAAGCCTTTTGCCAATCGATGAAACAAGTACAAATTTTTTCATTGACATCTTAATACTCTTTCAGAGATAATTCTCATGAATCCTATAGCATCTCTGGTTCCTTTTCCTTTTCTAAAGCCAAATTGTTCTTCTCCTAGATTTTCTTCTATTTTCTGTTCCAATCTTCTGTTTAGTATTCTTGCTATTATTTTTGCTGGGTGTGAAATTAGGCTTATTGTTCTAAATTCTTCACATTTCTTTGCTTGTGGCTTCTTCTTTATTGTGACCATAGTCATATCTAAAAAGTCTTCCGGCCATTCTCCACTTATATATATTTTGTTAATCATCCTCGTTAGTGTATCAAGTCCTCCTTCTATTTCTTTTAACAGGTCCACAGGTATGTTATCTTCTCCGGTAGTCTTCCTTCTTTTCATATCTCTAATGGCTTTTTCCACTTCAGATTCTAAAATGATTGGTCCTTTCTCATTTTCATCTACTTCTTCTGTTTCTATTTCTAATTGCCGAGGTCGATTTTCTATGTCATAGAGTTTCTTGATATAATCTTCCCATATCTGCAGTACTTTCTCCTCCTCTGTAGTGTATTGTCCTTTCGGGTCTTCTATACCGAAAGACCTTACTCCTTTGTTCTCTTTCCATCCTATCTCCTTTGCTTTGCTGTACATGAGGTCATATCTTCCTCTTCTCTGCATTTCCATAATCTCTTCACTAACTTCTTCCAAGTATTGTTCTTTTGCTTTATCTGTTTCTCTTCTTAGCTCATTATTTAGTCTTCTATATTCTGTATTGTTTATGTTCTTCCATTTTCTTCTTTCTTCCATTTTCTTTAGCATTTCTTGTGTAATCCATGGTTTTTTAGCTCTTTTTTCTTCTTTTCCTACATTCTTTTAAAATGTATACAACAATAATGCATTCTGAGTATTTTGAAGGCCCCTGAAATCGAGAATCTTTTCCGCACTTTGTAAAGACATGGGTTCGGTGCATTCACAGTTATTATTTTATTGCGAGGCAAGATTATCACGTGGGAAATTTTTACAACGTGTTTATGAATTAAGAGAAGAAATCACCATTTTTCTAGAAGAAGAAAACAGACCGGAAGCCGAGAATTTTCGCGATGGTTTATTTGTGATGAAATTAAGCTACTTCGAGAAATTAAATATCCTGAACCTTCAACTCCAAGGAGCAAATACACATATGTTGGATACGAGTGATAAAGTTAATGCTTTTTGCAGAACATTGGATTTGTGGAGCAGAAATTTAAAGCAAAAAAACCTAACAATGTTTGCAAATGTAGATAATTGTATTAAAACTTACAACGTTGAAGAAGAACATGTAAAAGTTGTTTTTGTAACCATTGAAAATCATTTAGCCACGCTAGAAAATAATTTTAAAAAGTATTTTCTTGCAGACGATAACTTAATAGAAAGTTGCGAGTGGGTGAGGGATCCATTTCATAAGACTCCCGAAGGACTTTCAATTGATGAAGAAGAAAAATTCATAGACTTCACGACAAGTGGCGAAACCAAAAAACAGTTTAGTGATAAATCACTATTTGAATTTTGGGCATCAGTAAATGATGATTTTTCTGCACTAAAAACCAGAGCATTTCGCATTCTATTGCCATTTTCAACATCCTTCCTTAGCGAAACTGGATTTTCTGCTTTGGCTTCGTTAAATACAAAATATAGATCTCGGCTAAATATAGAAACAGAACTGAGAGTGGCTATTTCTAATATTGAGCCTTCCTTCGAAAAACTTTGCTCTGCAAGACAGGCCCAAGGAAGTCACTAATAATTATTTAATTCGTTTTTAATTTAGTATGTTTTGATAAAGTGAGTTTTTATTTAGTAAGTTGTTTTACTTGTTTTTAATATGTCGAAATTTATTTTGTTTTCTATGTGTATGTTTTTCTGTCAGTTAATAATTTTTTAAAATAATATTTTCTCTTGGATATTCTCGCGCCCCCCTCTAGTCAACTCGCGCCCCCCCCCTAGGGGTCGCGCCCCACAGGTTGAGAATCGCTGCATTAACCACATGTTTTCAATTCCCACGTCTATCCACTAAAACAGTTTGTTAAAGTTCATTTCCTTTAGGTGTTGTTATATCCTTGACAAAGCGGTATCTCTCGCCCTCTCATGCATACGGGCCTCATATGGGGACACATACTTTGTGCACTCAGAATAATGTTCATTTATAATGCATGCAGTCCTCATCTGGGGACTTGAAATACTTTTTAGAAGCCCACTAGGTGGCTGGATTTTGCACCACAGGTATAGAAAATCGATCTGTATTCAGGTCCATGGAGATATCAGGGAGAAGTGAAAAACTGCCATTTTGTTCTTTTATGTTTGGTGGTCCTGTCAGACTCATGGAAAAGTTAGTGTAGTTTATATATTCTAATACCTTGTAGATAAGGTGTAAATACTTATTTTAACATGATTAATTATTAAATTCATGAAAAGTGCTTGAAAACAATCCGTCCTCATACGGGGACTTCATGCTTGTAAGGTAAGTTGCCATGTGGCAACTCATTTTAGGTTAGGAAAATTTTGTACATGTATTTATTTTTAATTACCTGTCTTTCTCGACTTACTTGACATTATCTTCGGGGATGGTCTACCACTCCGCTTTCTTTGGTAATTTTTCCAACTAAAAAAAATCGTGTTATGGCCAAAATTCGTGTTATTTTACTCTCCAGACTCGTAGAATCCATATATGAGCACACTTTTCTTATAACAATGTTCTAAATATAAGCAAAATCGCTATAAAGTTCACTGAAAACTTACCTAAAATGGCACACTAAAATACTGCATACTGATATGTCGTCTGCTTGTGCGAGTGTTCAGCTGCGGCGGTAGATGGAGTCGATGGGTCACGTGATGCGAAAGTAGGGCTGCCAACATCAGTGTTTACACCACCTCGAGGTAGACGCCGCCATGCACCCTCGATAGTGTTCGTACATGCTCCAGTGTTGGGTGGGGACAAACCTTCTTCCTTATTGAACTTAATTAAAATTTTAGTAATTTTTCTTGGGGGCTCCGCCCCCAAACCCGCTCTCATTTAAACCTAATTCTTTTCCCCGGAGGCTGTATAAATAAATAATAAAAATGATAATAATTGCCCCCAAACGCCCTTCTCATTTAAACTTAAGGGAAAAGGGAAAAATCTGTGGTACCTCTGAAAATAGTCGTTTTGGTGGAAGGGTCATTCATTATAATCGCGAAATATTAAAGTACAACTAATATCTCATAGCGCAGTATAACATGCAATACAGAGAGCATCCATTCGAAAAGCGCGCTCAATAAAATGTTGGCAGCAACGTGCAGGTAGGACCAATCACATGCTAGGTCGTTGGCAGCCAGTGGGAGCGTTTGTGCCAAAGCCAGAGTCCGCATACCAGGCGTGAACACCTCGCGCGGAAGAAAGCAGAGACGTCGACCAGACCCTTATCTTCTCTTTTATAGATGGATAACCAACTGCCAGGTCCATCAGCAGTAAATAACAGATCGGAAAAGTAGGGTCTATTATTACAACCGCAATAAGACGACCAGATTGCAGAACAGTTGGATGAATCTGAAGATGGCATTGAACTGAGTGATTCTGATGATGATACTACATATCACCTACTACCAAATGACCCTACAGCTAGTGATATTTCAAGTGAGGATGATGGTGATTGTCCTTCTCCTGTTGGTCAGACTCACGATGTTGTAAATCCAATTGGTGTCCAGAATGCAGCTGTCACAAACAGCACGACTGCCAAAAGACAAGCAGTGTGGTTCAGTGAAAAAGAAAATCCACTTGCTGGTAATGAACCTCGATTTACAGGTAACCATCAAGTAAATATTCATGTAGATATCCCTGTAGATTATTTTTACCAACTCTTTCCTGATGATTTGATGCAAGAAATAATGCTGCAAACTAATTACGCATGTCGTAATAGCAAAGAAAATTTTGGAAATAGTGTGATGGAACTTAAAATTTACCTTGGAATTGTCCTTCTAATGACTTACATAAGATACCCACGTATAAGACAGTACTGGTCTTCTGAACATGGACTGCGCATGGATGTTATAGCTAACGCTATGTCCGTAAATAGATGGGAAGACAATAAAGCTATTCTTTCATTTTGTTGATACAGACACAATTTCTGCGAACAATACTGATAAAGTAGTACGAATAAAACCAGTGCTCCAAAAATTCAACGAAACATTCCATGCTTCTGTCAGCCCAGAATAATTTCAGAGAATAGACGAGATGATGATTCCATTCAAGGGACGTTCAAAATTAAGCAATTCTTACCCAAGAAACCAAAAAGATGAGGCTTCAAAATGTGGGTGAGAGCAGGAATTTCAGGGTACGTATACTGTTTTGATCTGTATCTCGGTGCAGATCCTGGAAGGAAAAATAAAGACTTATTCAGTGCTACTGAAAATGTAGTACTCAAGTTTTGCCATGATCTCTCTGGTAAGAACTTCAAGGTGTAAACTGACAACTTCTTCACGAGTATCCCTTTAATTTTAAAATTGTAGGAAGCTGATATTTATTATGTGGGTACGTGCAGAAGAAATCGACTTCAGGGTGCTGACAAGAAACTCAAAGCTGAAAATGATTTTCAGAAGATGGGGCGAGGTAGCATATCAATTAACACATCTTCTGATGATGTTACTGTCACTAGATGGGTTGATAAGTCTGTAGTACGAGTACATGTATTATCAAGCTATGTAGGCAAGGAACCCATTGGTACTTGTCAAAGATTCAGCCAAGCAAGAAAAGTAAAGTAAAGAAAACAAAGCAAGTTGAAATCCCTCTTCCTCGCAGCATAGCAGTTTACAACAAATATGTGGAAGGAGTGGATCTTATGGACTCTCTCGTGGCTTTGTACCGAAATGATACGAGGAACATACGTTGGTACGTTGTATATGATAATTTTTTTTTACCATAATGTTAAATGTTCTTGTCTGTAAAGCATGGATCATATGGAAATGGGAAAAGAAAGAAAATTGATATTCTGTGAGATGTATTTTGTTTCTGAGCGAAGCAGAGTGACTGCATTTCTTGAAAAAATACCTAAATTCTTTCTGGCTAAGGCTACCCACATAAAGGTAAAGGAGTGTTTTTATTTTCGAGGGGGAGTAAAAAATTACATTCACTGGGAAACATAAATCATAATATTTTTCTTAATTAGCTTTTAAACTTGAAACTGGACTTATTTAAAAATAAATATGTTTGTTTCAAATAAAAATCGCCAAGGATTAAATCGTTATTTGTAACCTTCAAATAGATAATCTGTCTTATAGAATATAGTAGTTTGTCTTAAATTTGCAATAAAATAACGGCAAAATTAATTTAATGAATTTGATATTTTATTAAGCCTTTCTATCACTGCAGGTGAAGATTGCCTTGATAAAGCACAACAAGTCAAAAAATCGTAGACGTAAGTTAAATAAAAATTAACCCTTTCAGATCTGGATTTATATTAATATAAACATTCATCAAGTGATATCGGCGAGTTTATATGTTTGAACTCAATTAAGAAAATTTTAATGGAATACAAATCTAGCGCGTGAATAAAATTGCTCATATCTTCTCTTCTCTATATATATAAAAGGCTTTGTCCTGACTGACTGAATGAATGACTGACTGATTGACTGAATGACAGGAATCAACGTACAGCCTAAACTATAACAGGTAGAGACTTGGAATTTTGACAGTACCTTCGTTTCATAATGTAGGTGCTCACTAAGAAAGGATTTTGAAAAATTCTGATTCTAAATACCAAAAATTAAATGTTTTTGAAAATACTTTATCCCTTTTTACATAGAATTATCCATTCCAAATCACAGAATATATTGTTGCCAAATGGTATCAGGTGGGCTTGGAAAAAACACATGAAATGCACTTTTTTGACAAATAAGAGAAGTTATCAAAATAATTCATGTTATAAATAAATATTACAGAATGAAATCCACTAAAATAATGGAATCACATAACTTTCTCTACCCTGGACATAGAGAAAACAAAACGAGGTATGGTAATGTGTATATTATTATATTATATCGCAGGTTTTTGGAGAGAAAAGTATGAAAGTGATAATGCTTTCTGTTTAATTTCATCTCCAAAACGGCTTTATGGTAACATAAGAGTGGGAAATTTCCCGCCTCGATATTACAATTTTATGTTACAGGAATTTCTGTTTCTTCTTATTTAAACCTCTACCAGGCTTGCTGTGCACTGTACAAGCGATGGGATGCAAAATTCTAGATCCTCTATGAGCCATAAAAAACTATATCAAGCGTTTTCTAAGGGAATAGTTTGAGTGTAATAAGTCGTTCTTCCTATTTCAAATTATAAATGCCTATATAAGGACCTAGAATTTAAAATTGAAAATCCTTCATAAGCTAATTTCCAATTACAAAATACAAAACCCGGGCGACGCCGGGTCTTTTAAGCTATTTTAGTATAAAGCATTACTCTATTAATTTAATTCTTCTGCTTTTTGCATTTTTTAGTAGCATTGAAAAGGTAAAATCTGTGAAAAGAATAAAGAAACAACATTTAATTAAATAGAAGCAAATCATTGAACAAAATAAAACAAACGGCATTAACAAATGCATGTGAACACAATAATAAACCAGTATCATGCAAACAATTACCATATTCGCAAGATATTAATGGTGTTCTCGAAACAAGAACATAATATGAGAACGAATTGAAGTGATCGGCTGAAGATAGTGCTAACGGGTTAACCCATACAAACCTCATTTTAGCTATTACTCGTACATTTTAAACTTATCTCAAATCTACAAATCTTATTTTCATCTTCCTTATGGTACGTATTATGTTACTAGCAAGGCTTGTTGACAGAATTAGTCTGTATTCAGAAATAAATAGTGAATAAATAGTGACTAAGAAAAAATATAAATAGTGCAACAATCCCAATTTTTACAGAAAGAGAGTTAGCACTATCTTCCGCCGACCCCTTCAAATACAAAAATCTACAAGCTAGCAATGATCAGTCCGATGAAGAAACGTCAAGAAAATAAGCTATAGGTTTTATCATATGTAATCTCGACTAGGATTTATTAAGATTATTCTATGTATAAAATATAACGGATTTTGTAAATAATAATTCTTTTCTTACTTTGTTGTCAACATTCTGTCAGCCGTAAGATCACGGCATAGCCTACTAGATGAACGAACAGGCCACGAATCGATTCGTATAAAGCAAACGAACTGGCTTGCACCGATTTGAAATTGTTTTTGATCATTGGAAATTTATATTATTTCAATTTCCAAACACATTATGTTTATAAAATAATGTGTTTTCATACTGCTCATGGTAGCATGTAACTTATTAATCACCGCACGTTGATGCCACACGTGTCCAGTAAAGAGCTGAAGTTTTATCAGATAAAATCGCAACCTCGAATTATTGCTATTAAGCAGGCACTTTATAAATAAAGGATCGTGATTAGTCTAAATCCGTGGTATTGCTAAACGTCATTGGCCAATATCAAACACGCGGGATATGAATGAAATAGTCACTGTAATAACATGTTTACTTTTCAGTGCGGCGTAAGTGTGAGATATTGCGTTTCGAGCAAGGGTTAAGGTATTATAATTTGACCTTTGATCATATGCATTTTGAAAACAATATTTTATAAAGTAAAAATGTAGTAGTATGCAGTTATTATTAACATTTATACGTATTTTTTTTTTTATCTGGGATTGAGAATAGCAATAACAAGGCTGTAATCTTAGAATAATTTTCGTAGGAGCAAGATCAAACACTTGATCTAACTCTGATAAATTATAAGATAATAGCTTTGTTATTGCTAATGCGAAAGTCAACCCAGAATGAAACTTATGAAAATGATGGCAAAACTACAACACTAAAAACTAAAAACACATTTATTTTTTAGAACATACAATTTTTAATTTAAAAGTTCAAAGGACAAGTTATGCGATCTTAAAACCTAAGAAAATAATTATTTTAATCTTGGATTATACAGTACATTAATCAACATATTTAGTTTTCAAACAAACCCAGTTTGGAAAGGGAAAAGTGATGATTTTTCCAGTGATTGTCAACATTGTCACTTCTTAGCTATTTTAATTGAGACCCGAATTAGAAATATGCATTTCCAATAGCCAGAATTTGACATACCATATCTTTGCTTAGTTGAAATTAAAACACATTGCTTGTTTAACTTTTCCCTGCTACAGTCGTATATATGCGTCATCAAAATACATTTTATAAAAGCGGAGATTCAGAATAATATCATAATGTGATGATTTTCATTGATGTGTTAGGATTGTCATTTATGAAAACCAGCTATTGAAAAACTGATATCATGTTCTCATATAACTTTCTCTGCCCTGGGCATGAACAATATCGTTTTCTGACTTTATATCTTGTTATAAAATAAGAAGTCGCGTGGTGGGAAGAGCGAATTTTGTTGTCTCAGCTTCAAATAAAGGGAGGACTTACAGCCTGAGTTTGTGCAAACGATGGGTAGCTATGTAAGAAGTCTAAGAAAAATCCTATCCACTTGTACCTTATCCATCGCTGTGGGTTTTGAATCAGTTGAGAAAAGATTGACCTAATTCTATTTGAGAGGAGGGGAAGCAAAGGTTGAATGTGCGAAATTTTCGCACGGGTTTACTGGTTGTTATTATTTTTATTATTATTGTTGTTATTATATTAAAGATGGCGCTATTTAACTGAAACAAAAAATTGAAATGGTTAGTTAATTTATAGGAGCGCCTGCGTGGTCTCGTGGTTAGCGTCGCTGGCTATAGATCCGCAGGCCCGGGTTCGATCCCCTGTACCTCCTCGGCTTTTTCTGAGGTAGGGAGGTCTGGAACGGGGTGCACTCAGCCTCGTGATACAAACTGAGAAGCTACTTCATAGAAAAGTAGCGGCTCCGATCAGGGATCGGCCGCGGTTGTCGGCAAGCTGACAACCTTCAGGGAGGTAGCGCCATGGAGTTTAGTTTAGTTCATTTCCATTTTAGTTCGTACACAATTCGTATTTCATTATTGTCTAGTGTTTGCTCTATAGGGAATGGAATTACAATCGACTGTAGGAGCCTTTTGTTGGAGCCTTTTGGCAACATGACGTGAATGAGCTTGCTATCTCAAGGATCATGGATGATGACTTCTTCAGGGTTGTCATGCAAGGCCTGAAAGAGGGGAAGTTTAGTTCAAGAAAAACAATTTTTGTGTGTAGGCTACACTCTCTTCTCCCTCCACAATGCTCAATGTGACGACACTACTTCCCTCGCCAAACTGAACTCCTTTGGACATGTTCGCCAATCTGGAAATTGTAATTAAAAATTTTAATTTTCTTCTCCGAAAAGCATATTCTTTTTAAATAGTGGCGAATCTTGGTTTCACATAGAAGAAACCAGCTTTCATCTACATCTTTATATGTGACATCAATATTTTATTTGTGTCTATCTTATAAATACTGTTTTTGAGTGGATCAAGATAAGTTGTATGTTAAGGGTTAAGGCGGAACTTTATTAAATATTTAATGGAAATTGTAAATTGCACTAGTGTTTGAGTTGTGGATTACTTTTAGAGAAGCATCTCATGTTTTTTTGTTGCGTGATAACTATTAATTTATTTACTTATCCGATGTTGTGTGCTTTTGTGGTAACGTTCAGTTCTGCGTTTGGCTACATTGTGCTGAACATAACCACTGACATCTTAGCGCAGTTTTTAAATTCAACAACTCAGATCATACATAAAGTTTCCATTTTAAGATAAAAATAATGTATTATCAATGAATAATAAGTTGGTAATCTCCACAATTCCCAGAAGAAAGGAAGTGAGACTGCTTATTGAAGTACTGAAGAGAAGTTAAAGTTTATATTAGGTAGGCATATAACTTTGCCTAAGCTAAACTTACTTCAAGTCAAGGTAAAAATGATAATTTCACTAGATCATTCAAACATGAATCTAACGAATATAAGAAATAATCACAATTTTATTTTGCTTTCCTTGCTTACTATGGTATGACCAACATTCCTTATCCCACTTGATCGGATAAAGAAACATGAAAATTCACTAGGCTTTGCCATGTAGGCTAAATAGTGTATTAAAACTTACCGTACTTGGTAGTGTTAATACAGTGTTGCCGTCATTGGGAGCCCAATTAGACAGTGCTTAAAGACGCAATATTAAACAACATAATGACAACGAACCAACAATATGTAGATCTAATCATATACTACATATACTACATATAGAATAATAATAAAATATAATCGTTTCTGTGAATCTGTGGAATTAACATTAAGAGGCCATGATGAATCTCAACCTTCATTTATTCCAGGGATATTCCGATTACTAATTGATTCATAGTGCCCTCAAGGTCAATTTGATGGAAGTTACTCTTTTAAAACAAACTTCTAAAACTATAAAGAATGTAGTGTACCACGGGGTGACAACTACAAATATATTTAAATTTCTCAATGATTGGTTTTTGCATCAATATGATGAATATTTCATGAATTTACTTAGTTTTAATTGATTTTCATTAAAAATATAATAGATATTACGTTACAAAAGTAAGTAACTGTATACCACCAAGTTTCGAAGTCACAAGCCGCCACTGGTTAATTTGCAGTACGACTTTTTCTTAAACTGACTCCTAACGGCTTATTTTACTTATTTTCAGACAACCACAAACTTTACGCTGTCCATGAGGAGTATTTTTTATGATTGTGTTGGAATGAAGAGATCGACCTTGAACTCTAAATATTCACTCTCAAGTTGCACACTGACCACTGTTAACGTTTACTTCAAAGGTTAACTTTCTTGTCTTATCCTTGATGAAATTTTGAATTGATGAATGCATATTTCATTATTAATTCATATTAGATATATTACTTGTTTTTGTCTTTAAATATGTAAATAATTAATGTTTTTTTAATAATTTTTATGTGTAACGGGGATCTATAAGTTATTATGGAAGAGTAATTTTAGATTATTTTCCTTACTTCCATAATAATGTTATACACACTATATACACTTGAGATTCCTTACAAGTAATTGTGTTTTACTATGCAGTGACATAGCAATACTAAAATCAGTGACAGAGCGATTATGAAAGCAAAATGTCCTGTCAGTAAAGTAGAGTAAGCAAAAATGTTCCCTATACAGGCCGCGGAGGCCCTAGGTCCTAGGCCTCAAGTTTTTAGAAAATCGAAATATGAAGGAAGGCAATGATATTTCATAATGAATGTTTGCCTTATGCACCCTCGCCTTTATCCCAGTCATTTTTGTTAGAGGCAAAGTAGACCCTAGAACCCTAGTGCCAGCAAATTGATTAGGCTAATTTAAAATTCCCAATATGACTTCATATTCTAATTAAATCTAGGAAATGATTAACTGAAATTAATGGGTGAATTTCATGATAGCCACGAAGACTAGGTCAGTAAATGCGGCCAATGTGATTAAAGAAAGCTACAGCTACGGTACAGCAGCACTCCTCTAGTCCGAATCCCGCTAGTCCGGAAACCCGGATAATCCGAACTCAAATTTGTACTTATTATTCACCGTCTTACTGGGCTGGAGGCATTTTCTTGGATTACAGGGCAACTCAATGAAACACCTCTCTGTCTTTCTTGCAAAAGCCATACAAAAACTGTTTCATCAACTTTGTCAAAGTCTGAAATTTTGATTACATGGCGCGCCTCTATTATAGGCCTACCTTCTCCGTCACAATTCCGTAAAATTGTTATAGGCCTATATTTTGGTTAAGAGTACTTTGAGATAGTGGAATGGGTACTGTCCGTTCCAGATGTCCTGAGAGTAAAAGATGCGGATCGATAACGTAGGTATGCGACCTTGGTTTGAATGCTCGCACACTATTGGGCAGCGGCCAAACTCGTTATGACACACCCCCTGCAGCCCTAAGCCCAATTCACATTCTTTCGCTTCAACAGGTCGACATTTCTCTAGTGATTTGTGAATGTCTTAAGGTCAAAGACAGGCGAAAGTAATTTTGAAAGTATTGTGTGCATCGTACGTCCAGTATTACCATAATTAATTTATAAAATAGCACTAAAAGTGCAATTTATTTTCATAAACTTCAACGTGAGTTTTGCTAGCTGGTGAACCGCGCTTTTCTCCCGTTACAACCATTGTTTACTTCATTTCTCAAGACATCTGAAACGGACTATATATATTTTTCGCTCTAGAACCGGTCCTAAAGTAAAGAAGTAAGCCTATAGCCCCCTGCACACAGGGACAATAGAGGTAGACAGTACTGGCGGCCAGTACTGGCAGCCAGTGAAATATCCGGATGTTCTAATGGCAGCCAGTAGGCAATACAGTATGGTCAATTATTTAATTATGTATTATTATTATTAACATAAACAGTATTAATATTATATTACAGAATATAGAATATTATAGAACTTGTATTAATATTGTCAAAGTAGGTAGACTTGTATAAAAGTAGCTTTGAGTAGAGATTAAAACAGGTAAAAAAGCTAGGGGTAATTTGATCTAATATTTTGTTTCCTAGAAAATATTCCTCATTCTAGAGTGTACGTTAGTATACTTTGAGGAAAATTTGTTAAAGAATGTATATATGTTTATAGGAATTAAGCCATATAATAAGGGTAGAAAACAGCTAATGGATATTTTTATACATTAATATTATTGTGATACTATTATTAATATTACTCGTACATTGTGTAGAATATTGTAAACTAATAATTTGTATTAATATTGTATTAATAGTAATATACTTATATTAATATTAATTTTTTCCTGGTTATATGGGGAAGGTTTTGACATAAATGAACAAAAAATAAAATAAATATTCCAATAAATATCTAAATAAAAGTAGTGCAGATTTACGAAGTCAGATAAAAGTTTGATTCGTACATTTTCCCCAGCGGTCAATCTTTCACTATGTGTACAAGTAGTAAATTAATAAGGTTTTATTATTGAATCCACGAATAAAATATTGAAAGATTTTTTCGTTATTGCTAGTATATAATGGAAAAGAGGCTTGCTATGACCTCTATGATGTTCTGATAGTGTCTGATCATCCCAAATCATTCAGACAGCTGAAGCGCTCGGAATAATTACCACTCAATTACTCGTAAACTATTCAAAATATAAAGTCGGTGCTTAATTTATAATGTAATTCAAATATTTCCCTAAAACTTTCTCGCTTAAAGGTTTTTCGGGACACAAAAATAAAAAAATTGTCGCATAGTCAAATTCGCTGCAAATTCGCTTCTACCTCCATGAGTTTTGTGTAATTGGTGATGATTATAACATGAAATAAAACCATTTGTGTCAGCTTTTCTAAGGTTCTGTTTTAACTATCAGTAGGGCTGTTGTGTATAGATTATTTCTTCACTTCACTGGAATCCGACCAAGGTTTGGACCATGGTTTCGAGGTTAATCATGGTCTAAGCTCGTAAAAAATGCTAAAAAATGACACTTTTCCCATCTTTGTAGGTTAATTAGAAGAGTTGCTATATTAGTTGAAAGATATGTTTTTGATGTGATTTTTGTTATTTTTTTAGTACTTTACATGACTGTATTTTCAAAACGGATTGAAATATTAAAATAAAAGTTTGTATTTGTCGTAATAAACATGAAAATTACCTCTCTACAAAATTTCATCCAAATCTGGAATGGTGAGGTTAAATGGGTGTGTTGATCTGATGTTAGCGTTACAAAAATAACACTGCACGTTATAACAACTGAGAACAATTAACTTGTGAACTTCATATGAACGCCACGATCCCAATTAATTCGGACTAGCGGGGTTCTGCTGTGTTTTCGAACCCGTGCTGTCCCAGGGTTAGTTGGATGTCTCCTGTACTAAAAGGTGGCGAACTTCATCTATCTGAAGTCAACAAGCACTTCCTGCATGTAGATGAACATTATTCATATAAGTTACAAGTAATTTGGTTTGGTCGTAAGAAACAAAACAGAAATTGTATCAACTTCTTCTTGGTTGAAGATTAGATAGGAAACACGTAAAACATGGTCTCCTATAAGTAGAATCTAGGCATACCAATAAACGGGATGTTAATGGACCGCTATCGACCGTCAGTTTTGGTTCAGAAGGGGGATTTGACCGGTTAAATGTTTTATTCATTCAGATCAATTATCTCATAGTTGGCAACGCACTTAACAAATTGGGCATTTCTTCGTTATTGGTAGATGAGTGTGTCTTCTCCATTGCTTATTGGCATATTGTACGTTCGTTACGGACGTTGAAACCTAACATGATGTGACGTCGATAAATAAAAGTGAAGTGAAGTGAAGTGTACGTTCAAAATCCTGCATGTCACGTCCTTATGATACAGTAGGTGGCTGCCTTGTAGTGAAATCTTTCATCCGGCACAGTTTTAGTTCTGGTTTTGACTTTGGGTTTACTCACTTGTTCCTAGAAAAAAAAACTGTAATTTTCTTGGTGATTTGATAACAGTTTATCTCATTCTTCCACCTCAATCTGTGGCTACGTACTATGGAAATTATTCGATTGATCATCAAGCATGCAAATTCAATTAAAAAAAAAAAGTGCGAACTTAATGAAAATGTGTTACTATTTATAACGTACAATTATGCCTAAAGGGTGCATTCTTGTACTACATTTCTTATGACTGTCTATCCCATGAGTGTCTTTAGCTCTTATCGAAGATCTTGCATACAAAATCTAATACTACTACTTTTCTTATGAATATGATTTTCAATTTCACAAATTTATACTCTTTAGTCCATTTAATGATATGTATGATTTTACTCTCTCAACCCATATCATGGATAGGTAGAGGAAATATAGTATTTGACCTGCAAATTCGATGTCACTCTTCCGCTAAAATATTACTACTGTTTGTGTGTGTATTTGATGAGCATAGTTCGAAATCCATGTAATTTAAATTGCTTCAGAAAACAGGCAGCGAAAAGAGCACTGCAGTTAAGTAAAAGTTTACTTTTTGCGGAAATGTAAAGTGGTAAAATTTCAAGGTTGATGTTTAGATCACAGAAAGTCATGTGTGGGCCATACATCATACATCAGAGTGCAGCGAATTGACTCTGTTCAAATAAGCCCCCCATAACGTTTTGTTCGTTGAAAGGTAGTTCTCGCGATACAAGACTATTTGACTGACAACCGAAGAAGACTATTTTTTCAGAATTTGAATATTCACCTGGTAATAAATAATATATAACATATTTTCAATGAAATGCAAGAAGAAAGTCAAACCTTACTTAAAATAGCACGATTTCGTTTTCAAATAATTTAGACATTTTGTGTGATTCGTTAAATATGTGTTTGTTTGTTCATTTTTTTCTTTTGGGTCATATTGAGGCTAGTTTTTTGTAAGATCTTGTATATATTTCTGACTTTTTAAGGTCATGAACATTCGAAATCTATTTATCATCTTCTTAGTAATGCCCAAGCGGCTGCACTTAGATTAACGAAAGCTGTTTCTGAATTTGTACACTTGAGTGCATTCAGTCTTTGCGATATGACGCACGGTGGTTTGTGTTGGTAAGGGAATTCTAAACCGGCTCCGCCATGCCCACTCCCCATCTCTGCTTCTCACCTTTTATCGCGATAGCGGATATGCATGTAGATTCATTGGGAGAACATAATGATTTCAGAAATAATCTTAACTTTGTTGGATATGGGATATAACTTTCTCTTTGTTGTCCATGTCCTTTGTTCACTTCAATTGACTGTATGTAGGCTATAATATAGTCTAGAAGACACCATTTACAAGGCAACTTAATGAATCCTCCGCTTAATGTTAAAGCCCCTCTCTCCTTTGCTCCTGAATCTGAAACAGACCTGTGTTCACAGGTTAATGCTTCAGTGGCAGGTATTTTACGTGAAACCCATACGAGTTGGACTCATCCAGGAGCTGGTTTAGACATCCATTGTGAGCACGCTTTACAGCCCCTTTCACCGCCCATGTAGGCCTGAGCATTCTTCATAGGTTGTAGTGCATATTCTCGGACTAGAACTCAAATCAATAAGAGATTGGTTCACCCAAGGCTGGTGTGGAACACAGGTGAAAAGGAGATTCAATGCTAACTTTAAATGAAGGAAAACATTAGAAGAAGCTGGTATCAACTGGAAAGTTTCCGTGCACTTTAGTGAACACTCCTGGGAAGATTTTAGGGTTTAATCAGTTTGTTTAGTGGTAAATTTTGTAGGTTTATAAAATTATAAGAGACATCAAATGTAATCTCTCAAGCTCTCCTAATATTGATTAGTTTACTGATTTCAGATTTGTCATGTGAAAAATATTTCTGTCGTTCTTTCTTGTAAGTGACACAAGTCGGTAAAACTTTCTTATCTAATATCATTAAACTTTCTGTGTGAAAAAGGGAATCTTTTGGTCGTTAATAGTAAAATCTAGAGGAGGCTGGTACAATTTTATTTTACGAGTACAGAAATAAGTTTATACTAAATGATTACAGACTTTCTCGCTGTAGGTTGCTTTTGCTTTCCTCCACCTCTCTCCAAACCATCTAAGTATCTTTTTTACATAAAATATAAAAGCTTCTACAATTTGCGTACTTACTTGCTGAATGTTTTAGTTTCGGTTATGATTTGATTTAAAATAATTTGTACACAATAGGTACCAGAAAATTCGAAAATGATTCGAGAAATTTCGAAGCTATTGTTTATCTTTTTGTCTTACACGTTTAAATAGATAGACATAATTACACTTGATTTTATATTATTTACTAATATCTCACACGTATGTATAATTTGTGTGGTGCATATTATTTACCCCGTGGCCCAGTTCAGCCATGCAGTGTTGTTAAAAGTAGGTGGCAATCAGTGATACACTGATGCATGAAGGCTTGTTTGTACCTAATTTGAAGGGCATGAGCTCAGTTATATTAACTATATAGGATATTTTAAATGTTGCTGGATTTCATTTGTTCACTAAGAACATTAATATAGATCGGATGTCGAGAATTCATTTGATATAAGTTACTATAATTATTATTAAAACAATGAAAATTATTTTCTAGTGCGAAACAATGTCCCTTGAAAGAAAAGTGATGGCAGCAGGGCTCTTTACGTTCGTGATAGCGAGAAGAAAAGTATAATATTGCATAGCGTTGTGTAAATGAGCCACCTGATTATATTATTTATGTAGCAAAAACACACGAATTAAAGGCACTTGGTTAGAATTTGTTTTGAACTTTTTTCGGTAATTAGCTTGCATTGTTTTAGATGCACTTTTTCCTTTCAGTTCTTTATATTAACATGGTTATATGCCTGAAAAGCTATTTCGTATTTATGCACCCATAACAGCCATCGCCATGGGCCGGGATCGAACCCAGTGGTTTGGAGGCAGAAAGCCAGTCCTTTACTCAAAGTTCCACTCAGGCCGATAAAGAGATAATAGGACTTGTTAATAATAACAATAATAATAATAATGATGATAATAATAATAATAATAATTTAATGATAGACTAATAAGAAATGTTGCAGCAACCTCTGGTCTCCAAGAAAATTTAGAAGATTGAAAAGTGATAATAGAGCCGACTGCTTATAAGTTAAGGGAAAAGTAGGCCTACATCATCACAGCAAAATAATATGTCAATAGAATAGTTTTAACAATAGTTCTTAATACATTTTCATACACATTGATGACTAAAAAATAAATAAATAAATAAAAATTATATATATGTATATAAAGATATAACACGGAATAATTTGGTAATAGTTGCTTTAATTATACGATGCTTTCAATTTCCGGTTCGAGAGATCCACAACAAAACGGGAGGTTTCATATTATTATCACAGAATATACTTACCCTATAGTTAAAGTGAAGTGAACCTTCACCAGAAACTACCACCACCCCATGTGTTTCCGGTACTTACTGCCAACTTCCTGTGTCACGGTTCCGAATCGCTAATCTGAGCAGAGCTGTAGAAATTCTTCACAGTTGGCTATTCGGTAACTCATCTTCACCGATGTGAGATACCGGCCTCTGAGGCAGGTGTAAAGTGTGATTCATTTCACTCCACATTAAAGGCAATGCTTTATTTCTTCTCCACATAACATTAGTATAGGCGAATTCCCATAAAAACATTTCTATTGTCGCGATTATTATTATCATTATTATTAATACTACTAGTATATTATTTACATTGTTGTTTTAAAATTTTCATATCACTTGTATTTCTATATATTTTTAACTTAAATTAAAATTGTCGGCCTGGGTGGCGCAATTAGTATCGCGCTGGCTTTCTGTGTCCTAGGTTGCAGGTTCAGTCCCGGCCCAGGTCGATGGCATTTATGTGTGCATGAATGTGACAGGCCTTAAATGTGCATAAATATAACAGGCATAATCTCATTAGATTTACTGGCATGTAAAAGAATTCTTGTGGAACAAAATTCCGGCACACCGAAGACTGTCATAGGCCTAAGTTGCAGTACATCTATGTCGTTAAATAACCATATACCAACCAACCAATTAAATTATAATTAATATTTCGAGAATCAGAAACTGAAAAGGAAGTATGTTATTTCCAATCCGGTGAATTGGATTAAGTAATTTATTTTCTATGTTTAATATATATATATATATATATATTAATGCAAGTTTAATCAATATGTTAAGCTGCAGCGATAAAGAACTAAAATCTGTGTGTCTAAGGATAGTACGTATTGTTGTTGTTGTTGTTATTATTATTATTATTATTATTATTATTATTATTATTATTATTATTATTATTATTATTATTATTATTATTAGCAGGAACCAGCAGCTGCGCCCGCGATAATTAATTCAGAACTTAAAAATTAAGAGCAACATAATTAAAACATTGTATTTATTAACACTTACGCACGAATCATTTATAAACTAAACGATTAATAATTATAATGGTACAGCTAACAATCCGGCTTTGGATGCAGTCCACGGTTAGAAAGCACCGCATGGGAAAAACGACCTCAGATTCGAGTTCCCTGGTCCAGAAAACTTGGGTGGCACAAGTATGTACAGCTTAATGAAGACTTTGCTGAGAAAGTGGTTATATCTGCCAAGGCAAAGAGGTTCTCAGTGAATGTAAAAAAAAAAAGTGTAAATCAATATGGAACGCCCCTCGTACATATACATTTCTTTTTAAAGAAGTTCCATAATTTTTATTTATAGTCAGGGAAAATGGGATACAACAATTGATGGCTAGACAAAATTTCCATCGCTCTTCACATATTCGCCAATTGATATTGGAAAATAGGTTAAATAAAATTAAAAATAGAAAGAAAAGAAATGACCAAGAATTAAATATTTTGATATTTGGTAGGTTTTATAAATTTTGATTAAGGCTAATGGGTGATTGTTTACAAATGTGTAAAATTTACCTTGTATGCAATAGCTTATGTTAAAAAAAGAAAAAAAAACTTTAAAAAAGAATAGATAGGTAACGGGGTGTCTTTCTTTAGATGGTATTCTAGTTAGCTGTCAGTAATCAAATAAACGAAAATATCTTAGTTTACACAATAACAGTACCTTAAAACTTTCTGTCTATATCCTATAACCTCAATTAATAGTATCCATATAAACACAATTTCCTCAATCGTGGACCTGTACATCTACTGTAATTCAAGTTATGCATAGCGGAATAGATTTTTTCGCATTTCGTATGCTGAACTCTGAAGTAAAGCGAAAAATTACCAAAGTCGCGCGAGTTCTGTAAGAAATTGAATATTGCAGTGAACATTATTAGTCTGTAATAGTTTTACTTTACGTTGTAACTCCTTGTTGTGTACAAGCTTACTGATACCTCGACACCGCCAGGCTCCGATTTCAGATACTTTGCTCCCTGGGCATAGCTTTCTATAACAGCCCCTTCCATTTTTTCTTCACTTTTACCCCCACACACCCCCCACCCCAAAGTTATTGTGTTAATGTTAAGTTAGGGTTATACCCAATTATCAACCAATAGTATTCCGATAGCATTTTATTGTTGCGAATAATCCAGTCACTACTGTTATGTAAAATAAAAATAGCCTAATTACGTTTTGGAGAAAAATACCTGATTACTTACTCACTTACTTATTCAATGGAATAGACAATTCCTAAGCAAGCTAAAGGAATATTATATATTTTATGGAACCCGGAGGTTCATTGCAGCGCTTATCTGAGCCCACCATTCAACCCTATTCTGTCCTAACTACATCTAACCATCCCTCACTAATCCTACTTCCCTTAAAAAGATTCTATTATTGTCCTCCCAACTACGTCTAGGTATTCCAAGTGGTATTTTCTCTTTGGGTCTCCCGGTCAATATTTTTGAGATGTCTTTCCTTTCCCATGCACGCAACATGTCCAGCCCATTTCATTCTCCGTGGTTGTCCTACCTTTACTATGTGCAATGAACAGTACAGGTTATGAAGCTCGTCGTTATGCAGTTTTCTCCAATCCCCATTTTCATATCTCCTAGGCCCAAGTATTTTCCCAAGCACCCTGTTTTCGAGCACTAGATTATGTTCTCTCCGAAGAGTAAGCGACCGTGTCTCACATACAGGTATAATGCAACCGGCAGGATAATTGTCTTATGCTATGTTTATACTGAGGAATTTGTTGCAAGGATATGTGGGGAAAACCGAACTTTGCGCCCCCATGCGAGTCCCTCACTCCAACTCTCTAACTCCCTCCCCTAACGGCGGCATTTGAACTACTAGTAGCGACGGTGGCGCCATCTCTTAATGAACTGATGAAACAGAAAAAATAATTTATTTATTCTTTATTCTCTTTCTTTCCCGTCTCCTTCCTCTCTTCCTCTCACCTCCTCTTCACCCTACCTACCTATTTGAGACCTATTCTTAATAGTAAATTTTGGATCGACCGGGATTCGAACCCGGGTCCCCTAGCGTTATAGCTAGGAGTCTTGACCACTACGCTACGAGTGAATGTTGAGCACTGAAGGAAGCTTTCGTATATTAGAGTTATGTTAGGGGAATTTCATAAGTTTTAACGCAAGAATTGGTTTTTATAAGTAGTGTTGGTACAAGGGAATTTTCCTGCATCAATTAAGCCACATTTTATGTTATAATACGGCGTTTTTTATAATTATGAAATATTATGTATGGTACAAGGGTATTTTTTGTATTGTGAAATAGCCTATTTTGTTGAAAGGGTCGTTTTTATAATTGTGGAATATTATGTGGAGGTGCAAGGGGCTTTCTTTATTGTGAAATAGTAGGTGACATATCAATTGTAATTATGCATTACCGGCGTTGAGCAACGGCTACAGGCATGAAGGTATGCGTTGCGGGGAAGTGGAGCAGGGAAGCAACCGAGAGGGGTGGAAGCGGCAGGCGAGTGGCGAGTGGAAAGGGGAGCAGCATGGGGCGCAAAGTTCCATTATTCCGATATGTGTTCGAGCACATGTATCACACACAACCTATTTGCCACAAGTCATAAACCTATTGAACATATTCCTAGTCACCGGGCACAAACAGTGAATAAAATGTACCAGAAACAAGGTTTCGCCACAAGTTCTTGTTTACACTCCGAAAGCGAAAACATTAAACAGATCCCAGCGAGAATGCTCTTTGCGCATGTGCTGTAGTCATGTTTCATGTGACAGCTCAGTCTGTTTGTGGATAATGATCAATCCCATGAGATAAACTGCTACGTTCACGCTGTTTTATTTTACGAAATCGCGGATATTTTGCTATGGAGCCCTCTAAACGTAGGGCATTCATAATACATGTGTAGAAAATTTAAATTTAGGCCTAAGTTATAGGCACACTTCTTCCTTGAATAGATTCTGTATTTAATACGAAATAATCAAGAGAACATCTACATGGGCTTACTGAGAAAAGTGATGAAATAGGAGAGACATCAATAATTTTAAAGCACAAAATTCTGCATCTGAAGCCATACTTGTGCCTGACAACAAATTCCTCAATGTGAACGCTCACATGGGATATTTGTGCAAAGAACATGTGCATAGGATAAATATTCAGATACAGGAATCATGGAAATGTATCTGGGATTTGTATGGAGTATTTGTGTCTGCAACAGATTCCTCAGTGTGAACGTAGCATAAGACTTCCTGAGTGTTACGCTGTTGCACATTACTATGGCCCGGATTCATATGCACTAAAAAACTTGAATATATGCATGCATTTATGCAGTAAAAAATGAAAAATATGCACCAAAAGTGAAAAATATGCACCAAAAATAAATTATACTGTTATATTTGCCACATAAATATATTGCTAACATTTTATTCCCTACTAAATAGTTAATTATTTTTGAAATATGCATGCAATTATGCACAAAAGAATGTGGAAAATATGGAAAAAATATAAATTTGCCTTTATAAAACGTGTAATTTTATTCACTCTCCTACTTACATAATTCATTTGCCGAAAGTAGCATCACAATAGGGTACTAGTAGTCTTTCAATGTTTTCTGGAGACAAACTATGCCTATTGTCCGTCAAAATAAGTGATCTTTCTACATCAACTGAAGTGATTGGGCAGTATTTATACATTGGTGCCAAACGTTCAGAACATTCATCTGGCAAAGATACCCTATTTCCATTTAAGTATCCACTAATTGATTGTATCTTCTTTAGTCCTGGATTCGAATTCAACACTCTTTCAAACTTGCACTTAATGTTCTCTCCAATTTCACCTGGAGCATAATTCATAAAAGAAGCCGCTTTCTGAATGAGATCAAGTGAGTCGTGGAGGGGTGTACCACATGATTCCAAGCTCTCAATGACTTTTGACAGTGTAGAAAAATGTCCATGGATGAAATTCACATCTTGATACACATTATCACTTTCAAACACAGATTTTGCTTCACGGACACATGCAGTCTCATATTCAAGTTTTGTAATCACTTCTTTTACTTGATTGAAATGCTGCTGATAAAATGAAACTGCAGTTAACCACGTCCCCCATCTAGTTAGGACAGGTTCAGGTGGCAGAGGAACTTCAGGTAGGCAATCTTTGTAGAACTGGACACGAGCTGGTGCTTTCAGAAACAGTTTTTCCCCACTTGCAATCAAATTGTTAACAGTTGGAAACTGTGCGCGTATTTCTTCTGCAATACGATGAAATCCGTGAGCTTAACTGGATATGTGTATAAGATTTGGATAAGATACTTGGAGGGCCTTTCCAGCTTTCAACATGTAAGAAGCTGCTTCTGTGACTAATACAAGCACCCTAGAACAATTATTGTTCCCACTTTCATATGGCCAATGTAGCCGCAAATAATCATTTACAAATCTTGCAATTGTACTATGGTTTGTTTTCTCTAGTACTTTGGAAGCAACAAGATGAGGTTGACCGGGTTCTTCTGGATGTAGCTTACCAACCACGAAATTTGCTATGTTCCGGCCACATGAATCAGTTGTTTCATCCACCGATATCCAGACGCAATTCACTCCGATGTAAGAACGGATTGATTCTAGAGTAGACTCATACAACGAGGGTAGATAATTTTTTCTAAGAGTTGATTCATCTGGGATTCTTTGATTTACACTATGTCTCCAGAAATGATCGGAGAACTGGATTGTTTAATTTATTCCAGGGAATGTTACTGCACACCAAAACCCTACAAAGATCAGCTGAAAATGTATTAACAGAGGATTTGGGTTTTACCTGTGTAAGGAGTAGTTGTTTTGGTGCACTGTTGTTCTTCCCCTCATTTGCCGTAATATGTGCAGTTGTTCTTGAATGTTGTTCAAGTTGAAATTTCTTTTCACACTTCACTTCCTTCGAACAAACTTGACAATACACGATATCACCATCTGTTGAATAGTCGCTGTTACCCAACACCCACTGATTTAATAAATATTTTCTGCTGCTCTTTTCTTTGGGCATTTTCGAAGAACACTTTATTAGCTGCAGATTAAGGTGAATGTAACACACTGATCGTTCCCTCAAGACCAACCCTGTGAGACTGTAGTTTACTGCGAGAGTGAAAGGAATGCAGGAAAATCCCACCACCACCCCTTAACCAGGCAGATATTTCTAGCGGTAAAACTAAAATGCCTTTACTCAGAAAGTCGCAAATAGAAACTTGGAAGGGATGTCCAAAGTATGTTTTGAGAGAGATTCTTATAATTGTCCTAAATTTCAACCATATATGCAAAATTATGCTTCTGTGCTTAGAATATGCAATAACGTCAATAACTATCGAAATATGCATTTGCATATGCGCATATGCATTTTTAAAAAATCCAAGCCCTACACATTACACACGGCTGCACCGCTCAGTGTTTGCACCGAAGAAGAGCAGCGTGAAGTGATCCGTTTTGTTGTCTGAAGGTGTACCAGGAGTAGAAATCCATAGAAGACTTTCCGCACAATATGGGGGCAATGTTTTACCACAACCAAGCGAGCACGAATGGATTGAAAAGTTCAAAAATGGTCGGACGAGTTTGAAGGACGAGGAAAGAACAGGACGCCAATCCACATCCACTAGTGACGCCAACATTGAGCAAGTGTGTATCATGATTCAGACAAACCGAAGAGTGACTGTCGATGGAGTGGCAAACCATATGGTACTGCATATGACATTATTTATAACAGGCTTGGCTTTCATAAAGTCTGTGTTAGGTGGGTCCCAAAATAGCTCACTAAACAGCACAAGCACAATTGTGTCCATCTCCCAACGCTTACTGGACCGGCATGCTAACAAAGGTGAAGCTTTTTTGAAACGAATAGTCACTGGAGACGAAACGTGGATCCATCACTTTATGCCTGAAAGCAAACGCCAAAACATGGAATGGAAACACCCTGCATCTCCAGTCAAAAAGAAATTCAAGAGTCAACCTTCGGCAAGAAAAGTGATGCTCACACTTTAATGGAACTCACAAGGGCGAATACTGCAACATTACTTGGAGAAGGGCTCAACAATTAACAGTGCAACTTACAGTGAGATGTTGAGCAACGAGTTGAAGCCTGCCATTCGAACCAAACGTCGAGGCCTATTGTAGAAAGGAGTCGTTTTGTTGCATGGCAATGCGCGCCCACATACTGTCGCCCAAACTGCTCAAACTATTGCAACACTATGCTTTGAGGTGTTAGAGCTTCCTGCATACAGTCTCGATCTCGCCTCGTCAGATTTCCATCTTTTTGGTCCATTTAAAGATGGCTGTCGATTCACCACAGACCAAGAACTGAAGGAAGCAGTGCATACTTGGCTTGCTACTCAGCCGATCTTTTTTATGAGGTCATCAGGAAGCTTTTGCAGCGATGGATCAAGTGTATTGAGAAGCAATGGGACTGTGTTGAAAAATTAGGTAATTGAAAGTTTTGTATTGTTGTTGCAATAAATTTAAAAATGAGAGTACAGATACTAATTAACTTACCCTCGTATAGTTACAGTTATATTATATGTTTTAAAAAGTGTTTATTTTCCACAGTCCTTAAGTGTGCATCAGTTATACAAGTGAATATTTACCTATCTAATAGCCTACTGCATTGTTGCCTGGTAGTGATCACACCTGTGACTAATTGACAGCAGCCAAAATGCAATACTGAATTCCTGTTATCATTGCAGTTACAATTTACTGGAGTCAATGGCGGATCCAGGGGTGCCACGACCTCCCCCTTGGTTTTTCTTTTACGTTGACATCAGTTGTTCGAGTTCCTTATCTTTAATTATTATAAACGATTAATTTATTTCTTGTGATCTATTTCAGATCAACACTTACTTAAAGTTAAAGGTAAAAGGTTTGATATTTGATAAATGATTTTAATTTTTGTGTTACGTGTAAAACCGACAAATTTCTCAACAGAACTAAAACTCTGGGCAAGAAGTTTGATATTTGATTATAATGATCTTAATTTTTATGTTATGTGTAAGACCGATAAATTCCTCAACAGAATTATAACTCTGGGCAAGAAGAGTTTTAGTCTGCTGAGAAATTTGGAGAAATCATGCAGAGGACATAAAACTGAACATTTTGCACTTCATTTTTTGTTAATTGACGGGGAGGACCAACCGGACCCCCGGACCCCCTCTTGTTCTATAAGGAACTGTTCATATTATTCCAGTCTACGCCTCCGTTGTTCATAAATACGACTCGAAGAAACTTACTCTTGATTCTAAGTATCATTTGAAGAAAATTATATGTAAATCCACAAAATCAGCATAAAGCTTGGTGATTTGCGAATTTAATGACAATGAGAAATAAAGCAGCAGCAATCATGACTTGTAATAATTTTCATGGAAAAATTACAGTAACTCCAGAATATCTATTTTTTGTTAATACTTTTATGTAACAGAATTCCTCTTATAACTTTATGACATAGAAAAATCTTTGTGAAAATATTATATGCTTTAATTTGAAAAAAGTAGCAAATGAGATTTGTGGATATTTTCCACAAGTAATACACTTAGGCCTACATAGTTTGCTAGTATTTATCAACATTTATAAGGGCGTTCAAAATGATCCGCTCACTTAAATTAATGGATAAAAACCTTCAATATCTTACTGATTATCCTTTAATTAAGAAAGAATTTTCTTCTTTTATTGGTGCCGCAGATTTATAGATACTTTAAGAGTAATGCTTCACCTTATCGCTTTAAATTAGTCTATCTTTTGTTTCATAAAGCATTTTCTGCTGGATCATTAAGGTAGCTGTATAACGTAAACGCCCGCCTTATCTTTATTTCCAGAAAATTAATGTTTGTAATAGATGTGTGTTTAAAACGTGACCAGTGCTACGGTTACAATTACATTATGAAGTTTTACAAAATTTATTAGAAAGGCAAATATTCTGACCGAAAGAGAGGATTTCAAATCGGAGATTGTCAAATAATTATTTATGCTTTGTTCCGTGCATTTTCGTCTGCAGTCACTCTACGTTTTAGCTCTCCCATATTACATTGAAGCTCATTTCAATGTCATGTTTATTTACACCGTATATTCACTAAATTATTTTAGATGTGTATTCATAAAACCACAGAATATTGTTTCTGATTAAAATTACATGAGAAAAGTTTGGCGCCATGAATCGAACTCTGGGCGAGGTCAGTTGAGAGAGCATCGACTCGGAAAATCGAAGGTCATGGGCTTGAATCCCGGTGTCAGACAATTTGTTCCCTAAAATATTCTCATGCAGGCTAATGTTCCACAGAAACAATATTTTTGCGGTTCCATGAATACTTGCCTTCATCTTAAATGTTATTGTACAATAACAGTGGAAACCCGGTAAAAAAAAATCTAAATTAATGTGCCTCACAATATTGAATATTACGTAATTGTCATTCATTGAGGTCGACAATGAAGGATAATCATTAAAAAACCACTTTTCCCCACGCGTATTAGGCTATCTTATTTTGCTTGCTTATATCGTATCCCTAACTATTACTGGTGGGCATCTTCCACTTAGTTACCTACAGTACATAAATAAATGTCATCTCCCAACCTTAATTACCGGTAAATTCGTGCAAAAATGTCGTACATGCAACCTTCCCTTTCGTCCACAAAAAGGAAAAAGTTTTTTTTTTTTTTTAGTTTGTTAAAATTATATGCTCGACGAAGTGTATACGCAAAATAGCAAAGATAGTCTATTTATGTGTTCGTATTTACAATTTGCAATACTTTTTTTCATACAATATTTGTTATCATAACACAATTATCTCGATTTTTTTTATTTTTGATAAATGATACAAAAATACTACGTAATGACTCTTTTTACATAGGCAGGTAACTAAAAACTGATGAGTTGCACTTGCAAAACTTTCTCTTCCCTTAGCATTTTCTCACGTTACATTTATTTAAAATAAGAAGTCAAGCTGTATTGAGGGAGTTCCTCACCCAAAGCAGGACTTAAAGCCTGATCTGTGCAAATGACGGGTAGCGAGTAGCCTATGGTATGTCAGAAGTCTGTAAAAAATGTATCCGTTTCTTCTTTCTCCCTCTCCATTTTTACAGATCAAATTTCACACTAAGTCAGTAACGTTCTGATATTTCTTTAGTCTGGCAATTCGTGCCAGCTAAATTTAGCCAGATTCATAATATTGGTATGATTCTTCTTTTTAAATGGTTTTTCCATTGTGGGATGTAGTGCATCGACTCAGACATAATGATATTGCATTTTATTTGCATAAAGTATTTTATTTAAATTATATTTAATATAATAGTTACATTATTTCTCTATACAAACTTGTTTTTGGCTGAAATTAATATTTATCACCGCAATGTATACCCACATAGTGAACATAGCTGTGCTTCTTCTTAATCTTAATTCGTACCCGTGTACACTGATATAAGAAATTCTTAAAATTTCGTAGCGATTTTACAAAATGCACTGGCAATAATATTAATGATGTAAGTGTAGGCCTAAGATTCACTGATATGCTGGTTAAAGTTTTAAAGTAGCCATATTGGTTATAAATAAATTAAATTCAGTCTGAAACCATTCCGTCTGGAATTACATTAGGTCTATTACTTGCACTTAAGTGAGGAGAGTTTAAACTGAAAATGCTCACATTAAAATATAAAATATCGATAACTGTACATGTCGGTAGAATGCACAATATTATATCAACAGCAGCTGTGTTTAATTGTTCAACGGCTAGATGTTTTTTAAATCTTTTATTCATACTTATTTACAGTCACAACATATTCATGTATTCTTTCATGGTGACAACGTTGTAAAGTAATAATGAATCGACCAAGACGGGCTAACAATATCAATAGCGATTGCCAGTTTGATACGTTATGTTTAGGATAAAGTGGGACATGCAATATTATTTTAGCACCATTTTTGCTACCCATTATAATAAGTACGTTATTAATTAAAGTTTATGTGCTGTCAAGTAGACAAATAATAGAGCTGGGTAGAACTTCTGGAAATGAAAGCGAGCTCTTTAGTAAGTAATTACGTCTAATATTTCTACTGACAGAAACTGATACTAATGTTTGTGGCGGCTCGGCCGCTGATTGGCTATCCTCTAGAGCAGTGGTTCCCAAACTTTTCAATCCGCGGACCCCTTGAAAAAAATTAAAATTTCACGGACCCCCACTCGGTTTCAGAAAAAAATACTAAATAAATACTTCAATTCAAATGTATAAAATTCAATAGACAAAATAGCAATATCAATGGTAACAAACAGAGTTTACTCCTTAATGTGAACAGTGAAGCTGCTATAGAAGATATTATGTAATTAGAGAAAATTACGACATATCCTATTTCTTCTTAAACCGCCTGCGGACCCCGCGGACCCCACTTTGGGAATCACTGCTCTAGAGCCAATCAAAATGCTTTGGGCCCGGACATCGCACTTTATATAATAGATAGGCTTATACTTTACTGTAAAATTAAACAATTTTCATTGTTTCAGAAAATCTAATATGCCTATCACTGCTTAATATTTTTCTGTTTTCTTTTTTCCTGTGTTGCATTTATCTTTTGTAAAATGACAAACCTGGTTGAGTGGAAAAATAAAACATTACTATTATTGTTATTATTATTATTACATTTTCTTTTTAGAAAAGGAATAAGTAAACAATCAGATGTTTAAAGTGCAATGAAGTTAACAGGTCAACTTATCAGGATTAAATTGTAAGTTGTTTACTGGTTACCACTTCGTAAGACTGATATATTCTGTTCTTCACTTAAGTTATTTGTATTACTCTGAACATCAACACTGCTCAAGCAAGGTGACATTCTTGCCGATGAGTTGGAAAATATTATCGACGCAGTTTTTAAGCAAAGAATATACTTACCGATAAGAGGAATTCCAGTAACTGAAAACTCAAAATTTTCATGGTATTTTGAATAGTAATCCAGTCCAGATGTTAAGAGAATTCCTCAAATCCATGACTTATAGATTCAGTTTTTTCAGAAAAGAAAAGGATGTCATAAAATTTTACTTTTGAGATAATGAATAAAAACGGGTTTCTTCTTCCAATAATGAAGCAATCATATTTATTTTTGTAGTAAGAGTACATTATAGTGAAGTATTATGAAGCTTGTTAAATGTCCGACTTCTCAAACTGTTTTCTTTATTTTCTTTATGGAACAAGGGCCCTTTGAGAACCCTAAGTTAAAAAAATCTATTTTTTAAATACAGTACTTACTTTACATTTGAAAAAACTAAATGATATTAATTAGAATGGATATAGTATGATTTTAATTACTTCCACCGATTACATAATTACTTTACATAATGATTCATGGTTCAAGTCAAACTACACTTGAAAACCAGTGCACAATGATGCCATATAAGAGAGTACAATAGTATGCAATTTAAAAATAAATTGTTCACTATACAGAATCATTTGTTGGGTGTACGAGGGTGTATCAATAAATAACTGGACTGATTTAATTGTATTTAAATAAACCACCCTGGAGCAAAATGGCTGCTAGCCGCGGAAAGGTGAAACCTTCGTCTAGCAGGTCTGTGAATCCCAGTCATGCAGAACGATTCAGTTAGGAGTTATACCCGAATATCGCAGGTGGTGTTTACTGTACCCAACATGGAACTGAATCTGCAGCAAAGCAAGTTTTGCGTTCTTCTAGACAAAACTCCTACAGAAACCTTAGAAACGGTGCAGCAAGCATATAAAGACCATGCTTTAGGCAGAACACAAGTCTTTGATGGGCACAAACGTTTCAAAGAGGGTTACGAAGACCTTCAAGATTCTCCGCGCCCTGGAAGACCCGTAACAGCAAAAACGGAAGTTAACATCAACACAATTGACGCAACTGTGCAAGAAGATCATCGCATAACAATTGTGAAGGTTGCAGATATAATGAATTTGTCTTTTGAAACCAGATCTTGCCAGGACAGGATGGATCTTGCACCAAGACAATGTGCCAGTTCATCGAGCGCGTGCAACTCAAGATGTAATCGAAAAATTGGGCATTGAGATCATGCCTCATTTACTGTATTCTCCGGATCTCGCACCTCGCGATATTCACCTCTTCCCTAAAGTGAAAAAGGAACTACGTGGTCGCCATTTTCAAAGTGATAAGGAGTTGAACAACGTTGTCATGGGTATACTGAACAGACTGTGAAAAAAGAGGTTCAGTGAGTGTTTCGAACAATGGGTAAATCGTTGGAATAGTTGTATTTCAACAGATGGAGAATACTTCGAACGTTTGCAAGTAAATTTGAATGAAATTAAGCCATTATGTGTTATTTACCAAATTAGTCCGGTTATTTATTGATACACCCTCGTATTTTACGATGGAAGGTAGTCTGTTTAGCGTTAAGAATGAGCAATCCTGTCCCATTCTCTGTTGATAGATTCGTATATAGTCCAGTCAATGAATGCCGTAAAAGGGGTTGTAGAGGACATGGAGAAGAGAGAATTTTTTCTTCAGAAATGTGTTGGGGATGGTTAGGAGATAAACATACTAAAAGTCCTCGCCCCTACCCCTTACGTTTCCATGGGAGGGGGTGGGAAGGGCCCATTTTTTTGTTTTTCGCTTATAGCTTGAAAAGGTCTGTCGTAGGGAAACACTTTTTAAGCACCAAATTGTAACGTGGAATTTTAATTCCACGGTTTCTCCGCCTGTGTTCTTTGGTGTGACGTTATCTAGTACTGTGCTGCCCTCGCGTGGCAGGCTTAGGAGGTTCACCGCGCTCCCATGACTGACAGACTTGCCGAGGGTTTCAGTGAGTGAAGTTGTGTGGAGTCCTGCCGGGGAGAGCCTTCTTCGTCTGTCATGTGAGTTGCGAGATACTGTACTATGATTTCAATACAAGGTTAATATGTGCCTTAAGCACGCTTATATTATAGTATTTCTTTATCATGAAAAAGAAAGTTAACCCAAGTAATCATTTGTGTGCATCAGGCACTTCTATTGCTGTAGAAATTTTCTAAAGATGTTCAAGAAGCAGCTCAGCGTAATCCATGCTGCAGTAAATGTTAGTTAACATTCCCTCATATTCTATGCTACGCAGGTATGACAACGCCTTGCCCCCTCAGTTAATATTTTTACCTCTTATAGGTAGTTTAACATGTTTGTTGTGAGTGAAATTACGAGAGCTTTAATAATTGTATCTTGCTATGTTTGAGATTTGTTAATTATTTGGACTTGCCGACGTCGCCATTTTGATGGGCGTTTCCCAGTCGAATTTTGATAGCCATCTTAAATTATCCTCTGCTTAAACTAATTCATTCTTCCTAACTAGTTTCGGGGATTAAAGATTCGATTGTGTATCAGGATTATATTCAGACACCCTGTAGCATTTCGTGCTTGTATTAAATCAAGTATTTTTGTTAGGTTCATATTTTGTAATGATTGTTCACTTAAAAAAGGTGATGTAAAAAAGGTTTTTAATAAGATTGATAGCTTGTTGTATTTGCTGACTTCGACTGGTTGAATTATATCATATGAAGTATAATTGATATAAAGATATTAGGCACTAAAATTTGTATAGACTTAAAATTACTGCTTTTCATTAATTCTGTTTGCTCTCATGCCCATTATTACTTAACTTCTCTAGATTGGTATTATATGATGTGAATATTGTAAACCCCCCCCCTATTCCGTATTATAATTCCACATATTATAAATTGTTATAGATTCATTCTAACCTAGGTAGGCCTAAAAATTCTTTCCGTTTTGTATATGCATTCTGGTTATCAGATTAGATATATTTTTCGATATTTCTGCAAATTTACTATGAGTATTTAATTAAAGTTTTGCTTCTAGCATTTTCTCCCCTTGTATAGTTATTTTTCTGGCCTTCTGTCATTCGCTAAATTTGCATTTTGAGAGTTTTGCCTGGTTTTCTAAATTACTTTTTCTGCTTTATTTTGATTGTTTTTTTTATATATTCTATAGTAACTTATTCCCTTTTTCGGAATTAATTTATTTTTGATTTTTTTTTATTTGAGCCTGATTTAAATTTAACTTAACGTTTATTCTTTTTTGTTCACTTTATTTTCCTGGTTAGATTGAAGCCTCTAGTCTTATTGTGACTTTTTGGACTGCGCGTTTTCCACTAAATTGATTTTCCAATTTAAGATTTTTCTAAATTTATGTCCACTTAATTATATCCTCATGTAAATCGTTTTTCTGGTCCCTCTTGTATTTTCTCTGACCGTTATTATCTTAAATTATTTGAATTTGTGCTTCAGCTTTTCTTGTTCAATTATTTGCTGAGTATTAGTATTTATGCTGTTAGAAAATTATTGCTGCTTTCACACCATTTGCATTTCCCTAAGCTTACGATTGATATTATTCTACATAATTCACCAGTCAGGTTAGATTAGTTTGCATTGATCCTGCATTGCACTTAGTGAAATTTTGGATGAGGATTGGATAGTTAGCAATCGTTGGGTATAATTAATAGCCATGGTGTGTCTTTATCTGAGATGCTTTATTTATTGTATATTTAAGATTGAATTTATGCAGTGTTAATTACTGTTATTTAGAATTACTCCGTTTTAATATTGTTACTGGAGTCTATTTATTAAACATTGTTACTGGTTTATGGAATATAACCTGTTTTCTGTGCTGCACCTTTACTTGCCCTCTACTTTGCCTCATTCTGAAGAATTCGATCTCCCTCTGATGGGCAATTCCTCACGCCTTCCTGAAAAGAATTAGTCCTTCTAATCTAATCAGTAACTAGTTTACCTTATAAATATTTCAGACATTTTTCTTATATTGATAATTGGGTATTCAATGACTCTCGTATCTATTTATTCTGAGAATCAAAGTTATTATAAACCTTTTGTAAAGTTTATTATATTAGCAACGCCTATAAAGTTAATAAGTTTTCACTATTCAGAGAACATTTGCAAACGTTGCATGGTAGCAACTCTTCAGTCGGAGGCGAGGGAAGTATATATGCCTCGCATATATAGAGATATGCCCATATTTATATAGATATATTTACAGAGATTGTTAATTCCACCTTTTTCATTCTATTCATTATGTCTCTCAATTTGCAACCTTCGTGGGACTTCCTACGGAAAGATGAAATCCTTTTTGAAATTAAAGCTAGAGGCGTATCGGCTGATGAAACCGCTGATGCGGCCTCCTTATTATCTCGCCTTAAGCAAGTAGCTTCTCAGTACACTCCTTCTGCTCAGTTATTAACTCTTGATGATCCAGATAATGAATTTCGTTTACTGAAACGTAAGGTCACTGAGGTAGTAGATTCTGTAAATGAAATATTTTCCGATCCTGAAGCTTCTACCAAACAGAAGAAGCGACTTATCCACAGAGTTAAGCACATAGAAAACAGGATTATTCTGATTCAGCAAATTCCGGATACTGGTTTAGATCAGGGGGAGCTTACTAAATTAAGGGAAATCTTGTTAGCCCCTTTTTCTGTTTGGGACATTGAGGATAGTGAGCAAATGGTTACCACTGTAGATGCATCTCAAGGTGGGGCCTCCTCATCTACTTTGTTAGTTAACTTGGATACTCCGAGGGTTCAGGATAATTCTTCGGCTATGGCTCAACCCACAGTAACTCCTCCCTTGTTGCCTCTTCAAGGAAATATTCAAAATACCTTTACTTCAAATTTCCAGGCCTTTCCTCAACATCAGAATTTAACTCAGACACAGTTTACAGATTCGGTTTCTCCAAATTTAAATGTAGTGCCGAGTTTTTCTCAAGCCGTATTTTCACCACTTAAGATGGCTCACCCGCTTCAGAAGATGCTTGATTTACAGAAACAGTTTACGGTGTCTACCATGGATGAAGCTATCAAGTTCCTTAGGTTTTTGGTAGAATTTTCTGATTTAGCTAAGTCTTTTGCGGTTCAAGAGTTTATTGTATTGCAAATGTTGCTCAGTTTAGTTTCAGGCCGTGTATTAGATATTTTACAATCTGTCTTAAGAACATCTAAATCTATTACCTTGTTTCATTCTGAGATTTTGAGGCAATTTATTCCCTCCAGGCCACGTATAGCTTTAGTGTCTTCACAGTATTATAGACCTCAGCGTGTGGGTGAAAAATTTTCTGATTATGTGACAGATATTAAACTTCATGCTGCCCTTTTTCAAATTCCTGATTCAGAGAATCAAATGGTAGAACTCATCATTTCTGGGTTGAATCCGATTACCCGCTCATACTTGGCGTTTGCTCCTCGACCTCGCACTTTTGAGGATTTGTGTGCTCTTGGTGCGACTGTTTCTGAGGTTGAGAGTGGTGATGCCTGTCGGGTTCCATCTAATTCTGCCCCTTTGTTGGAGCCGGTTCCTCCTAGCACTAGCCCTCAAGTTAACTTTCCGAGGCATTCTCGTAATTCTGTTCAAACCAATTCTAATAGGGATGTTCGTACTTGCCATTATTGTAGTCAGGTTGGCCATTTAATTAGAAACTGTCCTACTCGTATTCAGGAATTTCAGCAGCGGCCTTCTGCTTTTGCTAGTGAATCTAGGATTGTTCGTAGGTGTACTTATTGTGATAAATCTGGTCATTTGGTTGCCGATTGTCGAAAGAAGTTTGCTGACATGAGCCGTAGGCCTACTGTTTCTGCACCTAGGACGAATTTCCGCCCATGACTAGAACCTTCTCCTGTTTCTATGCCTTTTTCTGATGATGCCAGAGATCGTGACAAACAGCTATTATTATCTATGGGTTGTTCAGGTCGTGTCCCCAATCATTTGCCAGTTCTTTCGATTTCTTTAAAAAAAATTTCTACTAATGCCTTGCTAGATTCCGGGGCTGCTAAGTCGTGTATTAGTAGGCAGACGTTAGCTGATCTTGGCATTTCTGTTTCTAAGCTTTTACCCTACTCTGAGAATACGGTTAGTGCAGATGCTTCTCCTATTTCTATACTAGGGAAAATTGCTCTTAAGGTGAAAATAGCTAAATTTTCTTGGAAGGTCATGTTTTTGGTAACTAATACCCTGGTGTTTCCGGTGATTCTGGGAGCGGATTTTGCCCGTTTCTCTGGCTTGACTCTAGATTTTCAACGCAGTGTAGTCTATTTTCCATTTGAACCCACTTATCAAATTAGTTTCGCCATATCTTCTCTTAAGCCTGTAGTTCAGTCCTCCAATGCTTTTGTAGACCAAAACTTGCTCCGGTCCGATGAGGTTTCTGATCAACCAGTTGATTTAAGTCATTTACTTCCCGATCAACGTGCTCAAGTTCTCCAGATTATTTCTGATTTCCCTCTAGTATTAAGTGACAAGCTTGGGGTCACCAATGTTTTGGAGTATCAAATCCAGGTTACTGATAGGGTGCCTGTCCGCCTCCCTCCTTACAGACTCTCACCGCCTAAGCTGATGGTCATGAGATCCAAAATAAAGGAAATGCTGGATAAAGGTATAATTCGACCCTCGCATTCCGCCTATTCTAGTCCAATCTTTTTGGTCCCTAAGGGCGAAGAAGATTTCAGACCTGTCATTGACTTTCGTGCTCTCAATCAGAAAATTATCATAGAATCCATGCCATTACCTGACATCCATTCAGCAGCTCACTGGTTTGCGGGAGCCACCGTTTTTTCTTCTTTGGACCTTAATAGCGCCTATAACCAGATCCCTCTACATGAATCTTCTCGTCATCTTACTGCCTTTTCCACAGAGTGGAATCATTTTGAATTCTGCAGACTTCCATTCGGTTTAGCAACCGGGGCGCAGGTGCTGACCAGATTGTTGGACAAGATCTTTTCAGATATTAAGTTCGTCTATGTATATCACTACCTCGACGATCTGGTTATTTACAGCAAAGACTTTGCATCCCACATGTTGCATCTTCGGGAGGTATTTCGTCGCTTGCAGGAGGCTGGCCTTACCGTCAAGCCAACTAAGGTGCGGTTTGCCCGACCGCAACTTAGTTTCATCGGCCATTTGATCTCTCCGGAAGGCGTCGCTATCGACCCAGAGAGGACGGTGGCAATCAGGAACTTTCCACCTCCGTGCAATGTCAAAGCAGTGGCGCGTTTCATTGGCATGGCCAATTTCTTCGCCAAATTCATCCCTAACTTCTCGGCTCGGGCGGCGCCCTTGAATCGTTTACGACGCAAAGGTGTCGAATTCAAGTGGACGGAGGAGCACCACCTCGCTTTTGAGGATATTAAGAGTGCCATCTCCAACCCGCCCATCTTGGCCATGGCGGATTTCTCGCGTACGTTCATCGTTCAAACTGATGCCTGTGCTGCTGGGCTAGGCGCCGTATTGCTTCAGGAGTTTCCTGAAGGACGGAAGCCAATTGCGTATGCGTCGCGCTCGCTGACTGCCCAAGAGCAGCAATTTTCCATCTATGAGATGGAAGCTCTGGCAGTTATTTTTGCCCTGGAGAAGTTTCGCATGTATGTCGAGCACGTCAACTTCATCTTAGAGTGCGACAACCAAGCGTTGTCTTGGTGTTTGGCTCGACCTCGCAAGACGGGCCGACTAGCTCGATGGGCGGTTCGCCTATCGGCGTTTAAATTCTCCACGGTCCACATCCGCTCTTCTGAAAACATCTTAGCAGACTCCTTGTCGCGGATGTTTGAGGGTTCCGCTAGACCTTCTGTGGAAGAAGTTGCTCCTATTCAGGGTTCTGGGGTGTCATCTAGGCCCCCTCAGGAAGTAATTGCTCCTCTGTTGACTGATTTTCCTCTTGCATTTTCTGATATTGCACAGCAGCAACTATTAGATCCCGATTTGTCTGTCATCATTGACAAATTGAAAGGTGGATCTGCTGTTAGCAACTTTTGCCTGGTTAAAGATACCTTACAGATCCAAGTGGGGAGATGTAGGCGTCACAAGATTGTTCTTCCTTCTGTTCTTAAGGACATGGTTTTCAGCTATTTCCATGTTTCCCCGATTGGTGGCCATTTGGGTCTCAAGAAAACCTTAGCGAAGATCCAGGTCTCCTTTTGGTGGAAAGGCATGTTCTTGGATGTCCGTGATCGAGTTAGATCATGCACTATTTGTTCCATGTCTAAGCCCTCTCTCAATACTCGCATGGGTTTCTTGTCATCTACTGTTGCCCAAAGGCCATTTGAAAAACTGTTCATCGACTTCCTGGGAAAACTTCCACGTTCAAAAAAGGGAAATACTTTTATATTTGTGGTAGTCGATGCTTTTTCAAAATTCACTTGGTTGTTTCCCATGCGAGACTCTCGTACAGAAAAGGTTATTTCTAGTTTAGCTTCCATTTTTCAGGTCTTCGGCTTCCCGCAATTTATCGTCTCGGATAATGGCCCGCAATTTATTTCTAGACTGTTCAAGGACTTCTGTTTCCGTTCAGGTATCTCTCATATTACTACTACTCCGTACTATCCTAATCCCTCCCATGCGGAGCGCGTAATGCGAAATTTGAAAAATGCGCTTATTGCATACCACCACAAAGATCATTCGCAGTGGGATATGAATTTGTCGTGGCTGCAATTCGCATTTAACACTGCAATACACGAATCGCATGGTTTTGCACCTTTTTCTCTGCTTTGTTCTTTCGCGCCCAATCACCCTCTCAGTAACGTCTGGGGTATAGCGGATTTGTTGCCTGATTCCCCGTCTCCTGATGATCTGACCAGTACTTGGAAAGCTGCAAAGAGGAATTTGTTGAGGGACCATGTTAAGCGTGCTGTGACATACAATAAAGGTAGAGTTCCCAATCCATTTGTCATTAATGATAGGGTCATGTGCAGGAATTATCCTCAAAGCAAAGCTATTTCGAAGTTCGCCAGGAAGCTGGCTCCCCGCTACGTTGGTCCATATAGGATAGTGGACATTTTGAGCGGAGGAGTCACCTTCCTAGTGGAACACCTATGTGATAAATCAGTAAGGCGTTGTCATATATCGCAGCTCAAGAAATGTTAAGCCCAGTTTTAGGCTATCTTGCTGTTTTTTGTATTGGGTAGTTAATGAGTTATATTTTATGGAAATAATGTATAAGTGTTTATATGTATAATTATGTAGATAAGTAATTGTCTAGTTAACTTTCTCTTTCATAACTATTTAAAGTTTGGAATTTGTTGTAAACATTGTATAGTAATTGGTATATCGCAACTCACTCGTGACTTGGAATTTTCCTCCTCGGCAGTTTCGCTCCTTTACCAATAAAGGGGGCCCCCTTTAAAAAAAAAAAAACACAAACTAAGAAACAAAGAATCCTGGCAGTAACCTTATATTATGCTTAGAAAGGCATGATCTCCCTTACAATTGGGATCAATAAAATAACAAAAACCTCGGCATCGACTTATTATTATGTTGGATGGACATTATTAATTCCCAACAACATTCTGCATAAACAAATTGATATTAAATACAAAAATAATTTTATGAACTTTAAGTAAACAAAAAAAAGAAGAAATCCTCGCCTAAGTAAAACAAACTAAGTGTAATGTTTTCTCCAAGCACATGTGCATATCGACATCAGTTATAGTGGACAGTTAAAACAAACAAAAACTGATTTTGGAGCTCTCAAGCTGTGAACCTTCTATTTTCAAAGGAGTGATATTTCCAAAGACATTCATCCAATTCAAGAATCCTTTCCTCTCACTGTGGCTGTACTAGTCTCCTCCCTGTGAGAAGGTGTGAACCTTTACTTATGACTCTGAATAATGTGTTTCATGTACGAGCTGCTCTATGAAGAAGATTTCTACGTGTCAAATCTGGGCCTGGAAGCCATGGAGTTCCTGCTGGCTTGTTTGGAGGTATATGGCCATTGCCTCTGGACTTTCTGTATGGATGCCTCATGGGGTATGCAACCCCGCCTTCTACTTTGTCACTCCATGTGGGTGGCCGGAGACATCCTCATCTTGCTCATCCAGCAGTCATCGATCTTAGAACATGCATGGTGTTCTGTTGACTTCGCCCTCTTCTTCTTCAGCTCAGCTATATTCAAGTATTTCAGCTAAGTATGGAACTTGCTGATTTTGCCTCGATCGCCGGATTTGGACATTTGGCGTTCATTCATGCTTCGTGCTGTATTATGCATTTCTAAAGCAAGATTATAACTATTATTGGATGAGTCATTTAAAAAAAAAAAAAAATTTGGACAATAATTTTTCAACTTGTAAAAAAAAAAAAAAAGGGTTTCTATATAGATATGTGCTGTCAGGGTCTATAAAAAAAAAAAAAAACTTTCAAGCAGAATTACACGTCAAGATGGAACCAAGCTACTTTGAAATAATGAATGGTGTAAATGGTGATTTGCTGTACATTGGACATGTGTGAGACTACTGATTTTATATGCTGTCTTGTTATTTAGTATTAGTTTTTTGGGGGTATGTTGATGTTAGCTCAGCTGTTTAGAAATTTTTTTTTGGCTATCTTTGTAGTTCTGTATTTAAAAAAAAAAAAAAAAAAAAAAAAAAAAAAAAGTTTTTCGTAAAAAACTTTTTTTTTATGGGACACAGGGGAGTATCTGTAACGTGGAATTTTAATTCCACGGTTTCTCCGCCTGTGTTCTTTGGTGTGACGTTATCTAGTACTGTGCTGCCCTCGCGTGGCAGGCTTAGGAGGTTCACCGCGCTCCCATGACTGACAGACTTGCCGAGGGTTTCAGTGAGTGAAGTTGTGTGGAGTCCTGCCGGGGAGAGCCTTCTTCGTCTGTCATGTGAGTTGCGAGATACTGTACTATGATTTCAATACAAGGTTAATATGTGCCTTAAGCACGCTTATATTATAGTATTTCTTTATCATGAAAAAGAAAGTTAACCCAAGTAATCATTTGTGTGCATCAGGCACTTCTATTGCTGTAGAAATTTTCTAAAGATGTTCAAGAAGCAGCTCAGCGTAATCCATGCTGCAGTAAATGTTAGTTAACATTCCCTCATATTCTATGCTACGCAGGTATGACAACGCCTTGCCCCCTCAGTTAATATTTTTACCTCTTATAGGTAGTTTAACATGTTTGTTGTGAGTGAAATTACGAGAGCTTTAATAATTGTATCTTGCTATGTTTGAGATTTGTTAATTATTTGGACTTGCCGACGTCGCCATTTTGATGGGCGTTTCCCAGTCGAATTTTGATAGCCATCTTAAATTATCCTCTGCTTAAACTAATTCATTCTTCCTAACTAGTTTCGGGGATTAAAGATTCGATTGTGTATCAGGATTATATTCAGACACCCTGTAGCATTTCGTGCTTGTATTAAATCAAGTATTTTTGTTAGGTTCATATTTTGTAATGATTGTTCACTTAAAAAAGGTGATGTAAAAAAGGTTTTTAATAAGATTGATAGCTTGTTGTATTTGCTGACTTCGACTGGTTGAATTATATCATATGAAGTATAATTGATATAAAGATATTAGGCACTAAAATTTGTATAGACTTAAAATTACTGCTTTTCATTAATTCTGTTTGCTCTCATGCCCATTATTACTTAACTTCTCTAGATTGGTATTATATGATGTGAATATTGTAAACCCCCCCCCTATTCCGTATTATAATTCCACATATTATAAATTGTTATAGATTCATTCTAACCTAGGTAGGCCTAAAAATTCTTTCCGTTTTGTATATGCATTCTGGTTATCAGATTAGATATATTTTTCGATATTTCTGCAAATTTACTATGAGTATTTAATTAAAGTTTTGCTTCTAGCATTTTCTCCCCTTGTATAGTTATTTTTCTGGCCTTCTGTCATTCGCTAAATTTGCATTTTGAGAGTTTTGCCTGGTTTTCTAAATTACTTTTTCTGCTTTATTTTGATTGTTTTTTTTATATATTCTATAGTAACTTATTCCCTTTTTCGGAATTAATTTATTTTTGATTTTTTTTTATTTGAGCCTGATTTAAATTTAACTTAACGTTTATTCTTTTTTGTTCACTTTATTTTCCTGGTTAGATTGAAGCCTCTAGTCTTATTGTGACTTTTTGGACTGCGCGTTTTCCACTAAATTGATTTTCCAATTTAAGATTTTTCTAAATTTATGTCCACTTAATTATATCCTCATGTAAATCGTTTTTCTGGTCCCTCTTGTATTTTCTCTGACCGTTATTATCTTAAATTATTTGAATTTGTGCTTCAGCTTTTCTTGTTCAATTATTTGCTGAGTATTAGTATTTATGCTGTTAGAAAATTATTGCTGCTTTCACACCATTTGCATTTCCCTAAGCTTACGATTGATATTATTCTACATAATTCACCAGTCAGGTTAGATTAGTTTGCATTGATCCTGCATTGCACTTAGTGAAATTTTGGATGAGGATTGGATAGTTAGCAATCGTTGGGTATAATTAATAGCCATGGTGTGTCTTTATCTGAGATGCTTTATTTATTGTATATTTAAGATTGAATTTATGCAGTGTTAATTACTGTTATTTAGAATTACTCCGTTTTAATATTGTTACTGGAGTCTATTTATTAAACATTGTTACTGGTTTATGGAATATAACCTGTTTTCTGTGCTGCACCTTTACTTGCCCTCTACTTTGCCTCATTCTGAAGAATTCGATCTCCCTCTGATGGGCAATTCCTCACGCCTTCCTGAAAAGAATTAGTCCTTCTAATCTAATCAGTAACTAGTTTACCTTATAAATATTTCAGACATTTTTCTTATATTGATAATTGGGTATTCAATGACTCTCGTATCTATTTATTCTGAGAATCAAAGTTATTATAAACCTTTTGTAAAGTTTATTATATTAGCAACGCCTATAAAGTTAATAAGTTTTCACTATTCAGAGAACATTTGCAAACGTTGCAAAATTAAAGCTAACATAATTCTCTACAAGTTGGTTCATATGCATTTTTGTCGTATCTATAATTGTTTTCAAGATATAGGCTGCTGGATATCACTAATTTTCCAAAAACTAATTTTTACCTCACGTTTTTCATTAGATTTGTCTTTTTAACTCCTAAACCTTTCGTTTTATAGCAAAGTCGTCACGAAAAGAGTTGTAGGGCATTAAATTTTCTTTAAATATATGTATAGATACTTAATTTATCTTCAACAAAACTAAAGTTACAACAATTTGAAGTTGTCTGGTAAATTTAGTGATTTCTCAAGAAAACTGTACATTTATTTCCTAATTCAAGAGCTATAATAATACATATATATATACACACACATATACATTTACAAGCATACATACTACATATATATACATATTATATATAAGCACATACATATACACATACACGCTGGATCCAAGAAACCACTTTCCTCATCCCTGTAAAGATAGTGTCTAAATTCTACAAAAAGTTCGTACTGATGATTAGTAATGGGCAAATTATACAGTTATAACAATTTTAAAATCGTTGTTTAATTTCGAAAAAAGGAAACTTGGGAAGAAATTTCAGGTTTTAAAAATATAGAATCTGAAAATCTATGAAGGTGATTGTATAGTAACAAACATTTGTAAAAATTGTATTTATTTAAAAAATAAAATCAGGTAAACTGATGTAACAAAGTGCCAGTATGTTTTTGTTTAATCAGTTACGACTGCAATTATGATATGCAGAATATGTTTTTTTTAATTGATTTCCAAGTTAAGCTCCAGACTTATTCATTAAGCAGGGCTTACGGAAGAAGAAAGGTCTACCATCTCGGCCACCTGGGTCATTTTAACGGTCTAGTTGGATAAGCGCATGTAAATCAATATATTTTTTGTCATAGCTACCTGTATTTTAATTTCCAAGGCCTTATAAGATCACAGTAAAACAATAGGCTATGTTGTCAAGATAACTGATTTTCATTTTTTTTTATAAATTCTTTCGAATACGTATATTACCATAAAATAGGCACTAAATTGAGCATTACTCCGAAACAGGTCAACCGATTTTATCCATTATGAATAGACGTCTTCCCATGGACATTATAAATGTGTATACCAACTTTCATAAAAATTCGGTAAAGCGTATTTGAGTTACCGCGTCTTTAAAATATACACTAAATTGGGTTTTACTCCGGTACCGGTCTACCGATTTGGTCCAATATCAGTAGACGTCTTTCCACGTACATTATAAATGGGTATACATCATTTCAGGAAAATCCAATAAAGCATATTTGAGTTATCGCGACTTCTTATATATTAACATAAAAACACTAAATTGGGCATTATTCCGGTACTGGCCAACCGATTTGGTCCAATATCAATAAACGTCTTCCCATGGACATTATAAATGCGTATACGAAGTTTCATAAATATCCGATAAAGCGTATTTGAGTTATTGCGCCTTTAAAGTAGACACTAAATTGGGTTTTACTCCGGTACCGGTCAACAGATTAGGTTCAAATTCAATAGGGCACTTCTCATGGACGTCATAAATGGGTATACCAAGTTTCATGGAAATCCGATACAGCGTATTTGAGTGATGGCGCCTTTCTATTAGACGCCAAAATCTATTAAAATAGGCACTAAATTGGGCATTACTCCGGTACCGGTGAACCTATTTGGTTCAATATCAATAGAGTTCTTCCCATGGACATTATAAATGTGTTTTCCAAGTTTCATGAAAATCCGAAAAAGCGTATTTGAGTTATGGTGCGTACAGACACACGGACAGACAGACGGACAGACGGACAGACAGACGGACAGACGGACAGACAGACGGACAGACATTTTTTCGTCCACCACACAATCTCATAAAGTACCATACTGGCACTTAATAAATCAATGTGCATTCAGAAAAATTATTAAGGAAATATGTTTTAAAAATTGGTGTAGTCCTGGCTCTTTTGGGACGAGAAGGTCCAGCTTCTGGCTGCACCTCCACAACTCTGGAGAGAGCAATGACACTCTGAATTCATTTTCGCTTTTTTCGTCACTTATCCCCTTCCTGCAATGACCGATTCAATTGCATTGTGTTTAGGAATTTATACAATAATGAAACAGCAGCATGCAACAATAAACATTAATGAATTTTAATATTACAGTAGTTGCACTCTACCGCCTAGTTTATTAAAACCTATTTTAATAACCTTAAACTGTCCATTCGCGTTGTAGAATATTTCATGATCCTCTTTTTACGTAATAGGTGGTCAAAATCTCAATAAACCTAATGGAGTTTGTAATGAATCTGTTATTACGTACAGAACCGCACAAGCAACAGAAGATGATGTCGCTTTCTGACGAACACGTCTTTCTCAGATACTTCGCAGCAGCGAGAGCTTGTTAAATGAGGTTTGTATGCCATAAAAGTTCTTGCCCTGAGGCCGGTTTGATAGATTTATGTTATAGTGGTGTCCATTTCAAGCACTAAGCATGATGCAGTATTGTTCTTATACGCGATATCCGATTCGCTAGATTCGTCTTCTGGACCTTCTTTATTGACCACTTGCAGCTGTAGTAAATTAACTTTCAACACATTTATTGATGGAAGGGGCGAGGCAGAAATAGCGCCTGAGGTAGCTTCTTGAATCTACTTCTGAAGTACGGAAACACACATACACATGACCGACTTCGTCTCTTCTTTACCAAGCGTGTGTATTACTGTGTGTTAAGAAATAAAGGTTCCCTTGTGGCATAATAAATAACGTAATGTGATGATGGAAACTTAAATTATGAATTTCTCACCAACCGGTGTAAAAGTCTCACGTGGAACAATTAGTTACATTCTCTTAATCTGGTGTCAAGTTTTATCACTCTGCTGTTACCGACCTCCTCTCTAAATCCTAACCAACTGAAACAACACATTCACCTAATTACTATGTATTATTTTATATAGACTATGTTAGACCTTGAAAGAAATAAGGTGAATTATAAAAAAAATACATAGGTTCAACGGTAGCAGGGTATTGTCAATGTCCAATCGTTATCCACTATATCATTGATTTGAAGTTTATAATAAAAATGGTTCACAAATTTAAATAATGTTATTGCACTGTATTTTATTATGGAAAAGAGGGAGAAATACGCCAGAATAGGAACTACCGGTACACATATTATCGTATAGGGCAGTGGATCCCGGGAGGAACTTGGAAACGATGAAGAGAAGTCCGCGAAGAATCATGTTATAATTTTAACATACTCTTTGTTACTTCCTCGGCCCGTACTATAGGTACTAGCCTATAGGCCCAAAATTCGAAATTGAATTCTAACATAAGACCAGGTTTTGAGGTACCCTGAAAAAAAAACCTATTTTCGGAAACAAGTCTGTGCGAGTGTGTCTGTGAACAGCCTAGCTCCAGAACTGAAAATCGTATGAAAACAAAATGTTATATTTGGGTTAGATTGGCGACGACTTTCTCTTATTTTGAAGGAGACTTTACGTGAAGAAAATTTAGTTTTTCGTGATTTTCTCGAAAACGGCTCTAACGATTTTCTTTTAATTTTGTACGTGGAATGTTTATACCAAACTTTGTTTTTCGAAAAATCTCTGAAGGGTTAGAGGCAAACTTTATTTGGGCAGAGGAAGTTATGTGAGTTTGTCAGATTTTTTTCCGACAGTTTGCATAACGTTGATAGGCATAACGCAACTTCTATCAGGAACATAACTGATTAGATGATAGTTACCTACTCGAGAATGCCGTTTCGAAGCTACTCCTTAAGCTCACATTGCTACCGTGCATCTTCAAACTAAACTTCTTGTTTCGTCTTCCCAGTTGTACCATATTCGATGGCCGCAAATACGGAGCAGTGACTATCTAAATCATTTTTATTTCAGTTCTCAATTAACAACTTCAAACATACCTAATGTTTTTTTTTCTTCTTCTTTAATGTATTTCAGACATTCAGATTTAAATGTGATGATACTGTTTTTTTAATAACGTGCCTCTAAATTACATACATACATACATAGGCTACATACATACATAATACGTACATACATACATACATTCATACATACATACAAAAATACATACAATTTAGAATACATAGTGATAAGTTAGTTGAATCGGCATGTAGTATTACATAAAGTAATGGGGCATGCGTATAATAAAGGAAAGAAAAAATACATACATACATACATATAAATATTGTTTAAAATAACAATGTACAAACTATAATGCATGGGGCTCACAGCAGACAATTTAAGTGAAGCTGAGTGACGAAGTGATGATCTTCGATTACTTAGATGTAAATACTGTATATCATTTGACCTACTCTGTAAAAGTTAACCGCAATACAGAATATCACTCCATGAAAAAGGCAATTTCAAAGCCTTCGAGCAAAAAATTCATTAAAAAAAAAAAATATATCACGAAAGTAATATAAAAACCACTTTTTTAGATTTTAAAATTACGGTGTCCCCCGCCTTAAAATTGGAATTCTAACTTCCGTTTCTAATACTTTATTTCTTCAAATCAAACGCTACGGTTGTTAATTTCACTTAGGTTTTTTCATGGTTTCCCCAGTAGCAAAGGCGAATGCCATTTAGACTTGTACTTAACCAACACCACAATCAAATTAAATATCAGAGAAAATTAACATGCCGTTTCACAGGTACAATAGCAATAGATACACATCAATAGTTAAGTTACACTATCCCAATACGCTATACGAACTCTGCAGTTAACGCGTGTTTAAGGATGAGAAACGTGTTATTTCTTTAGTCACATTAACTATCATTATTGCTATCAGAAAGGAAATATTAAAATTTGTGAGTCTGATTTTAAAGAATTTCTCGGTATTATTATTATTTATCGGTAATTAGAATCATTTTAAAGCCAGCCACACCAAAGCAAAGAAAAGATAGGCTACTGGCTGGCACGGTTTATTCTTTTTCTACATACCTTGTAGATGATGCAGCAAAAACAAGTCTCATTATTACATATCCGCATCATCCCAATCGAGCAGGTTGTTTTCTTTTAGCTGTCGGCGACGGCTTGTGCTTAAGTGTTTTCGTCACTATGCCCCTGCTTCATTTCTCAGACGCGGAAATTATGGTATTGTGGGAGATACTTAAGGTTGTTATCGGGAGTAATTCATGTTTGTTCTAACAAAACTTTTGGCGTTCAGTTAATGGTAATAATATAAAATTAAAACTCAAAAAATTTAACAAGACCTATACTGTATTTGCATGTTATAAGATAATTTATCGTTATTTTGTGTGTGTGTATACACAATCATTAATAGTAGGCCTACATTTCCTTAAGCCTCCCTTATGGGTTGGCTAATAAACAATCAGGCCGACTTTCCTCTTACACCCATCCCCCGGACATCCCAAATTTACCTATATAAACAGAAATCACCACAGCACAATTTTATTGTTCAGTCACTCAGAAGTTTAAATATTCTTGAAATACTTCCGTGTACCTTTTTACTGGGATAACACATGACCAAAAACGATCCGCGCCAGTGTACTTGTATTCTTTTACCTGTCACTGTGGGCTTAATTGTGCATGGAAATGGGTGTTGTATCAGGGGCGTATTCAGGGGGGGGGGCTGAGGGGGCTGCAGCCCCCCCCGAAACGTTAAGGGTATATATATGTGAACAACCACAAAAAGATAAAAAAACGAAGGTTCTAAAATATTAAAATTTTACAAGAAAATTAACTCAGAAGTGGACAAAAATTACAGGATCCTATAACAAGGCTTACTAGAACATAACTAGCAGATAAAAGTATAAACAATTGACCAAGTTAATTTTAAATTAAACGTTTTATAGGAGCATGAAAAAAATTAATTCAGATGCACTTATCACTTCCTAAAGGCATAAAATTTTTCTGGTTTCTCTGACGCCTTTTATTATTTTAATGCATATAATGAACATATTTTTCTACAAAGTAGACTAATTTTATACAGCTAAAGTTATTATTTTTAATGCAATTAATTTTTATATATCGCATATAAAATATCTTGAAATTTGATCAATATTTCATTACAGATTTTCTTTAATTTTATACCTATGGGCATCATTGTAGTCTACTTTATGTATATATGCATGTAAAATTAGTGTAAAAAATTTAAGCCTTCTATCTCTAATGGTTGTGGAGCTACCTAACAATATGTGTGTAAAATAAGAGTTACCGGGAAATTCAATTTTAAGTTAATAGTGAATTTCTCATTTGACCTTTCTAAGGGCGTGGCTCAGAGCATGTAAACATATTTAAATGTCCATTTAAATGCCACAAATAATTTCTAAACCTATATAAACTATATACCAATGGATGCAGAAAATTCAGCACAATTTTAGTGCTATAAACATAAAAACATAAATTTCAAAATAATTCATGTAGGCCTACATATACTCTTAAGTCATGCTAATATGTTGCACATAAGGGCACTTTAATTTCTCAGAAAGTAGACAGTTCAATTGCACATTTTGACTTATAAAAGATGAAATGCGTTATTCTAACGTGTTCAGTATAATTGTGTGTGATAATTAGGGCTCAGAGGTTGATGATATGTCATCTCTTTTCTGAGACAACACAGACAATGCAGGATGTAGTATAAGTTCGTCTTTCGTCAAAACGAACAATAATACCTTACTCATATTTTGCATTTTATTTTCTACCAGTCATTTTTAGGAAATTTTCATTCTTTGTTACATTTTTTCCTATTTTGTCTTCAGAATGAACTTTTCCACCATTGTACACAAAGCAATCTCGTAATCTATATTAATAAAAGGAAGTGTCTGTCCTCCTTCTGTCTGTCCGCGATGCCCAGCGAAATCTACTCAACGCAGAGATCTGAAATTTTATACACAGGTAGACTGAAGGGTCGGAAAATGCACCTCGAAGCCGGAATTTTAATTTTCGCTTTCGTTCGTGAGTTATGAGTGAAAAACTGGTAGAAAACGTGCATTTTTTGCGTTTTCGAAGCATCAGTTTTCAGTTTCATTTCAATGTCATATCAATTACAGTAGGCTTTGGCTATTTTTGTCATAACTTACCTTGGAAATGAAACTTTCGCGTTCGCTTGAATGTTGTAGCTCACGCTGGTCGATTCATTTGTTTTTAATGTCAAGGTATGCAGACATGAAATTTTCAACCTACACCGAAGAGGATTATTATTATTATTATTATTTATTATTATTATTATTATTATTATTATTATTATTATTATTATTATTATTATTATTATTATTATAAGTGAGATAATCAATTTAGGCCTAAATGTGGTCAAACATTGTTCGATTTGGACGAAACTCACTATTACAGGAGTTTTCTGGGCCAAGGAACTCGAATCTGAGGTCGCTTTTATCAGGCGACGCTATCTAATCGTGGTATGTAGTCCACGTGATTTAGGTGTTAATAAATATAATGATTTAACTATTATGCTCTTACTTTTTAATTTTTTAAATAATAATCGCGGGCTAAGCCGCGGGCACTTTCTATCTTATAATAATAAAAGGACGTGTTTGTCTGTCTGTCCGCGATGCCCAGCGAAATCTACTGAACGCAGAGATCTGAATTTTTAAACATAGGTGGACTGAAAGGTGGGCGAATGCACCTTGAAGCCGAATTTTAAATTTTAGCTTTCGTTCGCAAGTTATGAGTGAAAAACTAGCAGAAAACGTGATTTTAGCGCTGCCGAAGCATCAGATTTCAGTAATACATTTCAATGTCAAATCAATTGCTTTGGCTGTTTTTGTCATACCGTGGAAATAAAAGCATCGCGATCGCTACTCACTATACAGGGATTTTCTGGGCCAAGGAACTCGAATCTGAGATCGCTTTTATCAGGCGACGCTATCTAATCGTGGTATGTAGTCCACGTGATTTAGGTGTTAATAAATATAATGATTTAATTATTATGTTCTTAATTTTTTATTTTTTATTTTTGAAATAATTATCGCGGGCGAAGCCGCGGGCACATGCTAGTTCATTAATATAGTAAACATAATACTGAAGTAGTCAAATAACAATCTTAAAATATTGTCCTTTGTTTATTATTATATTAATATGCTACTGTATATTCCCTTTTTTAGATATATATTTAGAAGTCATATTTTACATTTTTCATGTCATTTTTTCATAAATTTAAGGTAATTTATAGGTCGTTTTTAGGCGTTTTTAGATCATCAACTTCTGAACCCTAGTGACAGTAAAGTTAGGATTATCACAGCCCCTCCCGAAAATAAATCTTGGATACGCCCCTGTGTTGTATGGTATCAAATTAAAGCATAAGAAACGTATACTTTCTTTTTTATTTGAGAAAAATTACGAATGTTCACTCTCTGAAAAACTGTGGTAAAAATAAAAGTGAAAAGAAAACTTGTTTTATATTTTTAAAATTTTAAAGGGTTTCCACTGTACTTACCTAAAACATCACTGCAGTACATGGGGATAGGAGCTGAGGCGATTTAGTAAGTGACTGCAGCCGCCATTTTGAACCTCCTCTCCCCCCCTCCAGGGCAAAATTTGCTGTGGCGCTCCTTCAAAAAATACTCTCCTGGAATCAGGGAAGATGTGTGCGAAGTGGGACCCTTTAAAGTAAAAATGTATAGTTCGTAACTTTTTTGTCCTTAACCACCAGACTACATGTGATGAACGCACAGCTACGGCAATCAATTGTGAAATTAATTGCCTTAACAACAGGGAAGAAAAGAGCATTGACTGACATAGTGGAAACTCACTATACTTATTTTATTTTATTTTTTTATTTTTTGCTAGGGAACTCGAATCTGAGGATTTTTCTCCGGTAAAATATACAGGGGATTTTATTATTTTTAAAAATTATCCATTGTTTTATTTGTTTATCCATGATTTGGGTTAGGTTCACGAGTCTGTGGCATGCAGTGACGCAATCAGAATTTTAATCTGGGGGGGGGGTTGAAAAAACTAGGCCTAATAAAATACATGCAGATAAAATTTTTAAAAACCATTTATTATAAGCAATTAAATTTTAAATTTTCTTTACAACTTATTCTTATGCAATGAAGTTATTATCTTATTGCGAACACCGTTAACATTATTATTATTATTATTATCATCATCATCATCATCATCATCATCATTAGGCTATCATTATCGTCATCATCATCTTCATCAGTCAACTTTTGAAATTCACATTTATCGTACCAGTAGGTCTAATCACAACCAAATCTGCTCGCCGATAGAATCGGGTCCAGCGTGTTTTTAAAGTGGTCGTTTAGTTAGAATTAGTTTAATTTTCTCTTATGAATTATTTTCTTAATCTAGAAAATCTAAATCTATTGAATAGTCGGAGCAATTATGTATTCAGTTATGTGGAGATTAGTGTATGAAACATTTAATAATATCCCTAAATCCAACCAACCTATAGGATGCACGTTAATTTTTTAATGGTACATACCGGTTTCTTTCGTCAACTTAAAAACCTCAATAATACAAATCTTAATTTTCCATCTTTTTTTTCCTGTATGCCCTTCTTCTGTTCCGTCAGATATTTATTGGATGATATCTTTGATCACTATTTCATTCATAATTACTCTCCCATTTTCATCCTCCGTTTTGTTTCTTTAACATTCTCATGGCATTGTTCTCACCTTTAATAATCACTTGAACATAGTATTTTAAGTTTATGGCCCATGATTTGGCTGACTGTAATAGTTGTATTGATTTATGCTCCAAGATAAGACTTGGAACAATATTACCTGGAAAGGGAAGTTCGGTACTTTCATTTTTTAGTGTTTCCACTAAGTAGTTCTGTTAATGGGAAATTGTTAAATAAAAAAAGTACGTTGGCTGTACGTTCTCAACTGTTTTGCTGCGTTAATTTAACCTAAGAACTACGGAATTCAAATGAACTTTCCACGTTTGAATTTTGTATTCGTTCGCGATTAATATGGGTTTCCTGACTCAATTTTTCACCTGGAGATAACTTAAAGCAAAGTAAAAGTAGAACATGAAATGAATGTACAAATTGTAAATATGTAAATTTTAACAAATATGTGTAAATGATTTGTATGTTATACAGTACATCTTTCTTTCTCTGGTACAGTTAACTTATCCAAGACAGTATTGGTTGTACTGGGGTCTCTGTATGAGCAAGCGCTCTCTATTATCGTTCACAAATGGACGTTCTAATTCTTATACGCAACAATATAACGTACCTGTTCTACTCGTTATTAGTGTTATGGTACAGATTTGGATTAAGTTATAACTGGGACGCTAGGACCTGAACCAAACACGCGAGATAGCTTATCGTCCGCCGGTAGCAATGGAGTAGGAGCTGAAGAGAATGCATATAAGTTACTATACTATTCATGCCAAACTATGTGGTTCTTAATAGCCCATACCTATTGAAAACAAAAATAAAGTGAATAAAGTGTTTCATTTTTTAGTTATGAAATATTATGTAAGTAATGGTATGTAACTCACAGAATATCGCTGTTCGGACTGCAAAGCTTCAACGCCAGACTTCGTACCGGCGTCCTCGTCATCATCATCATCATCATCACCATCGTCATCTGCGTCACTGTCATCTACCACTTGAATTACCAGCTGTTCTGTTACTGCATCAATGACCGGTTCTTGGACAATGTACGTTTCTTCAATGTCTCGAACATGTCGGCATCTTGAAATCCAGTCTTCGGATGTCATTTCTCTTCTACAAATCTCATTGCAGAGTCAAAGTAAAATTTACATTTTTCTTTTCGGCGTGTTCTTTGAGTGACTTCCAAATTAATTCTATGTGGTTTAGGTCGGGGTGGTAAGGTGGAAGCCGTAGAACGGAATATCCATGTTGAGAAAGAAGGGCGTCAATTTTGAATGTTTTGAAAGCGGGCTTTCTGAGTTTAATCAGTGAATATAATTCTGGTTTTAGTATTTTCGAGTGAAATGGAATGCCACGTAGTGTAAGCCAATCCAGCATGATTGCTTTCCTGCATGAGGAATTTGGAGCGGGGTGAAGTTCTACGTTGTGGTATGGTGCTTTATCGATTACTAGAACAGAGTTTTGGGGAAGGTTGAGTATTAATTTAGTCGTAAGCCATTTTATATAATTGACCAAATTCATGTCATCGTGGCAATCTGATTTTGTACCCGACTTATGCTGGGTTTCCGAAACGTAAGATATCTTCTAGATGGCATTATTCAATCCGTAAGCGTTTCTGAAATGTTCGATGGCGGCTAATCGTTCGATATAACGCCCGACAAACTATCGCACCACAAATCGCTAGATATCTGGCGAAACGGTAGATAAACACGCAACATGGCGGAAATGCGAAACATTTATGTTGATGTATGTTTCGTTATTATGTTAGCACTTTATCTTACATGATGTTACTAGCTTGTTATGGTATTAAACTGAAAAGTAGTAATGAAGCTGGCATTGGTTATTAATTTGTGTGTGAAATAATTCATAATACTGTACTAGAAAAATTGTATATTATCGGTTAGATGAACTTTGTTATAGCCTAGGCTATTAATGTATCAATCGTTTATTTGTATTCATTTCATTTTCTGTTGTAAGTTAATAATTTTAGGAAAACATCGCGAATATTAATTCACATAATATTTTCTTGCTGGTCATCTTCAATGCCAGATCGTATAAGACCTAGGTCTATACAGAAGAAAATATTCCCTGAAAGAAATACAGCAATCCTTTCAAGAAGTAGCCTACGATGATATTCAGATTCGGAAAAAATGTAGCTTAAGTATATTAATTTTGTTTTCTGATGCAACACTTTATGAAGAAAATATTGCCTGTTTACAGCACGAATGTTAATACATAATCATCATCTTTCTCGTCATCTTCATCCTGAGGCAATAATTAGGCCTAGAGATGTGTAAAGCAAAAGTATTCCCTGAAAGAATTAGATCTTTGACGATATTGAGTTTCGGAAAGAATCAGGCTGTCAAAGCAATGACCTATGGATAAATAGGCCATCATATTAAATAAGGAACAACTGCTAGCATGCCTTTTTCAGCGTTAAATAGCCCATCATTAGAATTGGGAACAACCATCGAAGCATTCCTTTCTGTGCTATAACTTAATTAATGTGTTACGTTTTACGCATTATGTTGTCAGATTGTGATGGGTGACATTTTCTCTAATGCACAAGTCTCGAAGTCGAAATTACCGTAGTTTCTCTCACATTTTACATTCATTTTAACAGAGAAACAGCAGACAAGAAAAAAGCAGAAAGAAAATTCAGCCATTTTGAATAGAATAGCAAGAAGCGCTCCGATTGGTTGCTACTCAATCACGGCGAACTTGATATTACAGTAAGCACCGTGTCTCCATCTATTGACAAAGTGCTCAAATCATTTATCTGGCATTAGCTGTTTACTGAGCAAATTCCCTTTCGGAAATGGGAAGGTGTTTATAGAGTCTATAAATGTATAGAACCATTACCTGTCTAGAAGATATCTGGAGCTTTTATGCAACCGGGCCTTAAACATTAGAAGTGCATTGGGCACAAAACCGTCTTCACCACCTGCATACACAATTATAGCCCGTTGTCCCTTCGAAACCGGAGGTAGCAGTACTGTGCTACTGTTGTCACTCCATGCGTGTTTTTTGGTGTGCAATGAATGAGTTTAGGCCTCGTCCATGTAGATGATTGGACGCCCTCCTTCGCTGTACGTTGTACAATAAAATTGCGTAAGTACTTCAGACCTAAATTACGGATGTCCATTTTCTCAATTAATGTCTTCCGGTTATTCACTGTTTTCCTCCACCTGAAATGTAAATCATTTAACACTTGCCTTAAAGCCCATATACCTCCATAAAATTATTTTTTTTCTTTAGGATAGGTAACAGTGTTTTTAAAGTTGGCCTTTCCTCATTTGTTTTGTGAAATTCATTCACCGACCTTTTAATTGCACACTTATCAAAATCATCTAAGCTTGTTTTCACTTTCTTGGTCTTTTTTGTGTGGAGTGCTAAATCTCGTTCCATATTGAACACATTTCTCACCTTCTTTTACAATTATTCTCTTAATGCTGCTGAATGAAATTTCTATGGCATCAGAAACATGCTGCTGAATTGCATATTTAGGGTCACCTTGGTGCACCTGTTTGAAATACCACAACCATTCCACACTATTTCCCTACTCTGACTGTGAATCACTTTACTACCACCAACCTCTTTGCTAGAATAACTACATTCGCCTTCCATTGCTCTTATTAACGTATCACACTTCACTATTGAATGCTGTGAGTCTAATTAAGATTTTTTACACGGTCTGTACAGTATGAACTGGCAGGGAACATAATGTGCTATGGAGGTCAGGCAGGTCTAGATTACGTGATCATAGAGTGCTGTGCATCCGTTTGTTTGGCTCAAATCTTACCCATCGAGTTATACAAACCTATTGATAACATTACGTCTGGTTTATATATATATGACATCAAATTGTAAATACATATATACATATAAACACACTTTCGATTTGGCTTGGTTGCAAGATTCACACTTTTTTTGTTTGTTATGAAAACATGTGACAGCAGAACTCTCTAACTCTGCCTATATCACACTTCTTTTGTCACACTTCTATGTTGTTATGTAAACATTTGAAAACAGAACTCTCAAGTTGTGCCTCATTTAACATTTCCGACTTTTTCTGTGGATTTTCCAAAAATGTTCTTTCATACAGACCATGTCCTGACTTACGAACAAAAAAACTAAAAAAAAAAAAAAAAATCAGCCAAATCGGTGTAGCCGTTCTCAAGTGATGCAGCAACATACATGTGGCAATTGATTGTTACTTATGTAGATAAACGTCATATTATATGACTTGAGTTCTATTGATATCAGCATTATTCTATAACTCTCTGCTTTGGCTTCCGCCTCCTCTCCGCGTGCTTAACTATGTGGATTGTATTATGCATTATTTAGACCAGTGTTTTTCAACCTTTTTCATGACACGACCCCCCCTAGTATCAAAAAATATTTCGCGACCCCCCAACCCCTTTTTCCATGTATGTTAAAAATATGTAATACTTACAACAATTTTAGGCGTTTGCGTTATTTGCGCCATCTGTTGGTAACACTAGGAACTAGTGCAGGTTCCGGATGTTAGCAACAGATGGCGCTGGTAGTCCACGAAAGATCTACAAGTTTCGAGACGTTTCTTTACGCTTCGAGATAATTCTCGCTAGAATGCGCTGGCCTATAAATACGGCGGTCAACCGCGGCCATGGCAGTTTGATGCAAGACAGCGAAGGAAGTCGAATCAGAAGCAATCCCGATAAGTGAAAACGATTCAGAAGTGTAAATTCGGTGTTATGTGGACTGTAAGGTGCCTTGGAGTTGGAGTAATTATAGACTGATTTGTGAGCGTAAGTCACGCGTGGTCATGTCTGCTGTTTAGTTGTTTGAAGAGCGCGAACCACTTGTTTTACGGTACGTATTTATTTGAGTTGTTATAATTGAAAATGGATAAATTCCTGAAAAGATCATCAGAACCATCAACGTCTAGCGGGAGTAGTGGAATAAAGAAAAAACTTCTTTATGACGACAATTATTTAAAATTTGGGTTTACTGCAGTGGCGGCTCGTAGCCGAAAAATTAGGTGAAGAGAAAAAATGTCACATGCTTATGTTAAAAACTGAACTCACCTATGTCTTGTATGCACGTTTTCATTGTACTGCGCCGTGTACAATCTGGCATTTTTCTGCAGAGCTTCTGAAATTGTATTTAGATTTTTCTCTAAAGTTTTCAAATCTACCTGACACTTGATGTGCTCTGCCGAATCTGAGTGTTTACGTAACGATCGTGTCATATTCAATAAGCCAGCATATCCTTCTCTATTCCAAACGTTGCTTTTATTGCTAAGAAGCAAGCATGGCCAACAAAACAATTTCTGCAGAGCTGGAGAAGAGCACAACCATGGAAATTCTTTAAACCACGAAGGTTTGAAAGTAATATTGTAGCATTTACCTATATTTTTCACTTCTTTTGTACCACGTAACCCTAGAATTTCGGTGGGACGTCCACATTTTAAAAGTTCCTTTTTGTCAGGTTCCATCGACAAAATGGCGTCTCCAATAACACGCACACGATATCATATTGAGGATTCATGGCCGAAACAGTTGTTCCTCAAAGCCACGGTGTGGGATACTGCCAACGACAATGCCTGTACACGTGCGGCCTCTGAAAATATCACGTGACTTCTTTACAGAGAAGTCTGGTGGAGACTGAGATAACTGTTGGACAGCTTCACGGGTAGTCTGATCCCCTCAGCAAGAGGACAGTGGGATAAGCGAGAAAATTGCTGGTTTCCATGAGCCCACGCCCTCATTTTTAGTGGAACAGACTACCCATGCATCTGGTAAGGCTTCAGCTTCAATGCTAGGAGGACAGAGGACTTGGGAGCACACTGCCTCCTAGCGTTGACACCAGTCGTGGCGGGAAATTCAAAATTGTAGAAATACATTATAGTAAAAACGAACATTCGTGATATGGAAAATAAACTTTAAAAATACGTATTGTGAAGGAAAAATACTGGTGAAGTGCTACTTCACCTACTTCCCCTGAATAGCCGCCACTGGGGTACATCTTTGTCTTGTTCTGAATTGAATAAAGTGGGTCTTTTCAATATTAAGCGTCATTTTATTAGCTTGGAACCATATATTTAATTCGTGAAAGGCCTTTGTAGCTACTCTTGCCAATTGTTCCTGGGATTTTCCTGTTACAAATACACTAGTGTCATCCGCAAAAAGCAATACCTTTGTTTCGTCACTTAAGTCATGTGGCAAGTCATTGATGAAAATTAAAAATAGCAAAGGTCCTAGTATTGATCCCTGTGGTACTCCACTTCTAACTACTCTTAGATTAGATTTGTTTCCATTTATTACAACATTTTGGGTTCTATCAGACAGGTATGATTTGAACCATTTCAGTGTTAAATTATCCATTCCATAATGTTCCAATTTTTCAATTATTAGTTCATGATTTATACAGTCGAATGCTTTAGCTAAGTCACAGAAAATTCCCAATGTATATTTCTTTTTATCTAGTGCTTCCAGTATTTCTGTGGTGAGTTTAAATGTAGCATTTTCAGTGGACATGCCACTTCTGAAACCAAATTGTGATGGTGTAAGAATATTATTCAAATTAAGATAGTAAACTATGCGGTTATATACAACTTTTTCGAATACAGTTAATGTAGTTAAAGAGTGGATATTTTATCATTAGTACAATAATGGGAACTCTTACTTCATGTGTCTTGTATTAGAAGTTGTATTTTCTTTATCAAGCTATATAAAAAATTATATTTTCCATTTTTCATTTCAGGAGAAGCCAGAGTGGCTGCTCGCATCCAGACACTGCCTGAATGCTGTGAGCTATGGTGATCGTCACTAGGGTTAGTATTCACATGAAAACTGAAGTGATGATAATGTGAACTACTTTCTAAATTCAAAATTTAAAACTAATTAAAAAAACAAAAGCTTGTTTCAACTTAAAAATCATAATTTTAAAATATGAGTATGGGTCTTCCAGTTTTTGCATACTTCTTATATTCACACTGAGCTAAGAACAGTGAAGATAGTTTTTACTGGTACCAGTCCTAACAAGTTAAGTTTCCAGTTGGAACGTTAGTAGGTCTATGCATTCATACAATAACTTACTAGGATTAAGCTTAACTTATTTTAGTTTCATCTAGTAATAGCAATGTTTAAACCTAAGTTTTCTGTATATTATCTCTACATATATAATGAATAATTATCATCTTATAATTAATGTACACCCTGGGGTTTTGAATCTCAAGGTTTGTCTAAAAAAAAAGTGCACTGAATGATACAGATGTAGGCCTATACAATTTACAGTGTCTAAACACGTTTTGTATTAATGGCATAATTCAAACTCAACACAATAAAAAAGGAGCTTTTACAATTTGAGAAATCAAAAGCAGGGACCTGACTGCAGTCCTGTAGGAAAATTTGAATAGGGAGAATTTTTTTACAGGAATGTTTAGTAGGTGTCCTAGTAGGTATTGTGAGCTTGGGTGGACATCCGCCACCTGGTACATTTTCCAGCTATGACTTCATCAAAGATGGCAGTTGCTCGATCACAAAACTGCTCATATCTATGTTAATACTTGATTGATTTTCATGCAAATTGAGTCAGTATGTTGTAATTACTATTTGTAAGGTGTATAGTAATGTGTTTTAACTGTCACTTGAAATAAGTACACGAAAATTTAAAAAATGAAGTGATTCATCATCATCATAGCCTTGCGTAATAAGCTTTAAGCAGTCTCCTAACGAAGTCCCGATTCTCAGTCATTTTAAGACTGATTCATACATGATTGGTGCCTTCGATAACTTTGTCCATGAGGAATCTACCTTATCTGGTACAGAAGTTTCTCATGACACTGTGTGTGTACTTCTTCAAGACAACCCACTAGATATACCCTTTAAACCATACATATCAACGATTGGTATCACACGAGGTTTGAAAGCGATTCAAGAGCTTTTTCCATGCCAAAAGGTACAATCATATTACTAACCAGCAAAGAGCATCCTGATCTCCCAAGCATTCACAAAGTTTACTCCTTTTTTTTTTTTTTTTTTTTTTTTTCTTTTTCTTTTTTCTTTTTTCCCCAATGAATGTGGATGGGAAGAAGCAATACGAAAATTCAGACATGTTATGGCACACTTCAAGAACTGCACGACCTCTTCTGCACAGTTCCGACGTTGATACAAATTACGAGTTTTCTACTCCAGAAAAAAACCTTATACAGCTTGTACCATCATGGAGTGCTTCCAATGCACTTAGTTCAAAAGAGGATCTACAGCAGAAACAAGTTGGATTTTGCCTGTTATTTCAAACCCAGTAACTCAGCATGCGACTGTTTACATAGCTTTATTGAATTTCAATAGTATCCTCGACCATTTGGGCCAAAACTACCTTCCAGTAGCCTGTGACGAAGGTGTTTACGCTATTGCACGCTAAGTCCAGCTAAGCAATCCAGATAAGTTTTCATATATTGCACTGGTGTTGGGAGCATTTCATATGACTAAAATTGTGGTTTGTTGTTTAGATAAATATCTTCATGGAAAGGAATACCCAATGTGTTCATTAAATGCTCAGTGTTTGTGGTAAATGTAGTAGAGTCGGTTAAAATGGGAACAACTATGTGAGGGGAGTAAAAGGAATGTTTAGGTTGATGGTGAAATCATTTTTGGGAGAACATTCCATTGAGTCTTATGCATCTGAGTTTGAAAAGTTACTTCACATCCAGCAGAATATTTATTTGGCATGGGAAAAAACAGAACATATGGATGTAGATGTCAATGTAGAGAAACTCCTCACAGACTATGAGAAATTTTTTGGCTGTGGAAGGCAAACATCAGAAAAATGTTTGTACTGGGACAATTTTCTCAAACTGCTCCAGCTTCTTAGAAATTTTATTCGTTCCAATAGACAAGGTCTCTGGGAACTGCATCTCGACACATTACAGAAACTTCAATCAATATTTGCCTTCTTTGATTGTATTAACTATCAGAGATGGTCTTTGTTATATCTGGAAGACATGATAAGACTACCCAAGACAGCCCCAGAGGTGCTTGAAAATAATGTTCATGAAAGGGAAGCGGTATGATCATATTTTCAAATGTTGCTGAAGATATGGCATTGGAATAAACCATTAATAGATCACAATAGAGCTCATCTGGCATCGTAGGGCTTACTAAACAAAAACAGTTTGTAGTAGAATGAGAGGTAACACATCATGAGCGTGTGGTGATATCAAATTTATTTCGGGAAGTAACAGACTCCATTGCTTTTGTCGAAGGTTTGAACATCCACCATGAGTTTTCTAAGAAGCAAACCCAGAGCTTAGATGTAAAGGTGTCTTCAATTTTGAAATATATTTTTCAAAAGGTAACCCGTTGGATATGCTTCCTAATCCATTACACAATCTACTGACAAATGCACACAAAGATACAAAGGAAAAGATAGTAAATGTGTTTAAGACCAGTGACAACTGCTCAAAACACGGTACGAAGTCAAAGTAATAAGAATCTCAAGTACCATCCACAAAGACGTTCTACCAACATTTCATAGCACTAAAACATCAAGCGCAGATTATCAGATTAGACTATACGAGTAAGATTATCACAAAAAGAGCAGATCCTCGTAGTGCATAGTGCATATCTGGAACACTTTGGCGTATCATTTGACTGGGATGACATAGAACAAAGCCTTAAATTTGCAGAATACTTAGTGCTGTTCTTACGAAAAGGGTCATCTTGTTAATCTTCAGATGATCTTAGATTGTGCTTTGTCATTATGCGAAGAATATAGACATTGAAGATTTGCCACCTACAAGTAAAAGTGCTAAAGGCCGTTTGTTGAGATCATATTTCTACATATACCTTCAGTGACAATGTATTGTTGATGTGCTTATTAGCTTAGATCTATGTGAATTTTGTTTTGCAGTGTTAGAAGATGATTTGATTCCAGAAAAGAACTTAAATCTCCCACTGATTTTATTGGAGCATGTAGGGCCTAACTGTTTAAAATGTGCCATTTCCTCTTGCATTTGTAGGGAAAATGAAGTAACCTGTTGCACCTACTATAAGTGTGGTAGTAAGGGATTAGACTCAACTTTCTTTTCAGATAATCTGAACATGTTTCAATATAATCAGTTAATCACTGTTTGTATCCATGATATTATGTATTTATGTAGCATAAGAAAATAAAAAAAAAATAACAAAACTACAATTTTTAAAGGAAAAATAAAATTACATTTTTAAAAAATGTTGTTTATTTATTTACTGTGACAGTCCAAAAACATTGGTAGGCCTATATACCTTGAAAATAGTAATTACAACACACTGACTCAATTTGCATGAAAATTGATCAAGTATTAACAGAGATGAGCAATTTTGTGATCAAGCGGCTGCCATCTTTGATGACATCATAGCTGGAAAATGTACCAGGTGGTGGATGTCCACCCAAGCTCAAAATACTTACTAGGACACCTACTAAACATTCCTGTAAAAAAATTCTCCCTACTCAAATTTTCCTACAGGACTGCAGTCTGGTCCAGGACTAAAAAGTAGAATTGTGTTAATGTTTGCGTGAGGAGTGGAATATTACGCTGTCTTTAAAATGTTTTAGATTAGATACATATCCCAGTGAAACTAGAAATAAAGCATACCTATGTCAAGGAAGTAACTGTAAAAGAAAATTATCACCTATGTGTTGAAATATTCTTTCCTACCAAACAACAAGTTCTAGAACAACCATTCTCTGCTTATTTAAAACTGCAGAGTGCACTTGCAAAGCATAAAAAAATTCAACTAAATCTGACTGTTAACACTTGAGTTATGGCTTCTTGAACAAACGCTATATTTTATATCATTTTGCTAGCGGTAACTATCTGTTTAATGCAAATCACGCCCCTATCATTAGTTTGCCCTTCCTATTACCAATCCAGCTTACTAAACCAGATGTATGCTTTTCAGGAGTTCTGCTTGTGAAAGGTGTCTAGACTTCTCATTGTTCTCATCAGGAGTCCCACACAAAGCACAAATTCAAACTAAAGTATCTTCACAATAGGCCTCCCATAGCATATCATGGGTTTCTCAGGTTTACAAAGTTTTAACACAAATTGAGGTGATTACTGTTTGTTCTAAATCATGGGACCACCTTGACAGGATATTATAAAAGTACGGTACATACAGCGGACATTACAGCATTGATAGCTTGATGCAATTTACAAGTTGACTGATGCCTAAAGGACCTTAGCATTGAACACTGCAATTGAAATAATGAGTTAGCGCAGAGAACAGTTAATTTTGAGACACCTCGTAAACTATAAATCAAACCAGAATTGTGTTAGGGCAAGTCAATGATTGTTTACATGATACTAAAATAGTATGTGATGCAATGAACCTATAATAGAATTTGTTAAGACACCAGTATGTTTTTGTGATATGAGCAAAGTGAGTTTAATAATTTTCAAACAAGTGTTAAACAAAACACTTGGTTTTGTTCGACCATATTTAAAGGTTTCAGTTTTGGATTTTTAGAATACTTCGTAATAGATGTTAGTTCTTGTTAGCTATTAACTGTTAGTACTTCTTGTCTTTTCTGATAGATGGCAGGCCACAAGGCATGCAGGCTGCATGGCTTCTATTGAACTTTGACATCAAACAATGCACATTAATATCACATGATATTATCTCAGTTTAGTGCAATAAGAATTAACACAGACATAATGATTTTATTTGAAATACAGGCTTTTTACTACACAGTCCATTTGCTGATCTCAAGGTTTCAAGAACGTTCCTTGTTCAGTAATAATTGATACCATAGCTGTGTTATAATGAATAATCTATATTGTAATGGATATCATTATGATGCCGTTACACCACATGTAGTAAGCATATTATAGTATGGTTGTACAAAAAGTAAATTTTAATAATAAATCATGTAAAATAAATTCTGACTATACTAAGAATAAGATGTCTTCACGTATGTGGAGTGCATTATGATGAAAGGTTGACTTGACTTGACTTGACATGACAGGTCATGGAAACAAACACACTGAGTTTTTTTTCTTTCCTAAATGCATACAATGATCTCCAAAGTAGAGAGAAGTTGTAATATGGAAATTTGATGGAACACAATTGCAGGATGAGACTCATCAATATCCTGACACAGTTCATCATGAATTTCACCTTGATGCAAGAGTTATGAGGTGAGATATTTTAATGCCTGTGTCTGTGTTAAATCCAATATGTTGGAGTCTTATTTCACTGGATTGTCTAATATATGTTATTCGTACTCAATTTATTAATATTGTTTGTGTGCTAGAGGAGGATTAGCATGTGCTTTAATCAAGCATGATCTGAATTTTAACAGTTTATGTTCACATTATTATTAAAAAGATACAAAAGATTACTTCCTTTTGTTTTTCGAGAATGTTTCTAAAAAAAATATAGCCTATATATATATATTGAGCTTGAAGAGTAAGACCTACCTGTTTGGAGCATGTTCCACATATAGGCCTACATTTAATAATGTCAGTGAGAGAGTCTGATATACAGTGAAACCTTGGCAAGATGCTTTTCAAGGGGTCACTTAAAAATAGCGTACTACACTGGATCGCGTATTAGCGAGAGTGGGGCATTTTTAGATTTTAAAAATTTCAACACCAAGATATGAATCAAAATAAACATTTTTTAAATCAAATTAAGGATTAAATACAGTAATTACGTTGAATTTTCTTTCCTTTCAGAAAAAAGTAAGAACAAATACAATACAGTAGGCTACTGCAGTACAATTCGTAAACAGATTAACGATTTTTCACTATTGTTCTAAGCGTCGAAGAAGGCATTCATAATGATTCCACCAACTGTTTCTGATTTATACTGGTGTTTCCATCATGTTTACGGAGAAACTTCTAATTCCTCCGATATCGATAAAGCTTTCCATTTCACTCTTTTGCTCATGTTGGCACTAACGTATTACTTCACACTTCTACACAAGATCAAGTCACAATGAGCTTTAAAACTGGCAGCAAGGAGGACCGTGGAGGACTGAATCCATGCTATGAATAGTCTTGCAGATACTCAAAGAGTTGCATTCCATTCTATTGAAAGTGCGGGCACTAATGGTAAATGTGCTGCGGGTGCTAATGGTAAATGTAGAAGTCTGGAAAATATTTTATCATTATCCTTACAAGCATGATAGTTTAGAATTTTCAATTTTCAGCAGACGAAAGAGTGTATTAAATGGGATGATGAGCGTATCAAGAGGTGGATTTTATATAGTTTTATATAGTGATATGAAGCGTATAATGTTGCAATCCCTTCAAATTTAATTTTTCCATATTGCAGCAACAGTGGCGGTTATTCAGGGGAAGTAGGTGAAGTGCTACTTCACTTACGCATGCGCTCTTCATACGGTGCAATGCAATTCAATGGTAGGCTTCCATTCCAGGCAATCTACCCTTACCGGTGTCAGGCGTCTTCCTAGTTAGGCCGCTCTCTAGCTCTTCACCTAACTTCCCAGCCACGAGCCGCGCCTGTGCAGCAATTAATCCCATTTGCAGAAAATAATTAATCATGACCTATTTTAAAGAAATGAATATCCCTCTTCAAGTTATTGAAAAGACTAGTAATGAACTAATAATGAAAAATCCTTTGCTGTGATAAGTTGCTGTGTTGTATTGGCATATGTGTGTTTTCTCAAAAACATTAAAATATATAGGCCTAGTTTATAGATTGATTATTTTCAATGCCGAAATAGTTATTAATTGTCAGAATAGTAGACTACTTTATGAGATTGTGTGGTGGACAGGAAATGTCTATCCATCCATGTGCCATGCCCATAACTCGATTACGCTTTATCAAATTTTCATGGAACTTAATACAGGCATTTGTAATGTTCAAGGGACAAAGCCTATTGATTTTGGGCCAAATAGGTTCACTGGTGCCAGAAGAAATCCCAGTTTAGCATATATGTTATGGTAATATATTATACAGAATTTATCAAATGCAAAACAGTTCTCTTTACAACATATTGTTTTACTTTGTTCATATACGGCTTTGGAAGTTGCAATACAGTTAGCTCTGACAAGTAACACTGCCCACATACTCCTTCACATATGCTTATCAAACTTTAGATCTTTGTTCTTCCATAAGCCCTGCTTAATGAATCGATCTGGAGCTTAACTCTGATATTGATTACAAAAATAACTTATTTTATTCATATCATAACTGCAATTAACAACATTGTTTCAAATAAATCATGTTAAATTTTATCTAATCATGTAATTTTATTGTATTACTTTATATGAATCAATTTATATGTTATGTTTATGATTAAAAAGTTTATGTAAGCAGTGGCGTAACTAGACCATTTGGGGCCCGGGGTGGATTTATTTTTGAGGCCCCCTCCCTCCAGCAAAAGCTACCAACACGACTATTTTTAACTTCTTTTCTACTGCTAGCTTTTTTGTCTTTCAGATAGTCTCCATGGGCTAATCTATACGAAAAAATTATAGACAGAATAAGGGAGCGAACTCATGCAGTATTTATATTAGTCCAATAATATTAAGTTAACTGATAGCAAAATATAAATGTGTGCATAATTACAAAGTAATGAAAAAAAAAAAGTTATATTTAAATATGACAAAGTTAACAAAAATCTAAGGTAACAAACAACAGTTTTAATTTATTCGGAGAGTCCGATAATAAATTAGCAAAATCTGGATTATATTAATTCAGATCATGTAGGCCTAATAGTCACGTTTAAAATTGTCTTTGTATAGCTTTTACATTAGAAAACTGTCTAATTGTCTCATGAAAGTTTATTTTCATAGCCAAATTGTTCTCGATGTATAACATAACGCTCATTGTTGAGCGCAAATAGTTTTATATTAATTTCAGTTTTGAAAAACTTCTTTCACAAGTTTCAAGTGAAATGTAAATAGTTAAAAACAACTTTTCTCCTGATTTCTGAGTTGAATCAAAAGGGCCTTGTTTGTTTTGGAAAAATTCACTGCCTCGTTTTACAAAAACAGGTGGAACATTAATTTTTATATTAGGGTGGGACATCAATGGGGGCCCCCATAGTAAGTGGGGCCCGGGGCAGACCTCCCCCATCCCCCCACCCTAGGAACGCCACTGTATGTAAGTATACTGAGTCCACAGAGGCTACTTCCGATGGGAGACAGTTTTGAAAAAAGAAATAAAAATAGAATTTTATATATATATATATTCTTCTATGACTCACCCCTTTTATATAAATTTTTTAATGTAGGGCCTATGGAACAAGATCCACTATTTTTAGGAAAGAGAAAAAGATTAACCTACTTTATTGAATACTTTATTAATTCTTCGAGCTATATGAATATTCCTCCACCTCAAAATTGAAGTTATCTAAATCAGGTCTTCCATGATATTTTTGCTCTTTAAGTGAATGAGCTTGTTCCTGCATGTTTGTATATATGTTCTCCTAACTTTGCAGTTCAGAGTAGAACAATTCTGTTTTCGTAACATTCCCTTCAGTTGATGCATACCTCTACTACTTATATTACATACGTTAAAGAATTAAAGACTGCCGGCATGATCTTGTGATTAGTGTCGCTGACTACAGATCCATTGGCCTGGGTTTGATCCCCAGTACCTCCTTGAATTTTTCTGAGGTAGGGAGGTCCGATAGGAGTGCACTCAGCCTCGTGATTCAAATTGAGGAGCTACTTGATAGGGAAGTAGTGGCTTCGGTCATGGCAACCACCATTAACAGCTGTGGGTGTCGGCATGCTGACCACATGCCCCCCAATCCTGCCATCTGTCTATGGTAGATGACGAAGCGGTCAGGTGGTAGGTCAGGATCTGTGGTAGGAATTATGAAGTTGAAAGGATAACACCACTCAGTCCTGAATGCAGGATGAAAATTTCCCACTAATGAAAAATCTCCACCTTGCTGGGAAGTGAACTTGGGCCATCAGATTAGAAGGCAGGCCTGCTGTCGACTTCCCTATGGTGAAGGATGTTTCAGTTAACTCTGTTTGAGAACTTATTCTTTGTGAACAGTAAATAATATCTAAAGCTCTTCTATCTCAGAAAGGCATTCCTAGTAGATAAAATCACACTAGCAATCAAATCAGCACATTCTTATGAACTTTAATACTGTGATATCTTGTGTTCATCATTCAGAACATGCAGTTTATCTAGAATACAAAAAAAGACAGTGTAGTGGGGATAAAATGCTGTGGGTGTGATAGTATGATAGGGTGTGGTGAGAAATTTGGGAGATTAGGTATTATACAGGGGAAGTGTACAGCAGTCTGTTGTCGTCAGTCAACCTCACAATAAGTTAAACATTATTTGCATAGTGAGTGCTCAGTTTTCCAGAATCTGTGTTTCTCATTGAGTATGAGACGAATCACAATGGTAAGTAATTCAATCCAATTCAAATTTTTATTCACCGTAGGGATACATAATCCATGGCTTCGTCATAACATTACAAAATTACTTTAGAAATTATGTTAGATTTTAAAAACAGGTCCTTTTTCCATTACGTCGTGAATCATAAAACACAGAAATTAAAACATTTATTGCAATGGATCACTCCAAAAAAGTTCTCATAACGTTTCAGCCCCACCACGGGGTCTTCCTCAGATGCAACTGAATACTGCTTCTAGGTTATACATTCAAAACCACACACCCCTTTTATTGACCTCGTTCAAGAATTCACCACCCGGCTCCCATCACAGGCCCCTTGATCGTATTCCACGCTAGGTATAAAGTCAATGGTCCTGCCATACTGCTTTTTCCAGACACTCGGGATATCGAAATCGACCTCATCACCAACAACAACCACCGGGGGGGGGGGAACTTTTATCGTGTCCCCTTTGCTTGCGACCCTTCTAATTATCTTCAGCCATTCCTCACCCAGATCGCCATCGTATCTGTTTAAACTGTTCCTTCCACTCTCAATTATTTTCCTAGCCTCGCAAACCTTCCTCCGGATCTTGTCGCGCTCTATTTTAATGATTTCCATCTCCCCCATGTGGTGCCCCGTATCGATAATGTGCTGGCTTAGGCCTGTAGAGGGTTTTCCTCCCTTTATGTCTCTTTCATGTTCCGCTCTTCTTATTTCAAATGATCTCCCCGTCTCCCCCACATAGATTTTACCGCATTCCTGGCACATAATGGAATATACACCTGGCATCTTCAGCTTATCCCTCTTGTCACCAAGTCGCTTAAAATTCGAAAATATACTTTCAATAGTTCTTTCAGTCTTATACACTATGGCCATGCCGTGTTTGCGGAATACTTTCTGAAATCCTCTGTTTGCCGTGGTTCTGTGGACCATCCCAACATAACCTACCACGTGGTTATTCCCGACATTATCACCTTTGTATCCTATTTTGGCGTGGTCCCAAATTATTTCAATGTTTCTATAGTTGTACCCATTCAGCTCTGCTATCCTAAACACCTCCTCTTTCTCCTTCTTTAAGTCCTCCTGGTTGTTACAAAGTCTAAGTGCTCTATTGGCCATGTTTTTCCATACGTTATTTTTCACCCTGGGGTGGTGAGCGGATTTCCTATGCAAGTACAGGGATCCCGAGTTTGGCTTCCTGTACACGCCCGTGCGGATCCCATTCTCACTAGCCACAATTCTCAAATCCAAATAATTCAGCGTGTTGTTATGCTGCCTCTCAATCGAGAACTTGATTCTATCGTGTTCCCCATTGAAATCCGCCATAGAGCACTTAGACTTTGTAACAACCAGGAGGACTTAAAGAAGGAGAAAGAGGAGGTGTTTAGGATAGCAGAGCTGAATGGGTACAACTATAGAACCATCGAAAGAATTTGGGACCACGCCGAAATAGGATACAAAGGTGATAATGTCGGGAATAACCACGTGGTAGGCTATGTGGGGATGGTCCACAGAACCACGGCAAACAGAGGATTTCAGAAAGTATTCCGCAAACACGGCATGGCCATAGCGTATAAGACTGAAAGAACTATTGAAAGTATATTTTCGAATTTTAAGCGACTTGGTGACAAGAGGGATAAGCTGAAGATGCCAGGTGTATATTCCATTATGTGCCAGGAATGCGGTAAAATCTATGTGGGGGAGACGGGGAGATCATTTGAAATAAGAAGAGCGGAACATGAAAGAGACATAAAGGGAGGAAAACCCTCTACAGGCCTAAGCCAGCACATTATCGATACGGGGCACCACATGGGGGAGATGGAAATCATTAAAATAGAGCGCGACAAGATCCGGAGGAAGGTTTGCGAGGCTAGGAAAATAATTGAGAGTGGAAGGAACAGTTTAAACAGATACGATGGCGATCTGGGTGAGGAATGGCTGAAGATAATTAGAAGGGTCGCAAGCAAAGGGGACACGATAAAAGTTCCCCCCCCCCCCGGTGGTTGTTGTTGGTGATGAGGTCGATTTCGATATCCCGAGTGTCTGGAAAAAGCAGTATGGCAGGACCATTGACTTTATACCTAGCGTGGAATACGATCAAGGGGGCTGTGATGGGAGCCGGGTGGTGAATTCTTGAACGAGGTCAATAAAAGGGGGGTGTGGTTTTGAACGTATAACCTAGAAGCAGTATTCAGTTGCATCTGAGGAAGACCCCGCGGTGGGGCTGAAACGTTATGAGAACTTTTTCGGAGTGATCCATTGCAATAAATGTTTTAATTTCTGTGTTTTATGATGTTAGATTTTAATTTACATTTAAAAGTTAATTAAACACATTTTACAAAACATATCTTACAAGAAGAATACAAAGAGTTGAATTATGAACCTATATTAGCTGTTTCCATGGAGAGAGGCAGGATGACATAAAATCATTTATGTCAAAAAACATATGTTTTATGAGCATTAATTTTAATTTCTTCTTGAATATACTGGTGTTCAAATTTAACAGAGGTGGTTATAACTTATTATACATACAGATGACCATGTGAGAGATGCTGAGTAAGCTTTTGGTGATTCTATGACAATTGGTATGGAGATCATTGGATGTCCTTGTATGTTACCTATGAAGTTCTGAATTTTTTGGAAACAATTCTTGTTTCTATATTTTATAAAATTTAATGTTTCTAGAATAAAAATAGAGGGGACAGGTAGTACATGCATATCTTCAAAAATATGTTTGCTAGGTGATCTAATCAGTACATGCAATATTGTTCATTTTTTCATTTTGAAAATCTTAGATACTTTTGAGGAAGATCCCCAGAAGGGGATTCCGTAGCAGATTAAGGACTCTATACAACTGAAGTAAATTATTCTAAGTGTATGTAAGGAGCACACATTACTCAGTACATGAATTGCAAAGCTGAGTTTATTGAGTCTCCCACCAAGATCAGAAATATAAGCTTCCCATGATAACTGAAAGTCTAAACAAAGACCAAGAAATTTAGTTTCATTTTTTTTTTATAAGAGCAGTGCTGTTAAAATATCATTTTAGATCATAGTTTTGTGCTCGATAAACAGTTTTATCGACATTTAGCTGGAGTTTGTTTTCTGTTAACCAGCTATATAGGCTATTATTTGCTAAATTAACTTGTGTCTGGAGGGATAAAATTTCTGTCAACTGCAAAAATTAAACTTACTGGTTGAGCATAGGGAATGTGCATTGGGAGGTCATTAATGTAGATTAGGAACAATACTAGACCGAGGATCGAGCCTTGGGGGACATCATGTTGAATATTTAGGTAGATGATTGTGCTGATGGCCGAGTGCAACAACCTCGGTATTCAGAATACCGCGGTAAAGTTACTTAGTTTACCCCGTTAATGTCATACTTTCGTTGCACCGTGCTCAGTTTCGACTTTTATCGCGGTAAGATGCAAACCGGCCGTGAAGGAGCTGTAAAGTGAGAAAACCGCGGTTTTCTTTCCAAGATGGAGATCAGCGTAATGTTTCATATTTACGATATCTAGGCCAAAAGCTAATTGAACATAAAGAATAATGAGAGACAGGTGGGGTCTATTTGAAGAATGAACGATGGTGCATATCTTTGCAAATACTGTGCTGTAACATCGATTGAAATGACTTTTCTTTCTTACCTCAACCAAACCAGGTCCATCGAGTAGGCTAGTGGGTGTAATCACGATTAGTATGATTAGTACAGTATTTATGGTGTTTGAAATCAGTTTGAATTCAGACGACATATATATGCAATATATTATTCCATTTTATCCTTATAAACTTTTATTACTGAACAAAAAAGGCAACAAATAAATGAAATATGGAAAACCAGTGGTCCTAGGCCAAATTTAAGTGAATGGCTGCATGCATCACGATATAGCCTGTAAATCAATTTATCATACATGCACGTACACGAACATAATTATAACAGCCCTTTCATGGCTATGCACATGATTTTGCACCTAAAATTTCTACTAGTCATACGGCATGGGCGTCGGCATGGGGGGGCAAGGGGGGGCAACTGCCCCCCTCTGGATTGCCTTATGGATTCATTTATTTGTGGTACTCTTTGTCAACCTACAGTTGTAGCATGGAGAATAAAAAAAATAGATTTACTTTATGATGAGTTTAGCAAGTATTAACTAATTATAACTATAATATGTATTTATAATAATATCTCACCAAGGCCATTTCTCAAAAGTGCGTATTCTGTTAACTTAAAAAACTTTGTAGCCTCGTCGAATTCAGCTTGGGTTCAAAATAACGATCCGGTTAACTAAGTGAATATTAATGTGTTTAGCCTAATCATTTGAAATTGAGGTCCGAAATTGATTTTGCCCCCCCTTAATAAAATTCCTGGCGACGCTGCTGTCATACGGTAATAAAAGCGAGGCTATGTCGAACTCAGAGCAGAGATTTCGTGGTGTTGCTTTGCCTTGGATTGCAAACGTGTGAGAATTATTCTTTAAAACATCAATGTTATTTTATTGAAATGTACAGACAGGTGGGGTCTATTTGAAGAATGAACGATGGTACATATCTTTGCAAATACTGTGCTGTAACATCGATTGAAATGAGCTTCCTTTCTCACCTCAACCAGAGCGAAAGCAACTCATTTCACGTTTGGTACAGTATCTATGGTGCTTGAATTCAAAGTTGGAATTCAGGCGACATATGTACGCAATATAATATTCCCTTTTATCCTTATGAACGTCTTTTTATTGAATAATAAGGCAACAAATACATTGAATTTGGAAAACCAATAGCCTATTAGGGAGTCACCGTGACTGGCAGACGTGCAGAGAGAGAGAGAGAGAGAGAGAGAGAGAGAGAGAACCTAGCGGCCATGGAAGAAACCATCAATGGAAAAATGGATTCGGAGCAGAGTAACCGCAATATTTCCAAGCATTAGCAAACCGCGGTATTTTCGCAATGGTGCACAGAGATTTTGAGAATACCCCGGTATTACGTTTACTGCGGTAATGAAATGGCTGAAAAAACCGGAGAATGGTGCACTTGGCCATGAGTCTATGTTTACAATTTGTTGTCTGTTTTTAAGATAGGATTCAAACAAGGTGTTTGCAATTCCTCTTATTCCCAAGTTGTGCAATTTGATCAAGAAAATTTTGTGATCAACTAGATTGAAATGAACGATTTGAGATTTTCCTGGCGTAAAATATGAAAATATTCTTCTCAGGTTTGCAGCCAGGTAAGAGCTTTGTCGTGATCCAACGTTTCAGAGGCCGACACCACCTCCATCCTCAGGGAAACTGAAGTGCCGATCATCATGTCATGGGGAGATATATATACCAACCAGAGTTGGGCAGAGTCGACCAATCAGGAAACGGATGTACGTTATTGGTCCCTTTCATAAGGAACTGGGCCTGATGTGTTCTCGGTCCTTTTCAGGGCCAATCTGCCTCTGTTGTTTTTCATCTGTTTCCTGATTAGTCAACTCTGCCCAACTCTGGTTGGTATATATATCTCCCCATGACATGATGCTCGGCACTTCAGTTTCCCTGAGGATGGAGGCGGCGTTGGCCTCTGAAACGTTGGATCACGACAAAGCTCTTACCTGGCTGCAAACCCGAGAAGAATATTTTTAACTAGATTGAAAGCTTTTGTTAGATCTAGGAATAGACGTAGTGAATGCTGTCTTTTTATCCCTGGCTTCTAAAACATGTTTGATAAGATAAAATATGGCATTGTTTGTGGATTTATTCTTTCAAAAACCAAACTGGAAAGATGAAAGATAATTGAATGTTTCTAAAAAAGTAGACAACTCTTTTAGATATCACCTTCTGAAATCTTTTTGAAAAGATTCGCAGAATGGAAATAGGTCTATAGTTCTGAATTTTGTTTTTACTGCCTTTTTTTATAGATTGGTATGCCTTTTTCAATTTTAAATTGGTCAGGAAAATTATCAGATGACAGAGAGAGGTTACAAATATCGACTAGGGGAGTAACCAAACATCTATCAGATTTTTTAATAATTGTACTAGGAATACCATCAAATCCACAACTATGTTCATTCTTTAGTTTAAGGATAATACTTGAAATTTCATCCTCTGTTACTGATATGGTATGATATGATATGATATTTATTCTACTAAGCAAAATTACAAAAGAGTATTCGATGTTAGTCATTTTACTGGTAGACATCTTAAAACACAATTAAACATTTTTCGTGGAAGTGTGTGTAAACATAAAGGGCTACTAAACAATATAAACTGGTTTCCGGAAGGGAACTTCAGAAATTCTTTTTAAGATAAAAAATAAAAATAAAAAAAATAAAATAAAAACGGCGTAAGTTTCATCTGTGCTTCCCTTAAAGCTAAGTTCGTATGTCTTTTTCTTTCTGTTCACATCATGTGACCATTTTATATTCTTATTACTCTTGTCAAAGTCATAAAAAGTCACTAAATGAATAAGCTGCATTTTTATGGGATTCCAAAACAATGAACTGGTTTTCTAAATAAACCTTACCATAGTGATAGCATATATGTTAAAAAAAAAATTAGCCTATTTGTCTTTTTGCATAACGAACTGAACCAATTTACATTTAAAAGTTAATTAAACACATTTTACAAAACATATCTTACAAGAAGAATACAAAGAGTTAAAAGAATTATGAACCTATATTAGCTGTTTCCATGGAGAGAGGCAGGATGACATAAAATCATTTATGTCAAAAAACATATGTTTTATGAGCATTAATTTCTTTAATTAACTTACAATATACATAATATTGGCATTAGCTAACACATTTTTTAAATTTAATTTTCCGGGCTGTGTTCGCACTGCTTTAATTGCACTGAATGTTGTACACTGATCATTCCCCATTATTGAAATAGGACGTAGGCTATAACTTTTTCTTTGTGATAATTTTTACTGCTTTCGTTGATCTCCCTGCTTATTTTCGATTAGTAACCAAGTTAAAAGATTGCAAATGTCGTCTGGTTCTTGTTCCAATGCCTGTTGCTCTGTTTGCATTTTCTTCTCCCACACTCTCCGTATCAAACTTCGTCCATGGGTTCTCAGCTGTTCTCACATTCATTCGTGTTATCTTCACTCCTACGTCATCTGATCGTGTCTGTGTCATCACCTGGGATGGTCTATGAGCTATTTTTCCCCTATGAGGCGACGTCACAACTCTGGAGTCATTTTCTTCTGACCTGTCCACGCGCAGGCTGGCTGCCCCTTCTTCACAAATATGCTGACGCTTTTCCTGTTTGCCGTCACTTACTCCGCTTTTGTCTTCGAGCTTGACTCCAGTCACGTACAATTCCAGGTTCCGGATGATAGCCTTTTTTCCAGCTTTTCTTAATTCTTTCATTTGTTGTACCAGTTGTCTCCTGATGCATCTTTCCTGTTCTGATAGATCTTTATTGATGTAAATATCCGTAGCCCTTAGTTTAGGTGCCATCTTCAAAGTCATGTGAACAATCTGTTTCATGGCAAATCACGCCACTATCATTCGTTTGCCCTTCCTATTACCAATCCAATAGGCCTTGATAATTTCCCAGCCTTGTAGTTCAGGACTCTCCAGTTGTTTTCTCTAAAATTTCTGTAATCTCCATTCTAGGCGTGATTCCTTTTCTCTCTTCTATCCCAATGAAAACTAAATTAAATTCTCGATTTTTCTTCTCTAATCTTTGTATCCTGCTCCTCAGTTCTTCCACTTCCTTCTTCATATACTTGATCTCTTCTCGGATCGCCTGCTTTACTTCTTTCGTCGCCACACTAATTTTGTTACTCAGTCGCTCTTCCAAGTCATCTAATCTTTTAATTATCTCTGCGAAGCTACCCTGTCTGCTCGCTGGTCCTGGGTTCATTTCAATTCCGCCTATCACCAGGAGGGTAATAATCATGATTGAGTATATAAATGCGTTGGCGGCATTTTCTTTGTTTATTTTCTCCTTCAACCCCGTCTTCTTTTTATTCACAAAAGACCTGATTCTAGCTCTGTAAACTGCTATTTCCACTCCCATTGTCCCTTGTGTCACTTTTAAACAAATCTTCCGGAGCTCAGTCCACACACGTCTTCTCCCAACTGTTGCTTACTTAGTACTCCCCTCTGTTACTGGTGCTAGAAAAATTGTTTTAGTAACAGGGTTAGAGTGATTACTGGAATACAAATTTGAAGAATGACTTATATTGTTGCTGGAAGTATTTACAAAGAAGTTATTGAATCCCTCTGCAATTTCTAATAGTTCAACAAGACAGTATCATTCTATTTTAAGAATTTAAAATATAGGCTATTGGTCATTACCTCGTCTTTTTGCTTCTAGAATTACTTTTTTCGAAATATCCAAGTACTTTTTGAAGTAATTAATGATTGATGGGTCATTTGAAGTTCTACTGATTTCATGTAGATATCTTTTGTTTTTACACGAAACTAATTGCTCAAGCAATTTTTATTTTTAAAATTCTGATTAAATTTTGTCTTTTTAGTTAATGGGAAAGCTATATTCATATAATGAGTTATGGTGTCTTATAAAACTGTTTACTTTATTGTTTAAATCTTTTTCTTGCAAAACTTCAGACCAATTTTCATTTCTCCAAAGAAAATGCTGATGTTAGTGCAATCTACATTTGTACTGAAGTCTTAGAATGATATTACATATTGAGCCAATAGAACTGTTATGTGGTTTAGAAATCTGTGTGTCTTTATAATTATTTACATCCATTTCTAATAAACTAATGCATGAATCATTGACATGCATGGAGAGTATTACTTTAAAGAAATCCAGAATTTCAATGAAAATACATAAAGGATATATAATCGATCCTACAATCAGGTTTGAAACATGTAGCACCCAACCTGTAGAAGTCCATGCTGAAAAATGCCATATCTACGAACCCACCATCACATACTACAAACGAAAATACTCCCTTTCTTCTATTACCATCTTTGGGCTGATGGTGGGTGCAAGAGGGACAATTCCTTCACTCTTTGTGAATTTCTGCAGATTCTTCCATCTGAAGAACATTGTATTAAAAGAAGTGTCTCTGACAGCCCTGAAAGGTTCCCTCTCTATACTCAGGAATCACTTAGGCCTGTATTCCTGATTAGTATTAGTATTAGTATTAGCCCATAATGTCCCCGAGGGGCACGGGCCTCTCTCCTGGGAGAGGTGGCTTGTGTTCGCAATCCCGGTTAGCCATTCCGGGAAGGATCTTCCTATTATTACTTATGCCTATAGTCTATCATTTATGGTCCGATATGTAGTCTATCATTTTTTTTTTGTCCTATATATAATTCTAGCACTATACACTGTGGGTTTAGGTCTTCGCTTTTTGGTCGTGCACTGCTTTCCTGCTCCTTGCTATTTACTGTCTTCATCCTGTGTTGTTGTTTTGGATTGCTGTCTTGACTAGAAGTTGCCATTTTCCTCTGTCTTTAGCTGTGGTGGTCCATCTGTTGCCGAAAGTTGCCCTTAGTTCATCCGACCACCGTGTTCTCTGTCTTCCTACTTTCTGTCTTCCCATCCTTGGTTCTCATGAAGTTATTCTGTGAGTCCAGCGAGCAGGATCTTGTCTCATTATGTGTCCGGCCCATCTCCATTTTAGGTACCTGCTGTCGTTTCCTGCATCTGTTATTTGTGTTCTTCGTCGTATTACGTCGTTCCTTGTTCTATCTCTCCATGTGATGCCCAGCATTTTCCTTTCCATTCTATTTTGGCACGTTTGGATTGATTTTCTATCTTTTTTAGTTGTGCTCCAAGTTTGTGAGCCATATATCAGCGCGGGTAGTATGCAGGTGTTCATAATGTGTCTTTTAATGTTTATATTGAAAGATTTTTCTAATAGTATGAATCTCAGCGCCCAGAACTTTGACCATGCTGTAGATATTCTTCTTGTAATTTCCTTGGGCATGCTTTTCTGGAAGAAGATTGTTTGTCCCAGATAAACTATCTCTTGTACGTATTCCAATGTTTCGGGTTGCGTAATTGAGATGGCTTTCTCTTCGCCGTTTGTCATTAATTTGGTCTTTTTTGCATTCATTTGTAGTCCTACTTTGTTACTTAGCTCGTTCACTTCTGTCATGAAGGCCTGCAATTCTTCTGCTGTGTTTGCCATGAGAACTATATCGTCTGCGAAGCGTAAATTAGATATCTTCGCACCGTCAATGTTGATTCCGTAGTCCCCTTGGATGTTCCTAAAAATCTCTTCGAGTATACAGATGAAAAGTTTGGGAGAAATTGTATCCCCTTGTCTAACTCCTCTTTGTAGCTGGAACTCCCTTCCCAACTTGTCCATCTGTATTCTAGCGGTGGTTTGCAGGTACAGTTTGGCAAGTATTCTTATGTATTTTTCTTCTATTCCCTGCTTCCTCAGAGCTGTTAGTAATGGTGCATGTTCTACTGTATCGAATGCCTTTTGGAAGTCTATGAAGGCTAAGTATATTGTCTGGCTGTATTCCTTTGTTTTTCCTATAAGTTGGGCTATTGTCTGTAAGTGGTCGGTGGTTGAATATCCTGCCCTGAACCCTGCTTGTTCTACTGGTTGGTTTTCTTCTATTGTTCCGTTCATCCTTCTAGTGAGTACTTTCGAGAATATTTTGTATATGTTCGACATTAATGCAATTGGGCGGTAGTTGTTTATGTCTGATTTGCTGCCTTTTTTGTGTAGTAGTATGATGTTATTCGTGGTCCATTGTTTTGGTATCACTTCTGTCGCTATTACTTCATTGAACAGTTTAGTTAGGGTATTCACCAATATGTCTCCGCCTCCTTTCAGATGTTCGTTGCTTATGTTGTCCTCACCGGGGGCTTTGCCCGTTTTTGCCTCTTTTATTGCTGCTCTGACTTCATCCTTTAGTATTGTCGGTATTTCTGCTACTTCTTCTATGGGTTTGGAAGTGAATAGTGTTAATTCCTTGTTGCCGTTGGGGAGAGTGCTACGATATAGGTTCTCATAGAACTTTGTTGCCGTTTCGACTATTTCTTCCCTCGCTGTTATTTTCTTTCCTGTATTGTCCTGTAACTGCTTTACCAATACTTTCCCTTGGCTTAGTTCCTTCTTTAGTTTTTTAGTTGATTTCCTCTCATTCATCTCCCTCTCTATTATTCTTATTTTGTATTCTTGTAGGTCCTTCTTTATTGCTGTTTTCGTGCTCTTGTTTAATTCGTTGAATTCCCTCTTGTGTACTTCGTTCTCATCTCTTGTTTTATATGCTTCTTCTCTTCTTTTGATTAACAGTAGGGTGTTGTCGCTAAGTTTGGAGGCTTTCTTTCTGGCATTGTCCTTCACTTCCGCCTTGATTGCTGCTTCTTTAATGCTTTTCTCAACCAATGAGTAACTTAATTGATTCCTGATTACCGACATATAAATATTATTTTGCTTTTTATATTTATATTAATTTGTTATATTTGTCTTCTAGTTTTTTCTTGTTGTTTCATAAGTTTTCTTGATATAGGCCTAAGTAGTTAATGTGAGTTTTCTTAATGTTTATTGTAAATGCTTGTAAACACTTCTTTATGGTGCAAATTATCTTTTTTTTATTACTCTTTGTCTTAGGGCAACCCTTAACTGAGGGAAGCTTAATGTAAATAACATTAAAATATAGGCTATGGATATTAAGCTGTTATTTTTAGACTTTGTTAACCCATAAAAGAAAATACTCCAATGATACAAATGATAGTAGGCCTATAATAAAATATTATAAAATATCTTAATGAAGTAATTAATCATCCTTTCTTCATACATCATAGAATCAATATAGAAAGTAACATTATAATCAGATATTTAGAGAAGGTAAAACAAAAACATTATGTATGCATTTTGCAGTAGGTTTCAGTGTTCAAAAAGCCACATCATGCCTTTCTTCATGGAGGAATTTGAATCATGTTATAGATTTTACTGCCTCATATTCTGAACTGGAGGGACCTGAGTTAAATATAAGGTTAAGGTTAAATAATTAGTTACGGAACTCATCAATAGAATAATTTCCCCCTTAATCTGTTTAATTCTGATGATTTGATTATAGCCTAATTATTGATTTTATATCTATTGGTTTGAACTCTTTTCAAAAACAGCTATCTATGCTTCGTTAATCTGTCATCAATTTTGTTTCTTGTATTATGACTGTGAATATCTATGTTTTGTTGCTGATTATTTGTTTCGATGTGTAGTCCTAATCGAAAGATGAGCAGGCTGGGAATAATTCTAATTTCTTAAAAAATGGCGTAACTATTCCTCTGTTTTTCATTTTTGTCATAATTCGCACTGGTTTTTTTTCCATTCATGAATGGGATATTTTGTTTGTAATTTCTAATGATGAAGCACTCCATACTGTTACACAGTGTTTTACATTACTTACAAATAGGCTGTGATACATGGATAACAATATGTTAAGGTTACAAAAGGCTGTCATGTATCTCTTGGTACATAAATAATTCTACCAGTTACTTAATTTTTTTGCATCATACATTTCCTTGTATATCGTATTTCAGTCTACCATCTAATAGAGCGTGGGCTACTGTATACCCCCCATCCCCCCCCCCCGTGGGATTTTCCGACTCATATATTTTTTTGTTGGTATTGACATGTAGTTTCATATTTTAGTTGTTTGCCCCTTATCAATTACAGCATTTACCCGGAAACCCCGGAAAACTACGGAAATCCGGAGAAAACTAGTTTGTTTTAATTTTTCTTTGTTCTTTGCTCCTAATATGCCCAGGGAATTTCTGAATCTCATATTTATTGTTGGTATTGCCATCTAGATTAAGTTTTTAGCTGTTTGCCCCTTATCAATTACAGCATATCCCCGGAAAACAACGGAAATCCGGAGAAATGACTTTGTTTTAATTTGTCTTTGTTCTTTGCTCCTAATATGCCCAGGGAATTATTGACTCACATATTTCTTGTTGGTATTGTCATCTAATTTAAGGTTTAAGTTGTTGCCTCTGACCAATTACAACATATCCCCGGAAAACCCGGAATACCACGTATATACGGAGAAAATGACAATGTTTTATTTTTTCAATCTTTGTTTTTCCTTCTAATATTCAAAGGGAATTTCTGACTCATATGTTTTTTTGTTGGCATTGCCATCTAGATTAAGGTCTCAGTTGTTTGCCCATTATCAAATACAGTATATCCCCGGAAAACTCCGAAAACCACGGAAACCCGGAGAAAATGTCTTTGTTCAATTTTTTTAAAATCTTAGTTCTTTGCCCTAGTATTCAAAGGGACTTGGTGACTCATATAGTTTTGTGTTGCTATTGCCATCTAAATTAAGGTTTCAGTTGTTTGCCCTTTATCAATTACAGCATTTCCCCAGAAAACTCTGAAAACCACGGAAATCCGGAGAAAATTACTTTGTTTATTTTTTTTAATCTATGTTTTTTCCTCCTAGTATTCAAAGGGAATTGGTGACTTATATGTTTTTGTATTCGTATTCCCATCTAGATTAAGGTTTCAGTTGTTTGCCCCCTATCAATTATAGCATTTCCCCAGAAAACTCGGAAAACCACGGAAATCCGGAGAAAATGACTTTGTTTTAATTTTTTTAATCTTAGTTATTTGCTCTTAGTATTCAAAGGGACTTAGTGACTCATACGGTTTTGTGTTGGTATTGCCATCTAAATTAAGGTTTCAGTTGTTTGCCCCTTATCAATTACATCATTTCCCCAGAAAACTCTGAAACCCACGGAAATCCGGAGAAAATTACTTTGTTTATTTTTTTTTAATCTAAGTTTTTTCCTCCTAGTATTCAAAGGGAATTGGTGACTTATATGTTTTTGTATTGGTATTCCCATCTAGATTATGGTTTCAGTTGTTTTCCCCCTATCAATTACAGCATTTCCCCAGAAAACCCGGAAAACCACGGAAATCCGGAGAAAATTACTTTGTTTTAATTTTTTTAATCTTAGTTATTTGCTCTTAGTATGCAAAGGGACTTTGTGACTCATATGGTTTTGAGTTGGTATTGCCATCTAAATTAAGGTTTCAGTTGTTTGCTCCTTATCAATTACAGCATTTCCCAAGAAAACTCTGAAAACCACGGAAATCCGGAGAAAATTACTTTGTTTATTTTTTTTAATCTAAGTTTTTTCCTCCTAGTATTCAAAGGGAATTGGTGACTTATATGTTTTTGTATTGGTATTCCCATCTAGATTAAGGTTTCAGTTGTTTGCCCCCTATCAATTACAGCATTTCCCCAGAAAACTCGGAAAACCACGGAAATCCGGAGAAAATTACTTTGTTTTAATTTTTTTAATCTTAGTTATTTGCTCTTAGTATTCAAAGGGAATTGGTGACTTATATGTTTTTGTATTGGTATTGCCATCTAGATTAAGGTATCAGTTGTTTTCCCCTTATCAATTACAGCATATCCCCGGAAAACTCCGAAAACCACGAAAATCCGCAGAAAATGAGTTCGTTTTAATTTATTAAAAATCTTTGTTCTTTGATCCTAATATTCCCAGGGAATTTCTGACTCACATATTTTTGTTCGTATTGCCATCTAGTTTAAGGTTTCAGTTGTTTGCCCCTTACAAATAGTTTTAATTTTTTGTTGTTCTTTGGCCCTAATATTCCCAGGGAATTTCTGACACATATTTTTGTTCACATTAGAATATGAAGGGTGTGCTGCCAGGTTTTCAATCGCTTTCATCCCTTCAGCATCATTATTTTTTGTCATGCTGTAATTGGTAAGGGGAAAACAACCGATTCCTTACTAGTTGGCACTTCCAACACAAAAGCATATGAGTCAGGAATTCTCTTCGAATATTAGGAACAAAGAACAAGGATTTAAAAAGAAAACATAGTCATTTTCTCCGTATATACGTGGATTCCGGGTTTTCCGGGGATATGCTGTAATTGGTAAGGGGCAAACAACTGAAACCTTAATCTAGATGGCAATACCAACACAAAAACATATGATTTACCAATTCCCTTTGATTACTAGTAGCAAAGAACAAAGATTTTCAAAAATTCAAACGAAATCAATTTTTTCGGATTTCCTTGGTTTTCGGAGTTTTCCGGGGACATGCTGTAATTGATAAGGGGCAAACAACTGAAATCTTAATCTAGATGGTAATGGCAACAAAAAAAATATGAGTCAGAAATTCCCTTTGAATATTAGGGGCAAAGAACAAAGATTTAAAAACCAAAACATAGTAATTTTCTCCGTATATACGTGGCTTTCCGGGTTTTCCGGGGATATGTTGTAATTTGTAAGAGGCAAACAACTGAAACCTTAAACTAGATGGCAATACGAACAAAAATATGTGAGTCATAAATTCTCTGGGAATATTAGGGGCAAAGAACAATAAAAAATTAAAACAAACCCATTTTCTCCGGATTTCCGTGGTTTTCCGGGGTTTCCGGGTAAATGCTGTAATTGATAAGGGGCAAACAACTAAAATCTTAAACTAGACGACAATACCAACAAAAAAATATGTGTGCCAGAAAATCCCACGGGGGGGGGGGGAGGGTTTGCTATTGGTAGCCCATGGTCTATAAGTTTATTCCAAGAAATTTGTTTCTACTTCATCTAGACTCGACCTATTTATATTTATATCAGGTTTACATTCTAGTATTTTATTGTAGGTTATATTATCATATGTTTAGTTTTGTTTGTATTTGTTTTTTAATTATTTTCAATGAGTAGGCCTATTTGTGTAAGATGATTAATTACTACGTTTGCTGAGATTTCTAATGATCTTAAGGATTTATCAGAGCAGCATAGCTATATCATCGGCATATAATACAAGTTTGTTTTGTTCTAGATTTTTGCATGAATGAATAATGTCATTTATGTAAATTTTCAATAATGTAAGACCCAGAACAGGCCCTTATGGGACACCATACTTCACAGTGGTAAGATCAGATCTATTAACACCATCTAATTTCAACATACTGTTTCCTATTAATCATATATGATTTTAGCCATTCCATAGCTAATCTACGCAACTGAATGCTTTGCTCATGTCAACAAATGTATTGACTATATGTTCTTTATTGTCTAGGGCAGTAAGATTATTGTGAGCTAGTTCAATAAAGCTATGGTTTGTCTACAGTGTTCATCGCCGGCGATCATCGTCGTAGGGGTGGTTTCTTTACGGGCGATCATCGTCCATGATACTGTTGTTATCCACAGTTATAGTTGGCCATGACAAACACCTCGGTGTGGTGGGGGGACATGGAATTTGAAAATTTGTTAGAATTCATAACCTCAAAATAGTCTATAATATTATAGGCCTACTCATTCAAGAGAAAATGCTGACAGGAACAAAGGAAAGTCACTTTTGGTGAACTAAATGTTAAATGGCTCAATGAATAATAAAATAATAAAATCGGTAATAATAGGAATCAAAAATATTTTTACTAATAAATGAACTGGTAATTTAACTGTATGTTACATAAATTTATCTACCATTTGCCACACATTTTCTTTTATGTAGCTATCTTTATGGTCCTTTAACCTCATGTCATACAGGACAACGTGTTTAGACACAAAATCTATAACATTTCATCTGCAACTTTGTGCAAAATGACTGTCTTCTGCTTTTCTTGACCTACTATATACATTATAATCTGCGGTGTTCATCACCCTGAATTTGCCTCAGAAGCAACTACCGGCGATCACCATCGACCCTGGCTATCATCGCCGGCATTCATTGTTGTAAACAAACCAGGTGCATTGTGTGTGTGTATGTAAGCATCTGATTTTTCTTGTAATAACAACTGTCTGATATCATTGTAATATGATTCTATAGACAATAAATATTATTATTATTGATTAACATGGAGAGCAACATGCAGCAATGACCGCTGGCGGTGATGAAGGCCGTAGACAAACCATAGCTTTAGAGCAGCCTCGGTTGATTTTCCTGCTTTGCACCCATGTTGTTCTTCATTTAATTTTCTGCGTGTTTTAAGAAAATGTAATAACCTTGTTTCAAAAAATTTTTAACAGAATTTACTTAGTGATGGTACAAGTGTAGTTAATTACATTTTCTTTATCTCCCTGTTTAAATAATGGGATTGCTTTAACAGTATTCCACTCCTCTTTAAATTTACCAGTTGAAAATTATGTGCTTATTAAATTTGCTAGAACAGGTGCAATTATGTTGCCAATGTTTTTAAATAGTTCATTAGATATCTCATCATGTCCCATACTTTTACTATTCTTAAGACATTTGATTGTTTTGATTACCTCTTTAGATATTCTGGAGCAAGAAAGAGTAATTTAAATATTTTATTTCATGGTTGCTTGTTGGCCTGTTTGCTTGTGTTTTGAAAATATTCACAAAGTGTGTATTAAATGTTAGATATTAGTTTAGGTTGGCTGATGGTTTTATTGTCAAATTGTTTATTATTTATTGCACTATCCATTTACATGTCTCACTATTTATGATTTTCCAGACAGCTTTTGGTTTATTTTCAGAATTAGTTATTTTTTCCTCTAAAAATTTAGATTTTGCCTCCTTTAATAATCTCTGGTATTATTTTTAATGTGTTACTCTTACATTTTAGGAATAGTCCCTATAAAGTTTTCAGTTTTTTCCTACGTTTCATCAGTTCATTATTGAACCATCTACTTGGTTTTCATCCATCATTTTCCCTAATTTTTCTTCTAGTTTTTAAAATACAAGGTGGGGCAGAGCAACTTGCTTATTTGAATTTGGCGCCGTGAACCAATTGTTGCTCCGAGAAGGGTGGGGTTAGGCACATTCGAGAGAACGCTTCGTCCAGTTTTATCTAAGCTTGGTTTAGTTAGCATCATGGAGTGGATGAAGCTGTAGCGTGCGTTCGCTGTCGAAGCATACTTTTCAAATGGACGCTCAATCATCGCCACGCAATGTGCATTCCGTAAGCATTTCAATATTGCGTCCCATGGTCGTGTTCCTGGCCGGCAGTCGATTGTTTCGTGGGTAAACAACTTCAGGGAAACTAATGATGTGAAGGAAAAAAAACCTGGACTTCCACGAACAGCAAGATCACCCCAAAACATTGACATGGTAAGGCTTTCTGTTTTGCGATCCCCTCAGTGCTCTGCTCGTAAACATGCAGCTGCTGTTGGGTTGTCTGCTCGTTCCGTGAGGCGAATCCTTCATGAAGAGCTGAAATCTCATCAGGAGGACGGTGCCACGGCACACACAGCGCGTGTGTCAATGACTGTTTTGCGGCATGACTTCCCATCTCCTTGAGGGGCGATCTGCACTGGCTAGCACGGTCCCCTGATTTAACCCCCTGTGACTATTTTTTATGGGGCTACCTAAAATCACTTGTTTACAACGATCGTCCTAGGACTCTGGCTCACCTGAAGAACAACATTCGTCAAGCTATTGCCAATATACCCGTCGATATGCTGGAAAGAGTTGAACGAAACTTCCGAGTTCGACTAACGCAGTGTATTGAGAATAATGGACGCTATCAGCCTGATATCATTTTCAAAACTGTGTAAACATAAAATTTAAATGTTGTACTTGATGCTGTTCAAAGAATTAAATACATATCTGCATTACTTTTTAAAAAATTAACTTAAGGATTAATAATACATTCTTTAACCATGACCTAAAATACAAATATACCTTCAGAGGATCCCGAGGCATTGAATCGGTAATAGATTATATAATAACTAATAGAATGTTTAAACCTACAGAAATACTAGACGTGAGAACTCTGAATTCAGCGAACATAGGTACAGATCACATGTTACTGCTTGGTAAATTAAGACTGGAACTTCATACACCTAAAAGACAGAAACCAGAATACATGGATAAATTTAATATACGAGTAGAATCAATGGATCACGAATCAACTAGAGATTTATATGCAAGATGTATACAACAAAAAATTGAAGAAAACAATATAGACATTAATGATGATGAGGAAACAGCATGGAATAAAGTAAAAAATAATATTCTAAAGGCAGCCGAAGAGACATTAGGGAAGAGGAAGGTACGAGTTGGACTGAACTCCAAAAGGTATAAAACACCATGGTTTACAGAAGAAGTCAAACAATTAGCCCAACAAAAGAAGCAGGTTTATATTAAGTTTAGAAGCACACAAAAAGCAGAAGACAGAGAGACATATAAGAAAATAAGAAATGAAACCAATATAAGAATAAGATTAATAAAAGAATCCCATTGGGAGGCGTTCACAAAGGGAATGGAATATGATTTATTTGGGGCACAAAAAAGAGTTTGGCAAATGTTAAGAAATAGAAGAGCCGAAATAAATGAAACAATAAAAATTAGCAATATCAATGAAGTAACATGGAAACAGCATTTTGAACATCTCTATTCTGATGATATTACAGTTGACAATGATAACCAGGAAGCACAAATTGCAGAAGAAATAAAAGATCAAAAGGATGCAGATCACAAATAACAGAAGAGGAAGTTCAAATAGCTGTAAAGGAACTAAAAGGACGGAAGGCACCAGGAATAGATGAAATAAAGAATGAATTCCTGAAATATGGAGGTAAGAAATTAATAGAGGAAATAACAAAGTTGTTTAACATCATTTGGAAATATCAAAAAATTCCCAAAGAATGGAAAACATGTATCACCATACCAATCTATAAGAAAGGAAATAGGAATGATCCAGAAAACTATAGAGGAATTACTCTTCTTTCCTCTGTGTTAAAGTTATTAACGAAAATATTACAAAGAAAACTTCTTTCACACATACAGATTAGTGATGAACAACAAGGATTTAGACCGAACAGAAGCACAACAGACGCAATATTTGTAATCAGGCAAATTGTAGAAAAGGCAATTGAATTTACAACACCTGCTTTCCTATGCTTTGTAGACTTGGCAAAAGCCTTTGATAGAGCTAGACTAGAAGACATAGTAGAAATCCTACAAGAAAAAGAAACCTCAAGAACAATAATAAATTTGATAAAGGATATCAATACAAACACTGAAACTAAGATTTCTGTGAATGGAAAACTAACAGAGGGAATTAAATGTGTAAAAGGAATAAGGCAAGGAGACTCATTAAGTCCTTCACTATTTAATATGAAAATGGATAAGATTATAGAAAGTGTAAAGTGTCTTCCAGGTTATCAGATGGGAAACAAAAGTTTTAACATAGTATGTTATGCTGATGACGCAGTTCTGATCGCCAGAACAGAGGACGAACTACAACGACTACTTCATTGGTTTGTAACAACAGCAGAAAAGCTAAATATGAACATATCTACAAATAAAACTAAATGTATGTGCATATCTAAGAATCCAATAAGGTGTAAACTGGAAATTAATGGAAAAGTCATACAACAAGTAATGGATTTTAAATATCTTGGAGTACATATATCTAGCTCCCGTAGACTGGCTGATGAAGTAAGATCCCAGGTTTTTAAGGCAGCAAGAATATCAGGATATTTACGAGATGTTATATGGAAAAACAAATATTTAAACATTGAAAGTAAAACAAAAGTTTACAAAACATGTGTACGACCAATCATGACATATGGTGCAGAAACAAGAGCAGATATTCAGCAAACAAAACAACTATTGAGAACAACAGAGATGAATACTTTAAGAGCCATAGTAGGTAAAACAAGACTTGATAAAGTTAGGAATCAGGATGTGAGAGAGGAATGTAATATCATAGATGTGGAGACTTTTGTTAGAATAAGGAAAAAAGAGTGGAACGCTCATGTAGACAGAGCTGACGACACAAGACTTATTAAGCAGCGAAGACATTACGGCCCAGAGGGAAAAGAGATGTGGGCAGACCTCTCAAGAGATGGTTTGAGACGCTATCATCACTGACTTAACGTGTGGAAATTAACAGGCATTTGCCTAAATAGAAGAAGAAGAAGAAAATTGAATTTCTAAATAAGTTCCTCTGCCCCACCCTGTAGCAACACTAAGATTTAAATTAACTGTATCTATAAATATTTTATGTTGAGAAAAGTAGCTAATAACATACTTACTTAATCAATGGCAAAAGACAATTCCTAAGCAAGCTATATTATCTATTTTGTGGAATGCGAAGGTTCATTGCCACGCTTACCCGAGCCCAACATTCAACCCTATTCTATGCTAACTTCATCCAACCATCCCTCGCAAATCCTACTTCTCTTAAATCTTTCCTAATGTTGTCCTTCCATTTACGTCTAGGTCTTCCAAGTGGTCTTTTCCCTTTGGGTCTCCCAGTCAATATTTTTTAGATTTGTCTTTCCTCCTCCATGCGTTCAACATGTCCAGCCCATTTCATCCCCGTGATTTAATTACCCTTACAATATCCAGTGATGAGTACAGGTTATGAAGCTCGTTATTATGCTGTTTTCTCCAAGCCCCATTTTCATCTCTCTTAGACCCAAATATTTTCCTAAGCACCCTGTGTTCGAATACTCTCACATTATGTTCTTCCCAAAGATTAAGTGACCATGTCTCACATCCATATAATACAACCGGCAGAATAATTGTCTTATAAATTTTTATTTTTAGATTTCTGGACAGTAGATGAGAAGATAAGTGTTTCCGAACTGCATAAAAGCAGGAATTTCCTGATTTCAGTCTACACCTAATTTCTGCCTTAATACTATTTGTGTCTGCAATTATTGCTCCCAGATATTTGAATTTCTCCCCTTGTTCGAACAATTTATCAGCTATTCTAATATTTTGTAGTGCATTTTTTGGCATTTCATGACCATATACTTAGTTTTGTCTGTAATAATTTCAAATCAAATGCTCTTGGAGGCATTGAAAAGACTTGTGCATTTCTCTCGATTGTGTTTATGTCATTGCCCAACAAGCAAAGGTCATCGGCATAAACTAAAATTGGGTGACTGCGATTTAATTCTAGGCCTACCTTGTTTTCCTGAACTTTCCTAATGACATATTCCAAAGCAAAATTAAAAAGTAAAAGTGATAGTACATTTCCTTGCTTCAAGCCATGTTTTAATGGTAAACCAATCTGATATGTTTCCCTACCTTGACTCTGCTATACGTTTCATTTAGACACATTTTGATCAGGATAACTAACTTCTTTGGTATCCCAAACTCAATGAGGATATTGTACAATTTGTCTCACCTAACTAAATCATATGTTTTTTTTTAAATCTATGTATAGCTGGTGAACACACTTATTATATTTCCACATTTTCTCCAAGATTTGGCGAATCCAAAATATTTTTTCAATTGTTGATATATTTCGCCTAAATCTATATTGGTGATCTCCAATCATTTTGTCCTTGTTACCATCTTGACAGGGTTAATCTTGACAGAAGTATATTGGACAAAATTTTATATGATGTTCATAAGAGAGAAATTCCTGGACAGTTGAAGGTTACAGGGGAAGAAGATGGAAGGTCAACCAAAATCGGAAATTTAGTTATCAAGCCCATCTGGTAGCTGACTGAGCATTCTTTTAGTGTTGCTTATGAAACTGGTGAAGAAAGCATAAGATAAGGAGAAAATAGCAGTTTAAATTTCATTGTACGGGGAATGAAGGTGGAGTGTCAGGCGACAATGGCATCCACTGTCCTCTCTAAAAGTATCCTCGTCCGAGCATTGAACTGGTTCGGTCTTTGAAATGTTGTTCCTTTAATGCAGGAAGGATATACTCATCAATAGTCACATGCTGAAGTATATTTACATATGTTGCCAAGTGTCAGTTAGAAATGAAAGCAAAGGAATGATGAAATTTCGTATTATATTACTATTGTTATTAGATTAATTCGGCAACAGAGTCGGCCACCTGCTTGGATTTGAAAGTGCAAACTGCTATTTACCCTCAATAAACAATAATATAATCTGGCAGACCGCAAATGAAAATGCCTGGAGGAAAATGACGTGACAGATTGGCACGTTCATTTTTAGGTGGTGTGATGTTATGTTTATCCACATTCCATTATTAATGATTGTTGTCTGAAAACTAAAAACTAAGATTAAACTATTTTAATATGTTTTGAAAAACTAAAACAGGGTTTATAAAAACTTAAAAATCTGGGCTCTAGTAATGATATTAAAAATTATTCATTGTCTTCGATTTTATGCACCTAAGTGTTTCTATTTTATTAATGACACAACCCCTAGTTCGTTTGTTTACATGTAGAAATATTTTTTCAACTTTTTAATACACAAAAATCAGTAATTCCTGAAATTCTAAGGAAAAATATTTTCTACTCCTTGCATTTGTTAGCACATGGTCAATTTGATTATGTGTCATTCCATCTGGCGAAGTTCATGAATATTTATGAATATCACAATATCATAATCACAATATATCACAATATTATGAATATCACAATATCACAATGTGGGAATTTTGTACTCTTTACGATTAAATTTTCACTGGTGGCAAAATTCGCTAATTTAACCCCTTTGTCGATACTCTGCAAGTGAAGGCTTTCATTCCCAATCGTGGGTTTGAAAATATCCTCCCTTCCTACATTCTCAATGAAAACATCTAGTGCAATTTTCATATGATAAGCTGGAAACTGATCAAATGTGCGTTCTATTTCCTTGTCATTATTGTCTTTATCCACTGTTGGTGAATGGTGATTCGTAACTATGATGTAAAAACACCACCATCCTCTTAGAATAACATAAGAAAGCCTATCATTAATAAACTCTACTTTCTTAAAGTTTGAATTGATTCTCCTATATATGAAGAAACCGGTCCCTAATTGATGGTTATCATTCCCTTTCCCCTAGAAAAAGATATATCTATCTATCTGTATTGAACCTTCACCCTCCCATGTAACTTCCTGTACTGCTACTAACTTATATCTTAACTGTACTTCTCTAACTCTGTAGTTACTGATTTAAGTACCCCATACAAGCTCCTAACATTCCACATTCCAAATCTATAGTTCATAAGATATTTAGACTCCCTCAGTGTAGTCCCTACTCAGAGATCTGAAGGAGGGACTATTTTACCAGGAGATTCAAAGGAGGGACTATTTTACCTCCGGAAAATTTTACACTGATAGGATCCATAAATCAGGCAAGTATTTCTTACCACTATTTTTTTACTGTGAGAGGTTGTTGACCTCATGCCAAACCCCCAAGCTGGAGGACCACCTCATGTCATCTCATTCACAAAAATTCACCTGTAAATAAAGTAATCACTTTGTACAATAAAATTCATTTTTAAAATTTTGATATACTTAGCATGTCTTGAAAATGAATTTAAAAATGCTTTAGCTGAAATTAATTTAATAATGAATTGAAATTATTAAACATAGTTACCGGTACAATAAATTGTAGTTAGTGTATTGGTTTAGGTTCAGTTTTATAAAACCTTGGCAGGTATGGGGGCTTACCCACATCCAGCTGGCAGACCCCTTGAAGTTCCTTATTGTGAAATCCCTGCCAGCAGAGGTTCCGGCAGGGGTTTGTGAATGGCAACCATGTAGATGCATCATGGTCGAACTAAAATGGCTACTTCATAGTGACCAATATGATAGGGAGAAAGTCAGTATAAATTTTCACCAGTTGTACTTTTTAAGAACATTTATGAGGAATACTAAACATTTTCTGAACAAAATCATCTAGTTTTATTATTATAAAATATGATCTTAATAGTTTTAAGCATAAGAACATTGTATTATTCAAAGTGGATGTTGGCAATATGTTAAGATGGCTGAGCCTATTATCGTCACCTGCTACCCACTCATTCGGCAGAGGCAGAGGGGAGGGGCCAGCAGGAACTGGTCTGCATGCTTTGTTCGCCTTTAAAATCTGAATTGCACCTTAAATTCACAATCCCTATATTTGTGAAAAGGGTCTTCCTTGTCGTTCACATATAGCTACGACAACATTCTTCTCGCTTCCTCATCATGATTTTTACATAGTTCGCAAACTCCAACATATCGTCAAAGTTGACGCGGGAAGTTTGTGCCACGTGGCTTGCAGACAGAAAGCGTGTTGGTGACAGTTCTGGGAGACCGCTAGGGGTTTGCCAGGTAGCAGACCTCTGTCGATCAGCTGCCACCTAGGTAGGTAAGCATGCTTACTTGGAGGACGACTATCGATACGACCCTTAATGTATCATGCCAAACATTATTATGCTTATCTTCTGTGTTTCTTTTGTTTTTATTATTTTGTATGTATTAACTGTATTTTTGTCACGGACATTGTAATTTGGTTTTGTACCTGTAATGTTCATTATTATTATTTAATAAATAAATAAATGTTGTCTGTCCATAACTGCTTATTCAATATAGGCCTATTCACAGCTAACCTTCATATCTGGAGGCCGTATCCTCTATCCACAACCTGAGGATATGCCATGCTGTGGTGACAGAGACCCACCCACCCCTTATATATATTATATGTGTACACGTATATATATCTATGAACATACATAGGCCTACATACAAAGCATAGAGTAGCTAATTGTTAAAGCTTCATTATTAATTTAATCTGTTTTCTTTTATTGTTTGAATTTATATTTGTTGTTGGTACTCTTTGTCAATGGCAACCTGCAGGTGTTGCAGGAAGAAATAAAATAATAACATACAGTATTAATTTAATATGTCCTTTGCATATGCATGACAACAATTCTGATATTGTAGGCCTATACTGCATTGAAAGAACTTATATTTCCTCTGTCCAACTTGACCATTGTGTTAAAATCTTGAATATTAAAGAGCTTTTGAAGTATTTTGTATTTACCTTGGCAAATGTTCAGAGAGCAGTTGACAATCTGTGAAGATGGTGAAACACAACCCAGGAAATAGCTGTCCAGACATATACCAAAGGAAATACACAAGCATTTTAACAATGAAAGAATATTGTAGGCTATATTGAAAGAATCACATGTCAACTACCATAGGCATAACCAGGCCGACCATATGGGGGGGGGGGTTATAACATCTGGAGAGGAGAGTTCCGGGGTCCTTCCCCCGGAAAATGTTTAAAATTAAGGTGCGCAATAACGAGTTTTAAGCTTCCCACGCATTAAACTCATATTAAGTAATTTATAAGCAGATTTTTAAAAAAGGTGATATATCACAATAATGAAATAAATAGTACTATTTTCCCTTTTTTAATCAATGGGGGGGGGGGGGTTCAAACCCCCAAAAACCCCCCCTCGTTACGCCTATGTCAACTACTACATGTGATGTCATGTAAGCCTACTATGTGACAAATTAATGTTTATTTAACTTTTGTTACAGTAGGCCTAATCAATGATATTGACCCTTGAGAACATGAGCAGGGTAACTTTTTCCCAGGAACAAGAAAGATGGGCCTAATATACACTTAGTTTATTTCTGAGGAGCCTGGCAACTCACCTATTCTCAAGTGAACACTCCCACCAAATGTTGGAGGTAGAATGCCTACTCAAAACATTGTGACAATGAGATCTGGTCCCATTGAATCCCAGTGTCAGGAAAATTTTTACACTAAAATATTCTCAGTATAGGTCTAAATTTATAAAATTATTAAGTGCCAGTGAAAGACAGTGTTTACTATGCAATTTAAATAAATGGCAAAAAATTATTCTGTGCAAGTCCTCGAGAGTGCGATTTCTGAAGGGTTAAGTTTAGATATTGTCACCAATTATTTTAAAGAATTCTTTTTGTTAGCATTTTGTATAATGAATAAATTATTTTGTAGGTTATCCTTGAAGATGTATTTCATTGTAATGCAGTGAACAAGTATGTCTAATGTTTTAAGTGTCTGGTGAAATCCCTATAATATAAAGCCACAAGGCTGACTCACTCACTGACATTAATGTTCGCCCACTACTAGATGAGCTAGAAACTTGAAATTTGGTACACGTATAGCTTCTAGGCTGTAAACCACAGGAAAATTCCAAAAAGTTATTATTTTTATTTTTTGGCCCTAAAAACCGCCCGAAAAAGGGCTTGGCTCGGCTCACCGACATTAATGTTTGTCCACTTCCAAATGAGATAGAAACTTGAAATTTTGTACAGATATAGCTTATAGGCTGCAAACCACAGGAAAATTCCAAAATGTTAATTTTTTCAATTTTTAGGTCTAAAAACCCCCCCAAAAATGGCTCGGCTCGGCTCACCGACATTAATGTTTGCCCACTTCCAGATGACCTAGAAACTTGAAATTTGGTACACATATAGCTTTTAGGCTGTAAACCACAGGAAAATTCCAAAAAGTTTTTTTTTAATTTTTAGCCCTAAACACTCCCGAAAAAGGGCTCGGTTCGGCACACTGACATTGTTTGTCCACTTCCAGATAAGCTAAAAACTTGAAATTTCGTACACATATAGCTTTTAGGCTGTAAACCACAGGAAGATTCCAAAAAGTTTATTTTTTCCAATTTTTAGCCCTACAAACTTCCGAAAAAGGGCTCAGCTCCGCTCACCGACATTAATGTTTGCCCACTTCCAGATGAGCTAGAAACTTGAAATTTGGTACACGTATAGATTTCAGGCTGTAAACCATACGAAAATTCCAAAGAGTTATTTTTTTTTTAATTTTTAGCCCTAAACACTCCCGAAAAAGGGCTCGGTTCGGCACACTGACATTAATGCTTGTCCACTTCCAGATAACCTAGAAACTTGAAATTTGGTACACATATAGCTTTTAGGCTGTAAACCACAGGAAAATTCCAAAAAGTTTATTTTTTCCAATTTTTAGCCCTAAAAACCTCCGAAAAAGGGCTCAGCTCCGCTCACCGACATTAATGTTTGCCCACTTCCAGATGAGCTAGAAACTTGAAATTTGGTACACATATAGATTTTAGGCTGTAAACCATAGGAAAATTCCAAAGAGTTATTTTTTTTAATTTTTAGCCTTAAACACTCCCGAAGAAGGGCTCGGTTCGGCACACTGACATTAATGTTTGTCCACTTCCAGATAAGCTAGAAACTTGAAATTTGATACACATATAGCTTTTAGGCTGTAAACCACAGGAAAATTCCAAAAAGTTTATTTTTTCCAATTTTTAGCCCTAAAAACTTCCGAAAAAGGGCTCAGCTCCGCTCACCGACATTAATGTTTGCCCACTTCCAGATGAGCTAGAAACTTGAAATTTGGTACACATATAGATTTTAGGCTGTAAACCATAGGAAAATTCCAAAGAGTTATTTTTTTTAATTTTTAGCCCTAAACACTCCCGAAAAAGGGCTCGGTTCGGCACACTGACATTAATGCTTGTCCACTTCCAGATAACCTAGAAACTTGAAATTTGGTACACATATAGCTTTTAGGCTGTAAACCACAGGAAAATTCCAAAAAGTAATTTTTTTTTTAATTTTTAGCCCTGAAAACTCCCGAAAAAGGTATCGGTTTCCAAGGCAACGGTATTATCAAACTGTGTTCACGTATGGCACTGAAAGTTTATAAATAATTATTTCCGTAAACCTAACGGTGTGGTCGAGATAGTAACGTCTTGGAATTGCGTTCTGAAGTCTCAGGTTCACAATAATTAAATCCAATTAACATATTTTTGTCCAGAACCAACATAATTTTCTTCTATCTTTTAAAGAAATTTCATAATTTATATTCTTTAATTATAACTCGGAGATGAAGTCCCGCATTCTTTACAACATATTATAACCAATTTTACTTTTACTTTTCAATGATTTCCCTGGTCGTAAAGGCAAATGCTAAATTGAATATTTACATACCATGAATCTTACTCGCAATTTCATTGTATCATGTCCATTTAAATTAATATCAGTTGAAATTTACTCCATAAAATACACCATAAATGTACGTACACTTCCAGTTGATCTAGAAAACTGAGACTTGGCAAACTGATACATAGCTTGCAACCGACAGGAAAATTCCGAAAAAATCCCCAAGTCTTCCCACGTTTATTTTTTCAGGTTTAATGTGGCAAAAAAGGTAGTAGCCAATACAGCAGACTAGATCTTTTAAAAAACCTTTCCCGAGAACTTCAGCGAAGCGAGTTCTCCTTATATGAATTGATAGTTCTGTGGCCAGATAACTTTTAAGCAAACCAGCCTCATTTCTAATTGTTTGTTTTATAATCATTTTGCTATGTTTAGGCCTACTGAGGGGAGTAAAGAGAGCATTATTTAGCTGAAAGTCATTATGTCTTAAACAGTTGTGGGACGATATGTCAGGGTGGCCTATACATTATTTTCTGTTTCTGTTTTCATTACTCTCAATTATATAGGCCTACTAATACCATAAACCTGATTCATTGCTGAAAAAATCCAGTACTTATAATATCAGGCTTATAACTGCATTTGAAATAACATACAGTGGGCATTATAATTTATAACACTGAATACCTGTACAATTTCAGATCTTTTCACTTTGAAATCATTACAGTTTGGAGTGCTTTGCCTAAACATACTCTTGGTTTCATGCACTATTGCCATTAAATATATAATATCACTTTATAAAAATAGAACTTGTTAAATATACCATTTAAATACGGTATATTATTTATTTAACTCAAAATTAAAAACTTCACAATATGATGTGTGTACATGCATGTTAAACATTATATTTTTGCGCTGATACTAGCAAAAATGTCAAATTAAATATTATCTGCTTATCTTATAAGACTATTAAAAAATTAGTGTACAAATGTAAATGTATATTAGTGTATAAATGTAAATGTATAATTAGTGTATAATTAATGTATAAATCCCACAGCAGGCTTCTGCTTCGAGGATAAACAAATAAACAAATAAATAAACAAATCAGAGCAAGTACTGATAAAATGTTCTTGATTTCAGGGAGACTACATTTGGATCGAACCTGTATCTGGACATGAGTTTGATGTGGCAATCGGAGCACGAGTAATATCAGCTGAAGGAAGACGTATTCAAGTAAAAGATGATGATGGAAAGGTAATTTTATAAGTAGGCCTAATTTATAAAAAGTACATTTATTAATAAAATAATAAAGAGATAAAGCTTCCTGGACCAAGGATGGAAGAAAATACTCAACATACTGAAAACACTAATAAAGAAGATGTCTTCTAGTACTTTTGAAGATACTCCAAGCTCTGTGTATTACAGAATTGATGGTGCTTTGGTGAAATGAAAGTAGGCTACACTTATAGTATATTATGCAACAAGCTACAATGGCATTTTTAAGATGCTTGTATCATAATTTTTGTAACATCTTAAAGATACTATTTTAAACTTAATGTATAAAACTGATTTTGTTCGATCATGATTAAACGTGTAAGTTTTGAGAATACCTTGAAATGATAAAACAAACAACTCTCTATCTCGATGACCATTCAGCTGTTAGTTGCTCTCATCTTTTGAGACAGATGACATGCGACAAAGGTATGCAGGCAGCAGGATTTTGCTTGGACATTAACATGAATAGAATTGATTTTATTTAAAATCAGTTTTAATTGCCGTTTTCAAGGCTTCAAGATTGTTCAGAGTAGGATATTAATCGATGGCGCATATAGCCTACTGGTTGGAAATCGATAGTTGGAATAACATCAACAGAATATATATATAATGAAGATATTGTCACATCACATGTAATGAGCTTATCATGATTGTTTAAAGCCATGTCATTCCATTCTAGAGAAATTGCAATAGAGTAGGCTACAGTGTGCTGCTATAGCTGATTGGTAATGTGCGGAGCTACCAATTTGCTCACCCAAATTAAAATTTCATTGCTCATAATTTTACTAGGGACCATATTATTTGTAGTCCAGTCAATGGATGCTCGAAAAGAGGTGTAGAGGGAAATGGAAGGAACACAATTTTTGACTTTGGAACTTTGTTTGGACTAGTAAAGAGGTAAACATACTAAAAGTCCCCACTCCTAGGGGGTGAGCGGGGGGCAGGGGAACCCTTAGAATGTCCCTTTTTTTTTCGCTTTTATCTCGGAAACTATGGGTCCTAGCGATAAGATATTTCTATACAAAATTAAAGATGACAAAATGCTCCACAAGATTGATTCCATTAATGTTTTCGCTATCTCACCTAGTTTTCGAGATATCTGCGCTCAAAATTAGCTAATTTTGAAAAAAATAAAATTGCCTCGCGTTTTTTTCCTTATTTCGTTGACTAACTCTTCAGCCCTTTGTCTTACGAAAAAGTCATAAGGAAGGAAGTTGTAGAACATTAAATTTTCTTCAAGAATATATGATAGTTCACTTCTTTATCTTCAACAGTTCAAAAGTTAGAGGAATTTTAACTTTATGTTTAAATTCCGGGATTTTGCAGAAAAACTGGTAATACCGGAGTTGACGGGTCCCTGTACGCAGCAAGCCATGTTGCCTTCATTCTGGCAGCGTTCCGTAAGGACAACTCCAACCGCCGCCGCCGCCAAATTCGAATGTGTTATATTCAGAATCCACAACGCCGATTTTGAGTGGTTAAAGATTTAATATTAAAAATAGCGCAAAAGCCCGTTCTTCTCACAGGTGCTACCGGGTGATAGTTTAAATTGGCGTAGGGACTAGTACTTAAAGGTTTAATATTACGAGCAACGACCGCAAGAGCCCGTTCTATTCACAGGTAACAGTTAAAAACCCCATTCTGCTCGCGGGTGATAGATTAAGTTGGCATAGAAACTAGTAGTTAAAGGTTTAATATTAAAACGACCGCAAGAGCCCGTTCTATTCACAGGTGACCGTTAAATAACCCCGTTCTGCTCGCGGGTGATAGATTAAGTTGCCATAGGGACTAGTAGTTAAAGTTTAATATTAAAACGAGCGAAACAGCCCGTTCTACTCACAGGTGACACTTAAATAACCCCGTTCCGATCGCGGGTGATAGTTTAAATTGGCGTAGGGACTAGTACTTAAAGGTTTAATATTAAAACGACCGCAAGAGCCCGTTCTATTCACAGGTGACAGTTAAATAACCCCATTCTGCTCGCGGGTGATAGATTAAGTTGGCATAGGGACTAGTACTTAAAGGTTTAATATTAAAACGACCGTAAGAGCCCGTTCTATTCACAGGTGACAGTTAAATAACCCCGTTCTGCTCACGGGTCACTCTGTATATATTTTTATAATTTCCTAGCCGGTGGTCCTGGTGTTATAAAATCTTCACACGGCTTTTTCTACTCGGTATATTTTTAACCATTTTTAACTAATATGTCTTTCTGCAGAGCAAAGAATGAATGAACGTATTATGTATTCTTTCTTTGAGTTGTTGCCATAACTTGTACAAATCCTACAGCATATTTTACCGACTTCTTGCATGTACCTAATAAGCCTATTCAGATTTTTCGGATATTATGTTTGTTTAAAATTATCATACGTAATAATGAAGGTTATTACCCTGACTTTACGACATGAAAATCACACCGATTAAAGAAAAATTCATTATATGGAGGAACTTTTTTATCCGACATGAGTTACATGTTTTATCCATAATTCGACCCTTCTCAACTCGAATATAACAATAATAATAACCAGTTCCTTGCGCACTTTGAGAAAATTCCGATTTTCCGTTAATATCACAGATTTTGAACAGAAATAGTAGGAACAGTTTCAAAAAAAATCACTACATGGAAGAAACGTTTTCTCCCGACATGAGTTACATGTTTTATCTATAATTCGACCCTTGTCAACTCGAATATAACAAAAAAAAAAAATCACTTCATTCCGCACTTCGAGAAAATACCGATTTGCCATTAGTGTCACACAGTTTACGCAGAAAAAGTAGGACCGTATGAAAACAAAAATTAATTACATAGAGGGAAATTTTTTTCCTACGTGAGTGACGTGTGTTATCTATAATTCGACCCTTTTGAAGACGAATATAACAATAATAATAACCAGTTCCTTCCGCCCTTCGAGAAAAAACTGATTTTCCATTACCGTCACACAGTTTACACAAAAAAAGTAGGACCGTTTCACAACAAAAATTCATTACATGGAGGGGAAATTTTTTTCCAACCTAAATTACATGTGTTATCTATAATTCAACCCTTCTGAATACGAATATAACAATAATAATAACCTGTTCTATCCGCACTTCGAGAAAATACCGATTTTCCATTAGTGTCACACAGTTTACGCAGAAGAAGTAGGACCATTTCATAACAAAAATTCCTTACATGGAGGGGAAATTTTTTTCCGACCTAAATTACTTGTGTTATCTATAATTCGACCCTTCTGAACACGAATATAACAATAATAATAACCAGTTCTATCCGCACTTCGAGAAAAAACCGATTTTCCATTACCGTCACACAGTTTACACAAGAAAAGTAGGACCGTTTCAAAACAAAAATTCATTACATGGAGGGGAAATTTTTTTCCTACCTAAATTACATGTGTTATCTATAATTCGACCCTCCTGAACACGAATATAACAATAATAACAACCAGTTCCTTCCGTCCTTCGAGAAAAAACTGATTTTCCATTACCGTCACACAGTTTACACAAGAAAAGTAGGACCGTTTCAAAACAAAAATTCATTACATGGAGGGGAAATTTTTTTTCCGACCTAAATTACATGTGTTATCTATAATTCGACCCTTCTGAACACGAATATAACAATAATAATAACCAGTTCTATCCGCACTTCGAGGAAAATCCGATTTTCCATTACCGTCACACAGTTTACACAAGAAAAGTAGGACCGTTTCAAAACAGAAATTCATTACATGGAGGGGAAATTTTTTTCCGACCTAAATTACATGTGTTATCTATAATTCGACCCTCCTGAAGACGAATATAACAATAATAATAACCAGTTCCATCCGCACTTCGAGAAAATACCGATTTTCTATTAGTGTCACACAGTTTACGAAGAAGAAGTAGGACCATTTCATAACGAAAATTCATTACATGGAGGGGAAATTTTTTTCCGACCTAAATTACATGTGTTATCTATAATTCGACCCCCCTGAACACGAATATAACAATAATAATAACCAGTTCCATCCGCACTTCGAGAAAATTCCGATTTTCCATTAGTGTTACATTCAATTATTAATAATTACTTAAATCATCCACTATTTTATTAATTAATTAACTGATTAATCCATCCATACGTCCATTATTTCATTCATTCAATCATCCACTCATCCAAATATCTACCATTCCTTCCTTAAATTAATAAGTTCATTCGTCCATCCATCAATTAAATAATGAATTAATTTGTTAAATGAATGAATGATTGGATGGCTATACATCAATGAATGAATGGATTGATGGATGGTGGGTGAGTGGTTATTTGTATGGGTGGGTGATTTAATTACTGGATGAATGCAAGGATGGATAGTTTGTTGGATGGAGTAATTAATTAATTGAAGGATGGTTCTTCCCTATCTCGTCACTCAATCATCTCGACCAACCATCCATCCATTCATTCATCCATCATACATTCATTCACCCGTTCATTCATTCATTCATTGATCCATTAATCAATTCATCCGTCGTTCATTCACTCTGCCATCCACCCATTTATCCATCTCTGGGAAATCTCACGCGATTTTCTCTTCCCTAATTGCTTTTTTGCTATTTTCTCTTGTCGTAATCTGTCTTAAAACTCTCGTTAAATAGTCTATAACATTATTAAGTGTCAGTATGGTACTTTATGAGATTGTGTGTGGGAAGGGAAATGTCTGTCCGTCCGTCCGTCCGTGTCCGCGCGTAACTCAAATACGTTTTAGCGGATTCTTATGAAAATTGTTATACTCATTTATATCGTCCATGAGAAGAAGCCTATTGATATTGTACCAAATCGGTAGACCGGTACCGGAGTAATGCCCAATTTAGGGGCTGTTTTATGGTAATGTAATAGAAAGAATCTTTTCTCATGACGTCATATTGTTTTACAGTTTTCATATACGGCTTTGAAAGTTGTAATACAGGTAACTTTGACAACACTACCCACATATTCCTTCACATATGTTTATAAAAATAGACCTTTGTTCTTCCGTAAGCCTTGCTTCATGAATCGATCTGGAGCTTAACTCGAGAATCGTTTAAAAAAATCACTTATTTCCTGCATATGATAATTGCAATTATCACTGATTAAACAAAAAAATTCTGGCACTTTGTTACATCAGTTTACCTGATTTTATTTATAATAGTTTAGCAAATACAACAGAAGCCTGTTATAATGTAGAGTACGATTTGAAGATGGTACCCTCCATGGACAGATCAATAATGCAAAATGCAGTAATGCAAAATGAAATTATATTTATTTAATAATCGATATAATTACATTATAAGATTTATTCAATAATAATTGCAGTTAGATAAGAGAAATAATACTGCAGTTTCAAGTATGTGTAGTACCACATATATGAAGCCTATTCGCAGTGACAGATTAGGCTAACTATTGTAAGTGTATAATAATAAAATAGAAAAGCACACAATGTACACTGGGGTGTAATTCATTGTCTTATATCCCACAATTACATCCACTTTCTCTCATACGACATACATCTTACAGTGCAATCATCATATAATCACACCCTTTTATTTAGCGGAAGAACTAATAGGCTATTGTAAGATATGTAAATACATATTGAAAACTTGTCATAAAGACAGGCTAAATACAAATGGTGAATTAAAATCATACCTGTATACATACAATTTTTAGTAAAGTATGGACTACAGATTTCGTAAGTATGGCTTAAAATACTGTGAAAATGAAATGGTCCTACTTCTTCTGCGTAAACTGTGTGACACTAATGGAAAATCGGTATTTTCTCGAAGTGCGGATGGAACTGGTTATTATTATTGTTATATTCGTGTTCAGAAGGGTCGAATTATAGATAACACATGTAATTTAGGTTGTAAAAAAATTTCCCCTCCATGTAATGAATTTTTGTTTTGAAACGGTCCTACTTTTCTTGTGTAAACTGTGTGACGGTAATGGAAATCGGTTTTTTCTCGAAGTGCGGATAGAACTGGTTATTATTATTGTTATATTCGTGTTCAGAATTGTCGAATTATAGATAACACATGTAATTTAGGTTGGAAAAAAATTTCCCCTCCATGTAATGAATTTTTGTTTTGAAACGGTCCTACTTTTCTTGTGTAAACTGTGTGACGGTAAAGGAAATCGGTTTTTTCTCGAAGGGCGGAAGGAACTGGTTATTATTATTGTTATATTCGTCTTCAAAAGGGTCGAATTATAGATAACACATGTCACTCACGTAGGAAAAAAAATTTCCCTCTATGTAATTAATTTTTGTTTTGATACGGTCCTACTTTTTCTGCGTAAACTGTGTGACGGTAATGGCAAATCGGTATTTTCTCGAAGTGCGGAATGAAGTGATTATTTTTTTTGTTATATTCGAGTTGACAAGGGTCGAATTATAGATAAAACATGTAACTCATGTCGGGAGAAAACGTTTCTTCCATGTAGTGATTTTTTTTGAAACTGTTCCTACTATTTCTGTTCAAAATCTGTGATATTAATGGAAAATCGGAATTTTCTCAAAGTGCGCAAGGAACTGGTTATTATTATTGTTATATTCGAGTTGAGAAGGGTCGAATTATGGATAAAACATGTAACTCATGTCGGATAAAAAAGTTCCTCCATATAATGAATTTTTCTTTAATCGGTGTGATTTTCATATCGTAAAGTCAGGGTAATAACCTTTATTATTACGTATGATAATTTTAAACAAACAAAATATCCGAAAAATCTGAATAGGCTTATTAGGTACATGCAAGAAGTCGGTAAAATATGCTGTAGGCTTTGTACAAGTTATGGCAACAAACGAGATGTTCTCAAAGAAAAAATACATAATACGTTCATTCATTCTTTGCTCTGCAGAAAGACATATTAGTTAAAAATGGTTAAAAATATACCGAGTAGAAAAAGCCGTGTGAAGATTTTATAACACCAGGACCACCGGCTAGGAAATTATAAAAATATATACAGAGTGACCCGTGAGCAGAACGGGGTTATTTAACTGTCACCTGTGAATAGAACGGGCTCTTACGGTCATTTTAATATTAAACCTTTAAGTACTAGTCCCTATGCCAACTTAATATATCACCCGCGAGCAGAATGGGGTTATTTAACTGTCACCTGTGAATAGAACGGGCTCTTGCGGTCGTTTTAATATTAAACCTTTAAGTACTAGTCCCTACGCCAATTTAAACTATCACCCGCGATCGGAACGGGGTTATTTAAGTGTCACCTGAGAGTAGAACGGGCTGTTTCGCTCGTTTTAATATTAAACTTTAACTACTAGTCCCTATGCCAACTTAATCTATCACCCGCGAGCAGAACGGGGTTATTTAACGGTCACCTGTGAATAGAACGGGCTCTTGCGGTCGTTTTAATATTAAACCTTTAACTACTAGTTTCTATGCCAACTTAATCTATCACCCGCGAGCAGAACGGGGTTATTTAACTGTCACCTGTGAATAGAACGGGCTCTTGCGGTCGTTTTAATATTAAACCTTTAACTACTAGTTTCTATGCCAACTTAATCTATCACCCGCGAGCAGAACGGGGTTATTTAACTGTCACCTGTGAATAGAACGGGCTCTTGCGGTCGTTTTAATATTAAACCTTTAAGTACTAGTCCCTATGCCAACTTAATCTATCACCCGTGAGCACAACGGGGTTATTTAACTGTCACCTGTGAATAGAACGGGCTCTTGCGGTCGTTTTAATATTAAACCTTTAAGTACTAGTCCCTATGCCAACTTAATCTATCACCCGCGAGCAGAACGGGGTTATTTAACTGTCACCTGAGAATAGAACGGGCTCTTGCGGTCGTTTTAATATTAAACCTTTAACTACTAGTTGCTATGCCAACTTAATCTATCACCCGCGAGCAGAACGGGGTTATTTAACTGTCACCTGTGAATAGAACGGGATCTTGCGGTCGTTTTAATATTAAACCTTTAAGTACTAGTCCCTATGCCAACTTAATCTATCACCCGCGAGCAGAATGGGGTTATTTAACTGTCACCTGTGAATAGAACGAGCTCTTGCGGTCGTTGCTCGTAATATTAAACCTTTAAGTACTAGTCCCTACGCCAATTTAAACTATCACCCGGGAGCACCTGTGAGAAGAACGGGCTTTTGCGCTATTTTTAATATTAAATCTTTAACCACTCAAAATCGGCGTTGTGGATTCTGAATATAACACATTCTAATTTGGCGGCGGCGGCGGTTGGAGTTGTCCTTACGGAACGCTGCCAGAATGAAGGCAACATGGCTTGCTGCGTACAGGGACCCGTCAACTCCGGTATTACACTCCGGTATTACCGAAAAAACTTAACTTTCGTATTTTCCATAATTTCACTGCTCTAACTCTGTATAAAAGCCAATATTACGTATTTATATGTATAAATAGTATGTATTGTATATAAGTTGTACCTAAATGAATCAATATATATATGTATATATATGATGTATTTTGTAATATATTTTCAAGTATGCTTATGTATAGTGCAGTCAATGATTGATGAATAGAGGGAAATGGAAGGAACACGGTTTTTGACTTTGGGACTTTGTTTGGACTAGTTAGAAGTTAAACATACTAAAAGTCCCCACTCCTAGGAGGTGAGCGAGAGGCAGGGGGGCCCGTAGAAGGTCCCTTTTTTCGGTTTTTCGCTTATATCTCGGAAACTATGGGTCCTAGCGTTAATACCACTCTATACAAAATTAAACCTGATAAAATGTTCTATCAAGACTGATTCCTTTCACTTTTTCGCTATCGGAAAATCTGAAATTAATTTTAAAAAATTACAACTATTTTTTTCTAGTTTGAAAATAAGTATCAAACTGTCTCGGAAAGATCGAGCACTCCCCCTTTCGAATGTTAGCTCGTCAATCAAGATTAACGACGAATGGGTGTCTGTGGATCCTTTTTTGTTATTCCAGCGCAAATCCATAAGTAAGAAAACCAACGAAGATTTGAAAACTTATTTTCAATATGAATTAGCCCCTTTCCCTTTGGCCTTCTTCAATGAGGGTGGGATGAGGAAATCGATAAAGTCAGTTTTCTCTAGAAAGAGCTCAATCCAACTATCAAAGATGTACGTGTGACAATATAAGAGAAATTGCTGAAAATAACAACTTAGGCAATGTTCTTAGTGTATTACTTTTAAAAAACAATAGCCAAAAAATTGTAATCGATCTGACTGTGATAACTGTAGGCCTATATCTATAATCCCTGTGGTACCCAAACCTGTTGAAATCCTACTTAATGATCAGGTTGTCAATTAAAAAAAAAAGAAATTCAGTCAGAAACCAGAAATACATCATTTGTGCATGCGCTCTTTCTCCAAACGCGTTCGCAAAGCGAGAATCCGAGATTCTGATTCCAATCTTCTGTTCGCTTAGTTCTCACGGACAGTTTCTGTTCTATAAGAAAAGTTTGCAGGCTCTACCATGAATTGTTATCAGAGACATGCGCAGTAACCAGGGGCGCCGACTTATAAAAAATATTGGGGGGGCCCATACCGGGGTCCTGCCCCGGGAAATTTTCTAAATTTTAGATGAAAATTAGTGAGTTTTAAAGTTATTTTTAAGTATTTTAGAACCCCGAAAACTCTACTCTCTATAACTCCACACTCCGGGAAACTCGACAAGCCTGAAACACTTTTTGGCTTTGAAAAAAGAAACAAAACATAAACACGCACAGTATTTTCGTAAAAAGCTAATTTAATTTACAGTAATAATTATGCTTATAGACTATTACAGAGCAGTGAATATATAGCTCTGAAAAGACTGAAATTATATTTAAATAAATCCTAAACTATCATTAAAAGAATAAAACATAAAATATTGCTGTCGCACAGTAATAGCACTTTGATTAATAAGTGAAATAGCTAATTTAAACTTACTTTGAATAAGGCTGAGGGTTCATTAAATAAAAACAATATCTCAAAGTTAATGCTTTAATACAGTTAATAAAGTTAATACAGTATGCCTAATACTTTCAGTCAAAAAGTATGTAAATAACGGGCTTTAATTGGGTCTTACACCCTAAAAATATTTAAGTATTTGAAAATAACTAATACAGTACTATAGTAACATAGAAATACAGTACTAAACTAGTACTAATATTTCAAAACTGAAAATTTAACATTCTGTATGTATTTAATTCTCTATTTTATAAAGATTTTTAATATTGCTCTAAATACCATTATTAGGGCTAGAGTGTCTTTAGAAAGGTGCAAATGTCGACCGTCTGACTGGATTACTGAATATGAAGTCGTTGATGACTGGTCGGATATCCAATTCATCCAAAACATCTCGGTGGGCTTGAAGAACAGCCAAGTTGTTCAATCGCTTCTGTCCCATTGTTGATCGGAGATATGACTTCAGACGTCTAAGGGCGCTAAATGACCGTTCTGCTGTTGCTGTCGTGATTGGAACTACTTGGAGAAGCTTAATGCACTTCACTACTTCACATAACATTTCTCCAACTGCAGGCTCTTGTGTAATGTACTTTCTCACATCACGCATGTTTTTTAAGACCAGTTGTTTTTTATTAGCGATATCGGATAACTTATTCAAGTGTAAGCGCAGTCTCTCAATGTCTAGGTCATTTTTGAAAAACTCAGTTGATTTTTCAAAATTTGTTTCACCTCTGTTTACTAAAAGCAAGCACTCTTGTTCAACTGCAATGACCTGTGTGAGTCCAGTTGATGCAAACCGCTCAGTAATGCAAGATTGCACCGTTTCACAAACTTCAATGTAAATAGCTTTGTAGTATTCCTTTGGGGTTTTGAAAGTGTGCGGTGAGCTGGCTTCGTTGTTTTCATACTTCTTTGGTATACGTCGATTCCGAGGAAGCGAAGGATCATCAACTTGTGAAGGTTTTTCTTTTAAACACAATTCCCAAAAGTGTTCAAAACTATCACGCCTTCCATTCAATATACAAATCAAGCCCTCATATATTTTTTCCAGATCAGCAACACTTAGATGAGGGCATTGAATTTTTTCATTGACATCCTCTACTGGGTTCATTGCATGGCAATAAAGACGTAAAAAGAAATAAGTTTTGAATTGTAACATTGACTCAAGGTAGCCTGCACATTTGTAACCTGCCTCTGTTTTGTCCTCTGCAGAAAGTGTTTCAAAAAACTCTAGAAGTTCTTCAAAGTTTTTCAATATTCTCAAGATACTAGAAGCTCGCATAGTCCATCGAGTCGGGCAAAGGGGTCGTAGACCAGCTTGGTCGTTGGTGCTCTCACAGCGTATGCTTCTGAAAAGTCCCATCCTTTTGTTGGATTCCCTTACGGTGTTTATTAAGACCTTGGCTAAGGCCATAATATCCCTCATAGACGTAAGATGGCGGAGACTGTCTACAACTGCCAAGTTTAAACTGTGAGCAGTGCAGTGCACATAACGTGCTTTTGGTTGTATATCCAAAACTAACTTTTTTAGTAGGCCTACTTTGAACTTACCTCTCATATTCGAGGCACCATCATAGCACTGTCCTCTTAAGTTATCTATTGACAAATCAAGACGAGCAAATACGTCTTTTAAAATACTAAACAGAGTTTGTGATTCAGTGTTGGGGGTCTCGTATAAGCCAATAAAGTCTTCGTTGATAATTAAGGAATCATTGACAGTACGAATACAAAATGACACTTGTTCGTGAATCGAAGAATCACTTGTTTCGTCAACCATAATAGAAAAATGTTCAGTCTTCTTGATTGAAGCCAATACTTTTCTCAACACAGACTTTCCTAGTAGATCAATGATCTCGTTTTGAATATCGTGGGACGTCCACTTATACCCCGAACGCCCTAACCAATCTTTTAACTCAGGTACGTCATTCTTTCGGAGTTCCAACAATTGAAAAAAAATTGAGTTTACATCTTCGTGCCCTCTAATTGCTAGGCCTTGTCGGCATAGAAATTGCACGGTAGTAAAAATTGTCTCAAGAGCTAAACGGCCTTTCTTCATATCACTATCTAACTGTTCATTCAATTGGGAGGCCACACTTCGGTTAGTGATGGCATTTAGTTTCAGAAAACCTTCTTTATGCGTAAACGTATTTTCATGAAGACGGAATTTTTCCAAAGCCTTTTTCCAGTTAGAAAACCCTACGGAAATAAATGCATCTTCTTTTTTTGAAGAAAATTGTAATAGATTTTTAGCATCTGCCTCTTTGCAGGTTTTGCAAAAAACTTTTTCGGTAGATGCTTCATATTCTAGCCATGTATATTTGATCAACCAAGACTTCTGAAATGATCTTCCCTTACCGGATTGTCCAGGTTTTGGCTGTGAACAGTTCTCGCCTGAAGACGACGAAGCAATTGACGACACAATTATTGTCGGAGGTTGACTTGCAGTATCATCAACTTCCAAGCGCACCTTTTTGGTAACAAATTTATCCATTGCAAACTTAATTCACAATACACTAAGAGACTAAAGTAAACGAATAAAATATAGTCATATAAAAGAGTCCACTAAACACTAAAGTCGGAACGCTAAACACGTCTGCAGCATGCACTGAACGAAACTATCCACACTGAATGACTGCTCCAGCAGGGTGGGCTTTATATAGCCACGGCGTCGTAATGTCTCGAAGCGTCAAGGCGACGCGAGGTGGAGGGTTCCAGGCACTTCTGCTCCAGTCCTTTTGATGTCGCCGCGGCCGCAGCGCTGGCCCGCCAGACCTTACACGAAGGTTCGCGCACCAGGACAAATTCTAAGTGTGCCCGCAGCACCGTAACACTATCATGATTCACACCACTCGTTTTCAGTTAACCTGCTTACTACCATAATAATTATTTGTTTTAACTCATTACTGAATGTATTTTAAAAGGTAACTATCGTCAAACAAGGAAAATAAAAAATACCAACATAATTTTGTGATTTTACAAAGCATAATATAACTAATAATTTTCTTAAATTATTGGGGGGGCAGAGCCCCCCCAAACGAATTTTTGAGGGGGCTCGGGCCCCCTCAGGCCCCATGGAGTCGGCGCCACTGGCAGTAACCTATTTTCACGTGCCTGACTCCTCCCTCCAATAACAGCGCCAGATTTATAAGCATAGGCTACTTATATGTATGAATAATGGAAGATAATTAAAAGTGTCCCAAAATATAGTTTATATTGCCGATATATATTGCATGTATAACATGTTAAAGGGAAATATATATTTTATTTGCATATCATGTAGAAACACCTTCTACATAGGAGAAATATTGTAGGAGATTATTTCAGAACAATAACTGAAACTACAATAACTTTATTGGTGAAGCACTCCTACACAACTATACAATATAATTAATACTTGTGGATATAGGAGTCTGCGACTGCATCGATTAAACGCAGGAACTATCGATTCCAAATTCTTGTAACTGTTCGCAAAGTGCAAATCACGGGTAAGTTACAGGACATGCACAGTACAACAAATTCTCAAGCAATCACTGATCTGCTTTGTGAGCAAACCTGATATGGATACCCAGTGGTACAGTAACCCAGGTCCATGGTCATACTCGTAGTGATGTAGTGGAGATGATAAATCAGAGAGATTAGACCCACTCAGATTTTTATTTTTGTTCTGGTAATGAAGCGAAATAGGGCTTGTAGAACTGAAATAGATGGGCGATGTAACAGAGAATCCATGTGAAGTGGTCCTATTGGGTGATATCTGTAGATTGTCTGGACAAGTTGTCAGGTGTGCTGCTCGTATAAGCGGCCTGTCTCATTGAGGCCCCAAGTAGCTTCGATCGATCAAGAACAACCGATTGCCATCGAGCGCTCTCGACTACATTTCAGTTCCTTGTCACACAGCATCGAGCGTCATCGATCAACGAAAATATTATAGGTTATGTACCTATATGATTTTACTATGTCTAGTCATCACTGTATATTAGAGGTAAAGTATATTATTAGGCCTACGTCTGCTTATCTCCTGCACAATATCATACTACATGTGTTGGGATGTAGGGTTAAATATTAGGCCTACTATCTCACGCTACATCTGTTTGCTTCAAGCTTCGGCCGAGTGAAGAGGTTTGTTGTTTGTTGTAGTTCAATTGCCCACCGTTAGGTCCTACAACTCTATGTATATTTGTATTTGTACAGTTAAATTACGTAAGAAGATATCGTTTTAAGTGCCTTAATGGATTCGTGCAATTCTATTTCATTCAAATGTGAGTCTAAAACGACATTATTGTGAAAGTTAAATCTTCCAGCATCAATTCTGAAATTCAGGTGGGTATGAAGCTTTCGAGTGCTGCCACCATTTGCCAGCGATCGTCGATTGAAAAACGGACAGGTTTGATTTCTTCTACTTCTTCTTCTTCTTGATTTATTTTGTGAAGCCTCTCTACACCCAGGTAGTTGCAGGAGGTTTGATTTCACAGACCAGTTGATCCCTCTTGCTCGTTGTTGATTGCTGGCGATCGATGCTATGCATTGACCTCCATATATACCTGGACTTAGCACTAAATACAATCCCCTGTACTAAGAAGTGAGGCCACTTTTTTTACTAGTCTCGCCCGGAAACTATGGCAAGAAATTATTTGTCTGCTCAATACGAAACGTCAAATCGCCTTTCTTGTATGGAATTATCACATGTTCGGTTTGGAAATAGAAGATTTTATTGACGAATGATTGTAAGACAGTTCTTCTTGCATGCATTATAAGAATAATTAATATTAATATATTTAAAGTATGTCATTATTATAATTAAGATTAATATTAATAAGTACGTTTTTACCCGTGACTTCTGTCGTTTCCATACATGTAGGCCTAACCGACAAAATAGCATGTATTCAATACTACACTTATTACATTAAATTAGTATTACGTTGAAACCTTTAGAAATTGAAGTATATTGTTCTACTTCAAAATCGTCATCATTCATTTTAAGTGTATTTTATTGTGATAATAACGTTTAATATCATATTTAGTAATTAATCCTTAATCCAGATGTTAGCATTTTCAGGATAGGCCTATATCATAATTCAGGTAGGGTGGCAATGCATGGAAAAATCGAAGAACTAATAAAAAACACAACAATGGGCAGACTTAGTTTTGCATAAAAGGATGAGCTGAGGTAGGTAATGATTGGAACTGATTAACTTAGATTAGAAGTAGGCCTATTTGTAAAAGGCTCTCATGTGTAATCTATTTAATAAGTAGATTAAAGAATTGTTTATCTGGAAATAATATTAAGGCCGAATTTAAGTGTAGACACAAATCAGGAAATGCTAGTTTTTATGCAGGTAAGAAATTCTTATCTTCTTGTCTAATGTCCACAAATCCAAAAATAAAAATTTATAATACAATTATCCTGCCAGTTGTATTATATGAGACATTGTGAGAC